>WNWU01000030.1:9631780-9653205 GCA_012654045.1 Ptyas mucosa | reverse complement strand
AAGCCGAGAACACCAGCCTGAAGATAACGAATGAGACTTCGTCGAAACGTCGCCAAGACACTTCCAATTTTACGCGGGAGAAAATCCAAATAACCAAAGACCTACATACAAACACCCGCGAAAACCTCAGAAAACAAACAAATATATATATATTCAAACTGTCTGTGCAGTAGTCCTATCTTTTAAATGAATTTAAATTTTGTACCACTCTAGTTAGAAAGCTATTTGAAGCAGTTGTAGAGTCATCTTCTTAGAAGCAACACTTCCCTCTTAATTCAAAGCAAATATTACCAGATAAATATATATGTAAATATAGTGCGACTTTTCCATCCCAAAATTTGTTCTAAGGGACAGTAACTTATAATTTTTTTGAAATTGAAAAAATTGTCCTTAGTCCAAACTGAAATAATGATTGTCCTGAAAAAAAAATACAAGAGTTAAAAAATAATTGGCAAGTATTTGAGAAATCTAGGGTACAGTTTCCTTAAATCTAATCATAATTAGATTATTTAAATATTAAAATACTATTGTAAACGTCCCAACCTAGAATTGGAAGTGACACTATTCTGTCCCAGATTCTAAGGAAAAGATAACATGTACTGTGGCTTGAAAATTGTGTGAAGAAATGGCCACCATAGCCGCTTTAATAATGAGTTGT
This sequence comes from Ptyas mucosa, assembly GCA_012654045.1. NCBI lineage: Eukaryota > Metazoa > Chordata > Lepidosauria > Squamata > Colubridae > Ptyas > Ptyas mucosa. The sequence continues at coordinate 9,652,547 of WNWU01000030.1, read as the reverse complement.
CATTATTGCCAGTTATCTCTTCCTTTCAAAAGATAAGGTTGATTAGGGAGGCAGGGCAGATGTGTTGGGGAAAATTGTTTGCTAATAAGGTAAATCCAATTATATATTCAGGTATAAATTGCTGAACTGGAAAATTTAATAATTTGAACTGCCCAAACCTTAAAATTGATCCCAACACTAATTAAAACTGAACGTTTAATAATTTAAGCATTTCTTGCAAATCAGTACTTTTTTTTTCCTGGAGACATTAATATCTTGAAATGCTGTTTCTCTGATAAAATAATCATCTAGTGAATTTAATATTAGATGACTCAGTGCCTCTACAGTTATGCACAAGGCTTTGAAACTATTGGGCAGATATGCCTCAAAAATGAATCATAAATGGCAATGACACTGAGACTCTTGATCATTTGAAATTCCAGCCACATTTCTCTTTTCACTGTCGGCACATTTAAATTTGCTCTTCAGATTGGAGTTGGCAATGCGCTTATATTTTCTCTTTCTATGGAGAGATTTAAAGCATAGCATTCTCTTTAGGTGATTTTTTCAGCAGAGGAAAATATTGTTTTAATACTAATGAGCTATTAACTTTCTGTTGGGTATCATCTGCCAGCCCTTTCTTTCTGATTTAGTTAATAATGGCTGCCATATATATTTATTTTTGTACTATACTGTATTGTTTTTAATTGTGTTTATGATTGTTTGCTGTCCAGTGTCACTTATCTTAGAAGGGTGGACATAGAAATTAATTAAATGAATAAAGCAAAAAATTAATTGACATTGCAGCGTAGAGCATTTTTGTTCTATGTTTGTACCAAATAGCTATGCTTTCCATTTTCTAACCAATCTGTGTTGGGTTACAACAGGACAAACTCCATTCCCATGTAAAGGACTAAAAGTTTATCTCCCTTTTAGTTTTTTCCCTTCTTTTTCTGCTAAAGTTGTAAATATCAAATAAAATTTCTGTTCTTCATAAATCAAGGGCTACTGACTTCAAGATTTTTTCTGCTCTTTTGCGACATTCCACTTTTTTAACCCCCCAAAAAAAATCCTTTTTATGTTTCAGGTCACTTTCCATATTGAGCCATATAAAGACAGAGATGACCGTAGCATGTACAGCAATGTCAAGTATATTATAGACAAGTAAGAACTTGGTGCAATATTTGAACATCAATATGATAATTTTATTCTGTCTCATCTGACTTTATCATATATACATTTCATGGTGGTTTATCAATTAAAAATTGATTCCTTGTCACTAGACATTAAAATAACCTGAACTCCCATTCTTTTTGTTCAAATTCACAATATTTAATATCACTGCTGTCGTTTTTGTTACTGTGTCATGCAGCAACAAATAGGGGGTTACAAGCAGAACAATTTGGTAATTTTATCTTCCTAATAAGACTACATTTATTAAATTTGCTTTGCTGAGTTACAGTTAATTGTGTTTAAAGACCTATCTAATGCTATTTATGAAATTTGAAATGAAATATAATTGAGAGAGAGGCAGGAAGAGTAACTTTTAAGATGATTAGAAATGTGTATATGGAACATTTACTTTTTTTTTTTTTGCTTGTTTGCTTTTAGATATGGAGGCCATCCAGCTTTTTACAGACATAAAGTCAGTACAGGTAGAACCCTTCCCATGTTCTATGTTTATGATTCTTACATCACAATTCCAGAAATGTGGGCAAACCTGCTCACAGTATCGGGATCTCAAAGTATACGTAATACACCCTATGACAGCTTATTCATTGCCCTTCTTGTAGAAGAAAAACATAAACACGAAATTCATCGAAGTGGCTTTGACGGGATTTACACCTATTTTGCCACAAATGGCTTCTCTTATGGTTCAAGCCATCATAACTGGCCCAGTTTGAAAGCTTTCTGTGACATAAAAAACTTAATGTTTATTCCAAGTGTGGGCCCAGGCTACATAGATACCAGCATTCGACCATGGAACAGTCACAACACACGCAATCGTGTCAACGGGAAATATTACGAGACGGCATTCAGTGCTGCGCTTCTAGTAAGACCTGAGATCATTTCCATCACCTCTTTTAATGAATGGCACGAAGGGACTCAGATTGAAAAGGCCATTCCTAAAAAGACAGATTTGACAACTTACCTGGATTATCAGCCGCATAAACCAAATATTTATCTGGAGCTTACTCACAAGTGGTCTGAAAAATATAGCAAAGAAAAGGAACAGTGGCTTACATGAGTTGCTATTGTGGTTGAGAATTCGACAATGAATCTGTCACTGATAGATTGGGAAGATGTTATGAGGAAGTGGTCTGACTATTTCTACAGCTTTGTTATAGAAAGTTTTCACTTTAAGGAACAAAGGTAACAACAAGCAATACTACCCCTTCAGTTACTTTATTATATGAAGACTATGTTGGCCATGCTTAGTATTGTATATATTATTCTGTACTACAAGTACTGTTTCCAGAGTATTTGAGTGGTGGTACAAATAGACTGTTAAAGAGCTAAATTCAAAACTGGCTGCAATTAAAATAGTTACATAAGATATTTGCATGCAGCTGATTTTTTTTCATGGGGGGGAACCCCTCTCAAAGCAAAACAAGTTTAAACCCGATTTCAAATACAATTTGAAAAACTGTAGCTGAGAAATAACTTCAAGCAAAGATAGTACTCATATCCAGTCCTTTCTCAGCAAATCTCTTGGATCAGAAGCTTGGAACAACTATGTACAAAGATATTTATCCAAGTCCATTGAAGATTAATGTGTATATGATGCATGATACTGTAAAGAGAGGAATTTCTCTGAGAACTTTTTAGTTCAAGAACCACTTAAAATTAGTGCTATGTAAGAGCACAGTGTTGGGGTCCTGTTCAGATCTTGTTTAATCTCCATTTGAATAGCTGGAATTGGAAATAAATTACCTGTTATTATTTTTAGTGTGCTTTTCAGAACATGAAAAACCTTTTATTTGCATTTACTTTATTAAAATTAGGGAGGAAAGTGAAATTTTCATAATATTTCTAGGCAATAATAGTTTCAGTTTAGCTATTTCTAAGAAGTGGTAAATTGCCACCCACTTTTTTATGTGAATCACTGCAAATAAAATTAAGAAACAACTTTAATTCTCTCCCCCACCCACCCAAATAAAGGTTGAGGGAAGGAGAGATTAAAGCAATTGCCAACTAAAATTGAAACACTGGGAAATTTAAATTCAATTTACTCATAAAATAGTTTGACCTGCAAAAAAGGACTTTAACGGGAAGGGCTGTTCCTAATACAGAGAGCTTAAAAGTCACGTTTAGTTCTGTCCCAAACATCAGAATGTTTTGTTGGGTTGTTGTTTTTTAAGAAAATGGTCTAGCAAAATATTTTACTGCTTAAAACAGGCTCAGAATATGTTTTCACAAACATTCATTGTTAGTCTTTTGGGTACAAGTAGTTCTCAGGGTACAGGAGGTCATTTAACAAACATTCGAAGTTATACCAGACCCCCCCCCCCGAACGACATATGACCCTGTTTCAAAGTTACAAATTCTGCAAAGCCCACCTGGTCATTTGCAGAGATGCTGCAGTGAACCCAGCTATTCCCCCCCCCACACACACACATACCCTGTCCTGCTGGGTCCCCAAGGACACTGGACCTGCTTTGCCCCCCACTGGATTCCACATGGTCCTTCTCCTCCCCTCACAATCCCTCACTTTACCTTATGAAGATCTCTAGAGCTGAGGGGGGGAGGGAAGGAGTACAGGCCTCTTTTGCTGGGCCATGTGGGAGAATTACACAAGTTGCGTCTTTTTTTATCCAATCACCTGTTTAGCCTAGCAATGAAGCGCCTGACCTGCATGATTGGTTGGCTTGGAAAAGTCCCGTGTTTGGCAAAGAAATGTTTAATTCACTAGCAAAGCAGCCCTTTACCTATAAACGCTACTTTTATATTGGCTCGGTTCAATTTCTTTTCACAAAGATGCAGTATAATGATTCTTAAGCACCCCATTATGATCACTCAAAGTTGTTTATATTGTTAAAAAAAACCCTAAGTATAAAATTTAATCAGCAACTTAAATTTGCTTCCATGCAAGCAAGTTTAGTAAAAAGCAAAACTTTTTTGTTGAGCCATTTAAAACACAATAATAATCTTTTGCAATCTTAAGTGTCAAAAACTATTCACATGGACTCTTGTAGTGTGAACGTTATTCCATTATAAACTACATGATGTGATACTTTTATTTTTGCTAGTGATGGGCAAACTCTTCCAACTGGGCCTGAGAAAATCGTTTTATGCATTAAAACAAAAAACCTACCTTGCTTTATTTTGCATTTTGTTCTAAACCTAATTTGCAGTCTGTTTAAGCATCTACAAATCTCATTAGAAGCAGAATGGGCCCAGACATTCTTTTGTTGCAGCATTCTAACTGCTGTTCTTTTTTCACTTGTCTTATTTTCCTGGCCACAAAAAATGTCTGCTGCAATGGAAGCTATTCCTGCCAAGAAATGTATTTTTTCTAGGTGCCTGCAAACTTTGCATAGAAGTAACTAGACCCGTGATGGCGAACCTGTGGCATGCGTGCTACAGGTGGCACGCAGAACCATATCAGTGGGCAAGCAAACTCAGTTCTGGCGCACATGGGTGCTGATTTCGGGCCTTCCAGTCCCACCAGAAATTGGCAAATGGGCTGTTTCTGGCCTCCAGAGAGCCTCCGGCGGAGTGGGGAAGACCATTTTTGCCCTCCCCAGGCTCCTAGAAAGCCTCTGGAGCCTGGGGAGGGCGAAAAACGGGCCTACCAGGCTCAGAGTGCCATCATGTGCCAAAAGCAGTGGGAGCTCAGCGGGGTTGCACGTGCATGCACCGGGGGGGGGGTGAGACACATAGAATTATGAGTGTGGGCATGCACGCATGCGACCCTACCATGCTTCCCCTGCTTTTGGTACGCAATGGCAAAAAGGTTAACCATCACTAAACTAGACCAAGGGACATATCCTGTGGTTTTAGTTGAAGAATGGTGCAGGTGCATCTCTTGAAATCCCTTCACTATAATATTGCCATCTGCTGCCATATGGTCAAAAGAAGGTGAGAAGGGAGGCCATGTCCTCAGCCCTTTTCTTCTGCTACTCTCTTTGGGTTTTTAGCAATTGATAAACATTCGACGAGTTGAGGCGGATGAGATTCAGGTTTTCTAGGCATGCTAATAATAGAAATATAATCACACCTTGCTATTATTTTCCCCCCACAATGGATCTAGCATTAGTCACCTACCAGAGGAAGTAATGCAAGGACTTTTTTAAAAGACATGCAATTTGATGTGATTAGCTGTGATAAAAGACATTGTTCTCTACCAGTTTTGTAACTATTTCTACAAAAGTAAATGGGTCATTGCATTTTAGTATATATCTCTATAACAGATACATAATGCATAGATACAAATGGATACTTGTACACTAAAACAGCGGATCCCTTTCCAGCTCCATGGACCGTTGGCGGCCAGCCAGCAGTGGGGGGAGGGATGATTTCGCGCATGCAACCTAATCTTGTGCAAAAAGAGCTTCACACGTTCACCCACTGCTTGTGCGGACCAGTTGCCAACAAGCCACGGACTGTAGTGGTCCACAGATCGAGAATTTAGACCCCTGCACTAAAGAACAGTATAGATATATTGTAAAATGATTTTTTTTAATACAGCAAATTGTGAGCTGAATTTTATATTTCCTACCTAATTGTAGATTATAGCTAATGCATACAAACCACACTATACAATCATAGATAGCAATGTTAAGGTTTAAATTTGTTACACAACTCTAACTTTCCTAGGTACCAGGAAAGAGCTTTATTAATGCTATTTTCTTGCCAACAGAAAACTTAACTGGTTATTGTTTATTTATTATATCACTTATTAATTACTATGAATGTTTTATGAATTGTCCCTTGCAAGAAGGGGTAGGCAGTCTGCCAATGTCAGAGAGCTTTGTAGAGCAACAGCAAGCAAGATTATACAATTGAGCTTAGTTGCAAAATGGCCGATTCATCCGCCTCTTTGCAGTAGGTACAATTTTAAGGGCGGAATTGGAAACATAGGCTTACATTTCTATCCTTTGATTGCCTGAACCTCCCAGAATGAAAATATATGCTGAAATCTTTCATCCACTTTTAATGACCTCACTATGTCATCACAACATGGTGAACAGTGCGCTGACTGATCAGACTAAGCATGCTTGGAATTGCATTACTGATACCTTAAGATGTCTCTGAAAATTTGACACCTTCGTGTAGAGCATTTACAGTATTTTTAAGATAAATAACACTTCAAAGAAAGCCAGATGTCATATTGACAGAACGAAGAAGCTTACGGATATCATGAAGCTTAAGGATGTCATGAAAGGTGAAGCAGATTCTTAATTACTTTATTGGTCTACTCTTAATGCCAGAGAAAGGGAAAGCTCTTGTCAGAAGAAGTTTCCACTCGGTGTGGTTATGAATTTTTTACTTCACTTGTCATACTCAATTCATAGGTAGGAATTTAGGAACAATCAAGCTCTGAAAACAGCATGGCTATTTCCTTAGGCACTTTGAATAATCAGGTCAGTTAGCTAAGATTCTGTATCGTTTACTTCTCACTTCCATTTGCTCACTTGGAAATACGGTGATCTGCCATAGGTGTATGGATAGAAAAGAGGAACCACATACACACATAGCGGGAGCTTCTCTAGACACTCAAGTGGCCAGCCTGTTTTTCAACAGAGTTGACAGCTGCAGCTGAGATTTCAAACAATCTGCCAGCCAAACAATAGGCCTTTCCATTCCACCCCACCCCACCCTTCATCATAGAATATTGCTGGCTCCACTTCATTGGATAACTAGAGTTTGAAGAGTTGTGCACAATTGTTCTGTCAGCTAGAATAATTTATAGCAGCGTTGTTCCTTTAGATGTTTGAAATCTTGAAAGAAAGCAGTTTTGCAATATTACAGGGGAGGGATTAGAGCATAGTTTTTCGTTTTCAGTTTTTAGCGTTATTGCAGCTGTTTAGCTATTGCATTGACTGTTCTGATCCCATTTTAATAAGATTCCTTCATTTAACAATACAAGTTGCCCTTGTCTATGTTTTTATGGGTTTGGGTCCTACTTGGGTATTACACATGCACAACATGGCTTTTGCACGTGGATAAAGTATATTTGTTCAGTCTCATTAGCATAATCTGTTTATCAGCTATTCTTTGACTGAAAATGAACCCCACAAATAATAATAGAAAGTACATAAATGTTCTAAGCACAAAGCCTATCCATAATTTCGAGAATGGAATTTAAATCCAGTTAGACTTTACTCCTTTCACTTAATGTACTATTTGGGCACATAGGATAGTCAGGAATAGCAGGTAGTATATATAACACTGATTTATCAAGTATGTAGATTTTCAGTTCTTCACTCTGCCATGATATACTGTGTTGGATTCTATAGGATTCATAGGACTTATAAAAATCATGATGAAATGCTGCTTCCTTGAAAAGACAAATTGAAATGTCTTAAACAGATGACCCCATTTAGTATTACAAGTATTTATGTTACTAAAATCATTTTATTATTTGGATAATATATTGGAACATTTTAGCTAACATTGAACGATTATCTAAAGAGTCCATGGCTAAACATTTTAGTGAAATATGCGAATAGTTTTCTTGTACTGCACTTATAGCAGAATGACTAGATATACTTAAAGTGACTTGCCATTTCTTCTTGGAGAAATGAAACGGAAAACTGTAAAACAGTTTGTAAATAAATGTCTATTTGGTTAATCTTGCGGTTAACTAAGTACGTTGAGGTTTTTCTAACCTCAAAAAATCCACTAAAGCTCATCAAGCGGCACATAGTCTATTCCTTTGATTAATTTAGGCAATTTATTCCTGCTCAAGAGAGCAACGTTTATAAGGAAGAAATGATTTTATTACTGCAATTTGCTCAGAAAACCAAATACTACAAAGTATTGATGCACCCAGGCAATTTTTCTCCACATATTCAGAATGAGAAACAATGATAACCTCAGGAAAGGAAATGCATATCCTTGTTTACGAGGTTTAAATGAACAATGCATCGTGAATAATTTGGTGAGAGTTGTTATTTTGAATCTGCTTTGATCCTCAATAACAGTCCATTTCAGAACTAAGGTCCCTATAAATATATAGTTAAGGAGAAGATTTTGAATATTTCTCTTCATATGGTCATAAATCAGAAAAGGTAATTTTCAATAAAACTGGCAAAATACTGCCTGATAGGGATGGCAACTTCCAAATGTCTATAAACTCACAAAATCCATGATCTTAAGCAAAAGAAAAGTCCATTTTGGAAAATTTCTTTCAACATTTTGCACATTCATTCTTACTCAGAATTTATATACAAATATTATTTCCCCATTTTGTCCGTGTTAGACTTAATCACAAAAATAGTCAGGCATTGAAGTCTGGTTTTAGAATTTTTCTTGTTACATACCTGTGTTTTCTGCAGTAGAAGATAAATTAGCATTGGACAATTTGAACATACATTTTTCATATATGTTGAAGTTAAAACATGTGAAGTGGGGGGTTTTTGTGGAATTGATGAATATTAAACCTCCATAGGATCATTAAGTAGTTGGAATTTTGTGAAATATGTTAGATGGCAATAAAACTAGATGACATTAATAATTTCTAGATTTAAAGGCAATAGAAACCGATACCTGTCAGCTATCAAGAACTAACTTTCTTGTCAGGTGAGCTGAAGTCTGCCATATGGAAAAGAATCTGAATATCCCAGATTAGATACACATTACTGCATGTTTAGCTGATGGTTCTTTATTCTGCCACTCTTTATTACTATTTATTTACTTGTTTATATTTATTGTTTGATTTGAGTCTACATCAGAGTCATTAATTTACAAAGCTGATAGCAAACTTTTTACAGTCTGTTGAAGTCAATATGCTGATTTGTGTTTGTGGAATTCACTATGGTGATTGCAGGCAAAAGCTAGTTCAGTCAAAAATTACAATTAGTTATTTAATTGCAGCTCTACCTAAATATCTCAGGACAACTGGATATTTAGTTTGAATAGTTAGTGTAGTAATGTATTCAGGTTTGATTTAAAACCAGCAGTCCAGTAATGAAATTCATTCACAGAGATTTTTCATGAAACTGCTTAACATGAAATTTCTCTCTTGTATATATAAACAATTTGACTCACAGTTAATACTTTGAATAAGTTAGCCTTTAAAAATAGCACTTTGTGTATAAATAAAGTAGATTCCCTATTGGAGCTCATCATTTACCTCTTTTTACTAAATATTAACCTTATATGTTGCTAATTATTGTTGATTTTTTTTATGAAAACAAATATGCTTGGTAATATTATAACAATTGCAAATGCTGTAATTCCCCTGATGTAGAAGTCAGACAACTGGACTCTTGCTTCTGTTTATTACTGATATGGCAAGCTTATATTTTTCATTTGGATGCCCATCCCCAAGTATGAAAAACATGATAAGCTGTGTCACTGGGTATTAAATCGACCTATGTGAGCTGCTTTATTGACTTGCTTAATAGTCAATATTTATATTGGCATTCTTTTACCATGTTTAGTTCAACTAAAGCACAAGGGGTTAGTTGAAAAATAATTAATGGATACATTTCTGAAAATCCACTTGGAAAATTTCACTGTAATATATATTACATGTAATGTATGTAAAGGCTTTAGTTTTAAAATGTTAACATTTTAATCTGGCATACTACAAAATTCCCCAGTGTTTTTCCCAAGGTATAAGAAAAAGTTCACTATCGGAGACAGAGGTTATGCACTAGAAAGAAAAGCTGTGGTTTGTGAAAAGTCACTTGTTCGTTTAGCTGTAAAAAAAAAACCTGTTTTGAAATAAATAGAAATAGTAAAGTCATTAAAAAAATGGAAATATCCATTCAAAATTGCAGACTTCTAATATCTGCAGGAAGCCAGAGGGCTTCCTTGCAAATCCTTTAGAAGAGGCACTTCAAAGACACAGGAACAAAAGTTGTATAATACATGCTCATCTGCATTGTGAAACAACTCTTTTAAAGAAATTGCACAGGAAGATCTAAAAATTGAAGCTGTGGTCGGTTTTAGGAATAGAATGGTAAACCTTAACAGGATGTTGTTACAACCATTTCAAAGAAATTATTTGAAAGTCTCTTGTTATACTCTGCCCAATATTGGAGCACTACAGAGCTTTTGTCTTTAGCAAAATATAGGTAACCATAACATAGGCCCATGAATGAATATTACACCCAATGGGTGTATTAGTTTCAGGGTATTTGAAATACCTGTATTAGTGTTTCAATGTGTTCTAAAATTTTACAAGCATATTATAGGAGTATTTGGCCTACAGCACATCTGGAATGCCATATTCTTTTAGTGAGTTTTTGAGAAAGCTTGGAGAAACATGATTTACCAAAATGTTTAGCTATGAAGCTTTATAGGTTCCTGTTTCATGAGCTACTAAAATAAACAACAATCTTCCTCTTAATCTCTCTGCCAGCATTCCACAACACATATATTCTGTCCACTTTCAAGCAAATGAGACTTCCCTTAGCAAATTTTGAAGTTTCATGTGGAACCAAGGTAATCACCACATCAATTTATAATTTATAATAAGATTTATAAGTGTTCCTTGATATTTTTACTACATGTGGTATGGCCACTGTTCAGACTCATCTGAAATCCCACAGCATTGTCAGGGGAGGGGTGGGAGAGAATTATTTGAAACCATTTTAGAATAAAAATTATTTAAAAGAATATTAATTTACAAATATTGGATACTTTATTTTAATGACATTGCATGATAATGTATTTTAATGTACAATACCTCATTTTTTGCACCTTTAGCTATATCTACCACTCATGTTCATAATGTTTTGATGTACCTAATTTATGTTCAATATGTAGAAAACTGAAATATATTGTATTGTTCATGAAATACAATTTTCAAACAACGTACTTCAAAAATCATAAAATCCCACTAAATAATTTACAGTATAATTAACACTTGAACTAAGGACTGCAAAAGATCCACAATTATGTTTAATAAAGAAAACTTGTTTCTATTTCTGTTGTTGTTTGTTTCCTTGTAATATTAAGCCAAAATGGGGCAGGAGCATTGTGATAATATTTACTGGAGAATTGCTTTAAATGGCTTCCATTTAAATTGCAGGCAAAAGTAAATATTTTGTAATTGAATCTTAGAGATTTTAGGAAGTAATAAGAGTTTTAAATATTTTCAATGTCCTGTGTCTAATGATCAATTTCCAGATTGTTTTTTCTTGCAGTTTCTCAGCACTTGTATAATTTTATACTAATCACTCCTTGTATTAGGGGAAAATAATTGGAATTCTGACAATTGCAGCTACACTATTTTCTGTGCAGGTTCCTTTCCTACCTGGAAAACCCAGCATTTCCCTCTCTGTGTGTCTCTGTCTCTTTCCTCTACCCAAAAGAGCTGTAATGGAAAAAGGATTTTTTTTAAAAAAACCAATTTCTGAAGCTGATAGAATTTTAATCTCAAATATTTCATCTAAATATGTATGATCAATTAGTTGACATTTTTAAAATCTCTGTATCTCTGAAAAAATAAACTGTACCCAAAACTTAATTATTAACACAATTAAGACTAATATCCAACATACTTTACTTTAGGAACAAATCAGATGAAAGAAATCAGTTTTGAGTTAACATACATAAGATTTTATTATAAAAATGCTTCCACATTGTCTTCACTTCTCCTTCTAAAAGTAATACTATACACCTGCATTCATTTCTTCTGAGATCTGGACTACCCCCACCCTATTGGCCTTCCAGAAAGCGGTGAAGACCTGGCTTTTCCAGCAGGCCTGGGGCCATTGATCTCGCTGTTGCAATCTTGCGAGATCTGGCCATGAATGGTGTGCATGGGCTTTTAATGTTTTTAGAATGTTTTTTAATAATTTTCCTATGTTTTTTGTTGGATTATATTTTGCTGTAAGCCACCCAGAGTCCCTTGGGAGTTGGGCGGCATAGAAATTCAATAAATTAAATTAAATTAAATTAAATTCTTCTAAAAGTAATATTATACAATCGCATATCAAGAGACATGTCAGGATTGTTGAATTCAAATTATTCCAGAATGGCTTTTGCAGAATAATTGGGTTCTATTGTAGACTTCCACACTTCCCAGATGTGTTGGGATCCTTATCCCACCCAAACATACATATAATTATATACATTAAATACGATCGTTTGCCCAGCACCAGTTATGTATTCAATTTGTTCTACCTAGACAAGTTTCAATTCCCAGACTGCTTGATAAATGGAGAAGAGCTTTTTCCTGCTCCAGGTCTTTCCTGAAGGAAAAACAGTGGTATTGCTTCAGCCACTATTCCATGTGGAGCCTTGTATATAAAAGGCTTATAGCTATAAAATGTACAATAAAACAGGGATGGGGGAGGGAGGAACATTATAGGAAGCCCCACAGGCTGGATGAGCCATCTTTATATGTTGTCCTAAAAAACCTGACACCAACTCAGAAGCTGAAAACAATTTTTATACATCCCCTGACTGTCCCAGTCCTCAGTTCAAGCATCGCTGCATGTAGCATTTGAAATTAGCAGAAATATTGCAGTAGGTCCTGATTCATCATTTAGTTCATTCATTCAGGTGTTTCACTAATTTTGACTTTGTGTTACCAGATTTGGGCATTGTGATCTTGGAATGCAGACCGAGTCGCAGGTTAACTCATTCCTGGAGTTAAAGGTGAATTTTAAATATTTTAAATATTTATTAAATATTTAATAAAAATAGCAAATATTTTTTTATTCTATTAGGGATTGATTATCCATCGTTTAACTAGTAGACCAGTAAGTGTCATTGCATTCTGTTTACAAACAAAATCAAAAATTTGTAGCATCATACTTCCAAATTCCTGAATGTTTTTTCAAAATCTGGGCACCCTTTTTTCTCATTACTTCATTTCTACAACTTCATCCTATTGTGTTTAACATCATATTTTTTAAAAAAGAAAGTTTTTTTTTTAATTTGATTTATATGCCGCCCTTCTCCGGAGACTCAGGGCAGCTTACAATGTGTTAAGCAATAGCCTTCATACTTTTGTATATTTATACAAAGTCAGCTTATTGCCCCCATAATCTGGGTCCTCATTTTACCTACCTTAGAAAGGATGGAAGGCTGAGTCAACCTTGAGCCTGGTGGGATTTGAACTTGCAGTAATTGCAGGCAGCAGATGTTAAGTGGATGTTAATGACTGCCTTAGTCTACTGAGCCACCAGAGCTCTTATCTCTGGTGAATTTGAATTTCTTCTGCCCTGGCTAATCAAAGGCCTCAATCTTGCTTTGATTCAGACATCCAGACAACCTCTAATTCAGACCTGGGCATTTTACAGCCTCTGGGCAATGTCCAGACCTTTGACTGTCCCTATCCAGCCAGCAGTGGGGTGGGCATGGTAGTGAAGGGGCAGAGAGGGTTACAGAGGAGGCCACAAGTGGACCACAGAATTGCTACAGCAGCAGAGGGCCACGGCAGGGGGGCTGTGGTGGCCCTCCACAACCATCCCAGCTTCTCATGTGCCCTCTTGGGAAAGTTAATTGCCCACCCTTGCTCTAGTTCAATCCAATTCAAACGGTCTTCCAGCCACTACAGACTTCCTATTTATACATTTTTTAAAATGTAAGCTATTGATTATGTGCCATGAAGTCAGCTTTTCTCCAAGATAAATAAATGGGGTGGCTTATTGCATAAATTAGGCATACATTGTATTAAAATAATGATAAATAGCATTTCAGTCTGAATAGCATGAATTATAGAAGTTTACTTAAAATATTATTTATTTTAAAAAATCATTTGAAGAAACTGAAAAGAGGATTAGGAGGTTTCTTGACAGACAGCAGGGGAAAAAACTCCCTAGAATTCAGCATGGAATGAGAGCACAGTTATTGACTATTTATGTAAGTTGTTGAATTATTTAAATGAAATAGTTCACTGGTGCAGCAGCTGAGTTCATTAGTAGAAAATAATGAAGGCTAGAGCAACAAAACAGGTAGAAGTTGCAGGTTAACATAATAAGGGTAGATGAGTTTAAATATGTTCTGCATATAGCTAAATATCCTTGGATAGTACAGTGGTCGAAAGCCCTGTTATTAACATCCAGCTGCCTGCAAATATTGCAGGTTCGAATCTCACCAAGGCTCAAGGTTGACTCAGCCTTCCATCCTTTCTAAGGTAGGTAAATTGAGGACCCAATTTGTGGGGGCAATAAGCTGACTTTGTATAAATATACAAAAGTATGAAGGCTATTGCTTAGCGCATTGTAAGCCGCCCTGAGTCTCCGGAGAAGGGCGGCATATAAATCAAATTTATATATATATATATATATATATATATATATATATATATATATATATGACAATGAATTGTCGAACAATAGTAAATAGTTTATTTTGGTCTGATAAATTAAAAGAAAAATGTCAGAAATGTCAGAAAAAGTTTCCAGACAGACAACACTGTTCTTGTACAATATAATTCCCCACGAGATAAGGTTCAGGTCTAAAATCTGAAAGTTAAATGAAATTAAAAGGTAAGAGAATAAAACTCCTTTGGCATGCTAAAGGGAACACACTGCAATTTTTAGATTCAATGGTAGATTCATTTTGCTGTATATATTGATTCCACTATATTGATCAGGTGTAAGCAATTTATGATTTGAAACATCCAATAACAGGTGGGGAAAACACTTAACGTAGTTTACTGAGGTTTTTTTAAATTCTTTTTATGATTCATACTTTTCATTAATTCGCAAAATATATTTTTAGAAAGACTTAGGATGTTGCACCAGGCTAGGAAAAAAACGGTTTATAGTCCTTCAGCTGAATTCTACTTGTCACTGGGTTTATACATTACACAAAACTACCATAGCTGTCAACAGGAGGAAGTAAGACTCTAGTTCACGGGTGTCCACCTCACACGTCATGCCGTCACGTGACATTTCACAATGTTTTTACCATTTGTTGAGCTGGGGTGGGCGTGGCCTGCATGTGACACATCTGGCCCATGGGCCGCCAGTTTGACACCCTGCTCTAGTTTGAATCATGATGTCATCATGAATATATCATCCTTTTCATACAAAATCAACTTACTACAAGAATATACGTAAACTATTCTCTTTTAATCAAAAATAGTTAAGGCAATTAGTTGTTAGTGACCTAATTTACACAAGAGCTAAATAATAATGTTCTTCCTTTGCTTTTGATTTATAGGATGGTATATTGGGGAAATGTGACCAATTGTGCTTTAATTGCAAATCATACTTAAATCTTTCTAATAAGGAAACAACCATCACCGGTCTCCTTAACCTCTCTATATATGAGACTAAGGCTTTGCATGCTTAAAAAATATATTTAGAATAAGTTCTTCGGATCTGAAATGAGAGAGAGTTTATTTCCAGGACAATTCCCCTTGTGGACTTCATTGGCTCTGAACTATTAAAATGTACTCAAACAATAGCCCTGATTTTGTTGACTGCTTTCAGCCAACAGCTACAAACCATGGGTAAGAAACGCTGTCTAATTTATGACCCATTAGTCTGAGCTTATCTCTATCAACTGATTTATGTTCAAGCTAATAAGACAGTTAAAAATCTACCAATTACCTCCTGTTTTGTTTGCTGCTCCACCTAGTGCAAGACATCTGCTCCTGCTAACACAAGTCCTGAAACACTTCTTCCATGTCATTTTTGAAGCATGCACGGTCCTACGTAAAACTATATGGCAAGTAAAATGGAGCCATGGAGCCCAGATTTATTTATTTTAACTTTTGGAACAGAATTCCTAAACCAATGGTGTTTACTATGTAGATTTTCAGATGAAGATTCGGGATGGAATCAAAACAAGCAGCTTCTTGGAGCTCCATGGCAACTGAATGTAATAACACTATAAATTATTTCATTGTAGTAATGAAGGGATATCCATTTACATCCCAGTAACTCCTTGAGTTATAATGTTAGGTGAGTACATTTCCCCAAAGAACATGTATGACATCTATGACAGAATTTCATCCGCTGGAGAAAGAAATGATGACCTACTCTAATATTTTGGTAAGAAAATTTAACATTTACAGCTAAGACAATGCCAACATACAGAACTATAAGGGCTCCTACTATCACTGCAGTAGAAGCTAAAAGTATTAACTTGCCTCCAGAAGTTGGGGAGGGAGAGAGGGAGAGAGGGAGAGAGGGAGAGAGGGAGGGAGGGAGGGAGGGAGGAAGGAAGGAAGGAAGGAAGGAAGGAAGGAAGGAAGGAAGGAAGGGCATTTGCTTGTTACATACACCCCAAATTCCCAAAATATATATTTATATATATTAGTCACCTATTTTTGGGGATGCGCTCTGGGTATCAATGCCATACTTGGCCAGACTTTATGTACTCCTATTTTATATGCTTGCTTATTTGTTTGTTTGTAAAAATTTATTAGCTGCCCATCTTACCATAGGATAACTCTGGGTGGCTTACAATCTAAAGCACTGAGCACTGCAAGGCTACCAAATGTCAAGTCCAAATTTGGTTTCAACATTTTGTCTAAATAAATAAATAAATTGTCACACGATCCAATCCAAATATAGCAGCATTCATACATGAAAGAGGCGTCCCTGTGCAAATACATTCAAGATGAGGAATTGCAGCCCTAATTGGATTCCATTTCAATAAACACAGGCATGGGTATGATATCAGAATCAGTGGTGGGTTTCAAAATTTTTTACTACTGGTTCTGTGGGTGTGGCTTAGTGGGCGTGGCATGGCTTGGTGGGCATGGCTTGATGGGCATGGCAGGGGAAGGATACTGTAAAATCTCCATTCCCTCCCCAATCCAGGGGAAGGTTACTGCAAAATCCCCATTTCCTCCCAATCAGTTGGGATTTGGGAGGCAGAGAATAGATAGGGGCAGGGCCAGTCAGAATTTTTATTACCGGTTCTCTGAACTACTCAAAATTTCCACTACCGGTTCTCCAGAACTGGTTAGAACTTGCTGAAACCCACCTCTGATCAGAATGCAACAGACACAATTCCTGTAATTTCTTTGATGATGTCATGATGCAAACCTGGCTTCTAATGGGGGTTTCTATAGTCAGAGTGTGCATAAGCCATTCAGGCAATTGATGATACTACGTACATATTAGCTACAAGCTCAAATCAATCTCATAATGCATAAATGTACTGTGACTCAGATCTAAACCTGACAAACTTTCTAATTACTTTCTCTCTCTACTTCAAAATGAATCTGTTTCCTTTAGGAATGGGGTAGAATTCAGTATTTCAAGCTCACTTCTATTCACCACAAGTTGTTTATGGAGAGCTTTGTTGTGGAATACATTTTTGTTTTGATACACATCTATGTGGAAATGTGTGCTGTGTGGCTGAGTAAGAGAGGGCTTTCAGAGCCACGCTGCAGACTCAAGCCATTGCTATGGAAACACAGCATGGCAGCTTAAATCTCTGGTTGCTTCATACTGGGGGAGATGATTCAGAAAATAAAATTAACAAGCAAACAAATCAAGGCACACTTACTCCAGGGGAAATTAGGAGAGAAATTAAAACACTGTCCTATTGTGAGCATTAATAGGTCTCAGCTGGGAAAGTCCAAATGGAAGATTTGATACTACTATAATAGCTATGGCAGGGAGTTTTCTCTCACACACACTTTTTTCCCCAAAAGCCTGGGTCAAATCTGTTGATGCAGGAATAAGCCAGGCTGCCATCAGGTATATTTCGGACAGCAAACACTGTCAGATATTGCCTACGTATGATGCCCCAGGCACCAGAAGGGGTTAAGTCTTCTAAGTCTACAGACATCCCATGTGACTGTATAAACCAATGAACTCCCTTATTGGAGTCATACCCACAAATCAATTGGATATCTTCCCTAATTTCTTTCCATCCATCTCTGCAAGACAACAGTGAACTTCTCTCCCTCTCAACCTCTGAGTTATACAGTCAGGGTAATAAATGCAGCAGGACACCCTGTTCATTATTGTATATTTGTAAATAATAAAATAACTTTTAAACCTGAAACTGTATGGCCTAAATAACTTCCGCATAGACTGAATGAGCACGACCATCAGTATATATCTGACAAATGGTAGCAGACGATGGAGAATTATTGCTCAGGTCTATGAATTTTTTGTAATTTTTTTTAAATCATAGAACGTTTTACCTAACATGGAATCCTTGAACCTGAACGAATTATCTTTACAAGAGATTGATGCATTAACCATATCCTTAACAAAACAGCACCAATCATTAACCAAAAGACTAAAAAAACTTTCTATTGAAGCTACACAGCAAGTACAAACCTCTTTACAAAAGGACCCAATTTTTTTTCCTTCTCTTCACTCGAACACCGAAAGACCAGACCCACGCTTACAACAACCTTGCTTCGATCTCCATTCTACTCCACCTCATGACTCTCATCAAGGACTTCAACCTTCTGAATCCCTTGTATGTTCCAACCCTCCAACTTCAGACCAATTTTTATTTTCTCAAGCTTCTCCAAAACAGCATTTATATCAAGCTTTACATGCGACAGGCCTGCTAAATGCAGGCTGGACTCCTCAAAGAACTCTTGAACTGTTAAACACCCTTTCAACCTCACCAGACCTGGTAAGCGACAATTTTTTGCTTCAACCCACAGATTCCCAGACTGAACTTTTAAACACCCATTTTATTACAAATCCTCCCTCTCCACCTACTGACTTTATGGCTTCCAAAATGGCTTCCACCTTTTCCGAAAGCATGGCTTCAAAAATGGCTGACAAAATGGCCGCCCCCATACCCCACCATGCGGTCCCCAAAATGGCCGACAATTTATATGACCACCCTTTAAACAAAATGATGTCTACCACTTCAGACCACAAGGTCTCAACCAACCCCCTTACCCCCATACATCCTCCTACCCACCCCACAACTGGAGATATTCAGACTGATTCCCTATCTTCTTCATCCAGAGCACGACAAACACTCTGGTTCTCTGGATAAATGTAGGGTTTATGAAGTTCCTGGTTTCCCAGGCATGCATGTCCCCCAGGATTAAATCTGGAACAATTAACCTTCTATGGTGTTCAGAAATCTAATTCAATTTACTGAATGCGAAAGTATCTAATAATGGATACAGATTGGTTTCAGCGATCATCGGTGAGCCCTGGTGGTGCCATGGTTAAAGTGTAGTATTGCAGGCAAACTCTGCCCACAGCCGGGAGTTCGATCCTGACAGGGCTCAAGGATCGAATTCAGCCTTCCATCTTTCTGAGGTTGATAAAATGAGGATCCAGATTGTTGGGGGGGGAAATACACTGACTCTGTAAACAGCTTAGAGAGTGCTGTAAAGCACCATCGGGAGGCTACAGAAGCCTAAAATGCTATTGTTATTGCTAACCTCAGCCTTCCGTAACTCACCGTCTTCCAGATTAACTGGACGCACATGTTGACTGGAAATCCTAAAAAGGGCTAATGCAGACACATCTGCAAGGGAGCCAAGGAAGGAGAGGACAAAACAAGCATGGAGCCCTTGTGTTGCAAGCTGTGTTTCTTTTGTACCTGCATCATGACATTGCCCGTATACCCAAGAGAGGTTGCAATTGCATTGTAATGGAGCCTGCCTTGCTTGTTCTGTCCTTTTGACAAAAGCACTGCAACCTACAGGTAATCATCAATTTATGATCACAATTAGGACCAGAATTTCCATTGCTAAGCAAGGTTACAATTAAAACTGGCTTCCCCCATTGAGTTTGCTTGTCGGAAGCCAATTGGAAAGGTCAAAAATGGTGATCACATGAGTCCAGGAGGCTGCAACTCTCCTAAATGCATGCCAATTGCCAAGCACCCAAATTTTGACCATGTGACTATGGAGATGCTGCAAAGGTCATAAGTGCAAAGACTAGTCATAGGTCAATTTTTTTCAGTGCAAACTTACAATTACATATTAAAATTAGGGGTCACTTTTCACATTGGATATTTCAGGGAAAACCGAGGTGAACAGAAACTGATCAAACTTCTCCATATTAAAAGTGAAACACAACATCATTCTATAAATGTGAATGTATTCTATAAATAAACCAGTGCTTTTTTGGTCAATAAACATGCTATTTTCTTTCCCGTAATCGTTTCATGGATGATTTGGAGGTTTGCTTTGGATCACTTCTGATTGTGGGACATTGTTTTCTAGAATATGCTACTCTATTTGTTCCTTCTATTTGCATGGTATTTTCCATGTCACTGGCTGCTGCAGTACACAAATGCCCCAAAACAATTTCCACAATTTATAAAAGACTGCTGTTGACTGCTATTCATAAAAGGTATGATATAGACACACACACACACACACATGAAGGCTACCAGATATAGACTGCAAACATTTGGATGACTCCTGAGTGACAGCAGCATTACCATTTTTCACTTCTCATTGTTGCCATACAATGGTTGTCTAGATTTTTGCACCAAAATCAAAATTGCACTCTAAAATAAAGATAAGGTGCCAATACAAGGACAAATGGAATCTATAGAACAAAGATAGATTTTTATATTGATTGTAAACTTCTGCTTGCTACATTTCATCTCTATTATGCTGAGATTCAGAGGTAGAGAGCTAGAGAGGGGGGGAAGGGTGAGGGAGAGAGGATAGGTAGGTAGGTAGGTAGGTAGGTAGATAGATAGATAGATAGATAGATAGATAGATAGATAGATAGATAGATAGATA
>WNWU01000030.1:9617404-9631770 GCA_012654045.1 Ptyas mucosa | reverse complement strand
ATAGATAGATAGATAGATAGATAGATAGATAGATAGATAGATAGATATGGGGGCAGGCAGGCAGGCAGACAGAAAGCCAATCTTTGGGCACAGCTTGATCATCCACTGAGATTAAATGTAGGCTTTTTTTCCTCTTCTAAAAAAATATCCCCTCCTCCTTCATTTGGAACATTTATATTAATTCAGAACCCAGTAGCTTCTCTATTATTTAAAAAGAAACTACTTTGCACACAATCTTGTTGCCATTTCTTCATTAAGGGGACCCTATAATAAAATTTCCTTAGAAGACGTGTGGAGAAGACGTGTGGCTCTGCAGAATACTGCCAAGGGATCTAAAATGTATGTATTTTATTATATTATTACATTCAGATTCAGTCATACAATAATGAAATAATAAGAGACCATCATTTCTAAGCAAACACAGAAAAAAGACAAATGAGTACACTACTGCAGATTATTAAAATGTGGAAGGAGGGAGGAAACTGTCCAAATTTACCATGTACAACATTATGGTTTCTTGAATGTATTATTAAGGTACCATTTAGTTCTGTGAGATGGGAACTGAAATTGAACCAATCGGTTGCAGGAAAACCATGTAGTTATTCATGCATGACATCGTCTTCTTCTTTTTCCTATTACATTCTGATTATGGATGCCTCATTTGCATAATCACTATTCTGTTAGAACTCAGAACAATCTCCATGAACTTTCTCAATGGTTTGGCTCTCTTCTGTTCTTGGAATATTAAGTTGTTCTCAAAACACCTCCAGAAAGCATAAAAGGTAAATGAAAAGAAGAAAGTGCACCATCTTGAAAGAGAATCAGAGTGACTGAGAGAATTGAATCAGCACCATTCACTGAGAAGAAAAGTTCTTCTTAAAGAATATGGTTTCATGTACCCATTATAATCACGCTAGCTTTCAGAAACAGCTCAGAATCATGACACATACATTTATGTTTAATCCTGCATTATACATAGATAACAGACTTTTTTTCTTACTATATAAGCCTTTGGACAATTGTTTGACCAAAGGTTCTGATTGTCAAACCCTGACCAGTTTGCCACACCTGGGGGGAGGGGGGAATTGGAGAGCGCAGCAGCAGGAACAGCTATGGGGCAGCATGCCAGCCGGTGGCCCGGATGGCAATGAGGTGCCCGGTGGGGATGGCGTAGGCCCTGGGCACATGAAGTGGCAGCAAGGGAGGCAATGGTGGCATTATCACCCACAAAGCTGAATGGCTGCCTTTCGGGACCTAGCTGGCCAGTGCCAGATGCAATGGCATGCGAAACAGAAGCGGTCTATGGGCCATGAGACGGAGGCCGGTGTGGACTAAGCACCAGATGGTGGACCGAGGTGCCTGCTATTGCGGAACTGGCCAACGCTGGATGGTGGTTGAGTGGGTGGGGCTGAGAGACATGGTCCCACTGGTAGGTGGTAGACTTTGCAACAGACTGCTACATACTCAATTTGTGCCAGGCCTCAGGCTTGAATAAACTTGTATCCAACTGTTCCAGACCATGTTTGCTTCTGTGTTCGCAGGACCTGGGGATTTGGACAGTTGAGACTGATGCTATTTTAGATTAAGAAATGGTATGCAGATGATCAAGATTGGAACCTTGAAAGGCAGCAAAGTGAGATTAAATTGACAATGCTCCAAATTACAGCTTTCTAGGCTTTGTGTAATTACCAGCCCCCCTTTTTCAATTTAAAGTATCCCACCTGTCTCTACATTTTTTTTAAATCTGAAAAGGCCTGGGAATTAGTAGCAGAATGGATCCCTTGGCTCTAGCAAAAGTTTAAGAAAATCATTGGACTAAGTCCCCTTCCAAATTCAGCTAAGAACATTGTGGCACCCTACATATCATGCAAAGTTAAATGTGGCTCCTAAGCTGTCAGTATGTTTGGACTCTACCATTAGTCCAACTTTAACTCAATTAAGATTTGATAGTAAATGTCATGAACATTGAAAATTAAATTTTAAAAATTAGTTGTTTTTTCTTGCTCATCAGATACTTTGCCCATTGAATATTTATCACATTAACAAATGAGTATATTTGGTATAAATTTCTGGAGGACTCTGAATTTCTGGAGGTCTTTAAAGGCTTTTCAGAGGCACCTGCATCTCTAAGTTCAACCCTCTTTTCTCTGCTACCATGTTGGATTTCAAAGGGAAGAATTCAGTGGAACCTTCCTTGAAGAGCCATGAAAGATTTTGAAAAACAAATTTCCATACCCAGTTTATCAAATGTAACTCTGTATAGCAGGGCTGTCAAACTCCCGGCCTGTGAGCCGATGTATCATGCACTGGCCATGCCTACGCCCGGTTTAGCGAAGGGGGGGAAAGTCCCAATATGTTACATGATGCTGCTGTGATGATGTGAGTTTGACACCCCTTCTATATAGCAATGGAGGTGTCTTTCATTGGTCTACTTTCTCAAATGTATAAATGATCATTCTGAGTCATTTGACTGGGTATCTGTTGATTCCTGGTGACTACCTGGACTAGTCCATGCAGTTTTCTTCTCAGGATTTCAGAAGTGGTTGCCATTGTTTTCTTTCTAGAACTGAAATACAGTGTCTAGTCCAAAGTCATTCAGTTGGTTTTGTGCCTAAGGCAGGACTCACAGTCTTCTTGTTCATACACTGGTGCCTCAACCATTACACCAAACTCATTCTCTGTGTAAATTCATAACAAGAGCAGAGAAGAAATAGGAATTATAAAAAGTCCGGTTTGAAAAAAAAAGAAATGCAGAAATGAAATTTCATGTGTTTTTACATCACAATTCCTTCTCTGCAACGCTCAGTAGTGACAAGTTTGTAATTTAGGAGGATACAGGTAGTTCTTGACTCACAACAGTTCATTTAGTGACCATTTAAAATTACAACAGCACTGAAAAAAGTGGCCCATGACCATTTTTCACATGACCGGTGCAGCATCCCCATATTCACATGATAAAAATTCAGATGCTTGGCAACTTGTTCATATTTATGATGGCTGCAGGGTCCTAGGGTCATGATCAGCTTTTGCAACCATCTGACAAGCAAAACCAGTGGGAAATCCAGATTCACTTAACAACCAAGTTAGTAACTTAACAAATGCAATGATTCACTTAACATCAGTGTCAAGAAAAGTTTTAAAATGGGGCAAACTCACTTAACAAGTGTTTCACTTAGCAACATAAATTTTGGAGTCAATTGTGGTCCTAACTCGAGGACTACCTGTATTTATGTCTCTGAGTAAGGTGTGTGTTGTCATTAAAATGTATACCATTTTTAACAGCAGAGGTGGTAAATTCAGCCGGTTCGGACTGGTTTACCTGAACCGGTAGCAGAAATCGCCCCACCTCTATGCCATCCTATTTAGGCATGTTTTTGAGGCTGGGCACATGCGTGGAAGGTGTGCATGCGAGTAAAACGCATGCACAGAAGGCTGTGGAATGTAGCTATTGAAGATCACTGTGTAGCTTGCAAATATTTATTTTCCCATCAGGTTCAGACGTCTCATCTTTATTGATCATTCTGTTCAGCAGTAAATGTTGAAAAGAAAGCTGTTCTATCTGAAGTAATTATCCCAAAGGTTCTTTTTCAGGAGGCAACTGGACTTCCTTGTTTTTTCTTTGAAGACATTTCACTTCTCATTCAAGAAGCTTAGTCAGAGCTGAAGAAGCTTCTTGGATGAAAAGCGAAATGTCTTCAAAGAAAAAAACAAGGAAGTCCAGTTGCCTTCTGAAAAAGCAGGACAACCATGGCCTGGATGACTAAGAATCTCCATAAACTTCTATCTGAAGTACCGTAATTCCATTTCTAGAACAGTAACGTACAGTTCAATTGTTTTAGCAGATTATATTTTCTTTTTTAGATTTCTCTAAAATAGATATAGAAATCAATCTATTGCACAAAAATAACATATGATGAAGTTTATTTCTATGATACTTCTACTCTTGGTAGCCTGGTCTGACAAATCCATGTGAAAAATCCAGCATATTCCAGAGACAGAAGAATTATGTCTGAACTATACATCTAAATACAATAGCCTTCCAATAGTGACTCTGAGAGAATAAGCATCTTTCTTATGGTGCTTTCGTAGGACTCAAGTTCCATTATAAGTTAGTTTTATTTCAAGCATGTAAAAGATCAATTTTAATCACTAAACATATAGAATGAGGAGGTATAAAATTACTTCTTCTCCAGTTGTGTCCATAAGTGTCAAGTCTCACAAGAGGCTTCCATTCGGTGCCAGAGGAAATTATTTTCAAATTCTTTTTATATCCATGCATGGAAAACAAATGATGGTTTAAATCTGAGAGTTTTTTTTTTAAACTCAGGGTTTCAATCCAAGTTAAGGATTTATATGATTTTCTCAGAAGAATCAAGTTTTTTTTAAAAAATGTAATATGAAATCTGACTTTAAACTATAAAAAGCATTTTGAAAAAAGCATTCATCTCCCCGAATGAGAAGATAAACAGGAATTTGTATTCCAAACTTCAGGCACAACATAACCTGAATACAAATTTGTCTTAAATCAGCTAAAAATAGTCTCTGTATACCAAATACAGCAAATGAAAAGGTCAGATGTGCCACATTCAACTGCTTCATGCACAGACATTCATCTTAATGCTCTTTCTCATTTATGAGAACTTCTAAAGAGGCTCTCTAAATTCTCTCTTTGGTCCATTTGTTAAATTAAGTAGGCAATGTTGTAACCACTGCTTAATTATGGTTCAAATATTAGTTGCGTGTGCTAAATGGTAACTTGCAAAACCTACCCTGCATTGGTTCATCCATTAAAATGGGTCTTTAAACACAATTCATCCAGAAAACAAGATCAATTACAAACTTAGATAATTTTTCTAGATTCACATACACTTTCTGAATTTCCTTCAAATTAGTAATTGAGAGGATAGTTCCCTTTACTGACAGCTGTTAATATATTTAGTTAGAAAATAACAAAGATACTAATACAAGTAGTCCTAGACTTATAACCACAATTAAACCCAACATTTCTGTTGTTAAGTGAGTTTTGCACCATTTTACATTTCTTGCCACAGTTGTTAAATGACTCACTATGGTTGTTAAGTTAGTAACCCAGTTGTTAAGTAAATCTGGTTTCCCCACTGACTTTGTTTGCCAGAAAGTCACAAAAGTGATTGCATGACCCTGGGAGATTGCAACTGTCATAAATATGAGTCAGTTGCCAAGCAACTGAAGTTTGATCACATGACTATGGGGATGCTGCAAAAATTGTAACTCTGAAAAACGGCCATAAGTCACTTTTTTTTCAGTGCGGTTGTAACTTTGCACGGTCATTAAATTGTAAGTCGAGGACTACCTCTATAACCATCAATTAAAATTAGTATATATTAATTACTATATGAAACAATATGAACATTCTTAAAAAGTATAGATGGAATAATAACTATGGTAAATGCACTGATAGTACATATGTTTTCTTCTGTCCCAACAAGAAGCTCCAGAAAGAAAATAGGAAATTTTGGTCCTGTGACCTGATCCACTGTAAATAAGAATAAATACAAATGTTTCTATTCCAGACAGACACTCCTGCTTTTTGAATAAATTGACCAACCTGTGAACGTATAAAAATGCTGTGAAATTGAATTGGTACATTGGTGGAGCTATTCAAGCACTTCTGTCCCCGATCTGTTGACTTATGTGAAATAAGAATGGAAATTTAGAATGGAAATTTATAAAGATTGCCAGGTTCTATGACCCGTACATGTTTCTCCCATGACTATGCTTGTATATGCCTATAGAATTCTTTATTGTCCAAGTGTGATTGGACACACAAGGAATTTTTCTTTGGTGCATATGCTCTCGGTGTACATAAAAAGAAAAGATACATTCATCAAGAATCATAAGGTAAAACACTTAATGGTAGTCATAGGGTACAAATAAGCAATCAGGAAACAATCAATATCAATATAAATTGTAAGGATACAAACAACAAAGTTACAGTCATGCAGTCATAAGTGGGAGTAGATGGGTGATAGGAATGATGAGAAGATTAATAGTAGTGCAGACTTAGTAAATAGTTTGGCAGTGTAGAGGCAATTATTTGTTTAACAGAGTGATGGCATTCAGGAAATAACTGTTCTTGTGTCTAGTTGTTCTGGTGTGCAGTGCTCTATAGCGTCATTTGGAGGATAGGAGTTGAAACAATTTATGTCCAGGATGCAAGGGGTCTGTAAATATTTTCACAGCCCTCTTTTTGACTTGTGCAGTATACAGGCCCTCAATGGAAGGCAGGTTGGTAGTAATTGTTTTTTTCTGGAGTTCTAACCATATATGTATATATCTATATTTTTCACCATATTAGGCAATGATTTTCAGCTGAAAATCATTGCCTGAGGTGATGTATGTTGTTCCTAGTACAGTCTTTCTACTTCTAGCATGCTTGCTCACTAAAGCAAAACAAGAGAAAGCTTCACGAGTAAATTTTATTGGCTCCTAATAACCTCCTTTCAACATATTTCAACAGGTTGTCAATCATTTCACAGAATTTTTTTTTAAAAAAGCAATGCTCAAAAATACTCATTGAGCAATTGTGTGCTATGTAAGGCTGTGGAAGAAAGAATTGGAAAGAAGCCCTTCAAAAGCCGGTTAGCATGAGTAAAGAAGTCCTCCTTAAAGTCAACTTCCCAGTTTGGATGACTCACACTACAATGTCCTAGGATATTTTTAAGTACATGCAACTGCTTTACTTTGCTGGTTGTCCCAGCAGTTTAAACCCAACTGTGGTATAAAAGCTGAAGACCAGAGATGGGTTTCAGCAGGTTCTGACCAGTTCTGGAGAACCGGTAGCAGAAATTTTGAGTAGTTCGGAGAACCGGTAAATACCACCTCTGACTGGCCCTGACTCCACCTATTCTCTGCCTCCTGAGTCCCAGATGATCGGGAGAAAATGGGGATTTTGCAGTAACCTTCCCCTGGAGTGGGGTGGGAATGGAGATTTTACAGTATCCTTCCCCAGCCACGCCCACCAAGCAATGCCACACCCACCAAGCCACACCCAGAGAACCGGTAGTAAAAAAAAATTGAAACCCACCACTGCTGAAGACATGGCTGCTTTAATGCATCAGGGAGATTTATTCCTCTCTGTCAGGTAATGTCCCAATCAAGTCTCTCTTTCAAATACTTCCCATGGCCCTTATACTATAATATGACAATTCATGAAGGTCTCGCTCATGCTGTATGCACAGAGCATCTGTTGTTCATGAGGTTTTTTATTGCAGCATGGCAGACTACAGATGTTGGGCCTGCTGACAATAATTAGTGTTGCAATTGTATAATTCTGCACTTTCCAACTGGGATTTGGCATCTTTAAAGGATTTGTTCATTACCAAATGTTATTGTTTAAAATACATGCACAATGTCCTGTGGTCCAATGTCATACTAAACAAAGCTGATCTCTTTTCTCTATGGAATTGGTTTAAATGACCTGACTGTCACTGATGCTTCATTGCAAGAAACAACTATATAAAATAATGGGCTATAGAAATGAATATGCCGAGATGGTTATTTTGCCTGTTTTGTTATTTCCACACATTAATATACATGTTTAGATTAGCCTTAAGTTTCAATTCCTTTCAGGTAATCAAAGGAGCCCTGTCCAGTCACTACAGCTTGTAATGTGTAGTGCAAACTGCAATATAAACCTTAAACCAACTCAACAGAGCTTTTTAAAAAGCAAGGAAAAAAATCCCTCCCAAAATTTTAGAGTCAGAATTAGACTTACATAGAATCTCACTAACAGCATACATGGCTGCTTTAAATTGCAGTTGTACTCCAATGCATATATTCAGTTGGGTTCGGAACAACTCCCAATGAATGCAATTGGCCTTTTTTGAATGAAAATTCACTCCATGTACTAAAATGTGTTCCCACCTCTGAGACATATTAAAATAAATCGTTCATTCAGTTCAACTGTAATATGGCTAGTTGAGATCTATATTTCATAAGAATTTATTTTTTATTCTATCTTCTATCTATATCTACAGAATCTCCCTCTCCCTCTAATCTATATTTTTCTACCTTTATTTTAAACACTTCCATTTCTGTATCTCTCTCTCTCTCTATTTATCTATCTTCTACCTCTTTCTCATTTGCTTTGTCTCCTCCCAAACACAACAGAGGTGGTATTCAGCAGGTTCTGACCATTTCTGGAGAACCGATAGCGGAAATTTTGAGTAGTCCGGAGAACCGGTAAATACCACCTCTGACTGGCCCTGCCCCCATCTATTCTCTGCCTTCCAAGTCCCAGTTGATCAGGAGGAAATGGGGATTTTTCAGTAACCTTCCCCTGCCATGCCCACAAAGCCACGCCCACAAAGCCATGCCATGCCCACAAAGCCAGCCCACAGAATCAGTAGCAAAAAAAAATTGAATCCTGCCACTGAAAATACACATCTTTTCT
This sequence comes from Ptyas mucosa, assembly GCA_012654045.1. NCBI lineage: Eukaryota > Metazoa > Chordata > Lepidosauria > Squamata > Colubridae > Ptyas > Ptyas mucosa. The sequence continues at coordinate 9,623,336 of WNWU01000030.1, read as the reverse complement.
CCAGGATGTAAAGGCAGCATGCATTTTTTTCCTCACAATCACAACAGATGTGTGAGTCAGGTTGGGCTCAGAGACAGTAACTGGTGGATGGGTGTGGATGGATGTTCCATGGAAATTTCGTTCACACTGATCCAGTATCACTTTATATTGTTGGTTGGTTGGTTGGCTGGTTGAAAAGAGACAGGAAATGTAATTGTATTGGCATTCCCGATTGTATCCTGTCTTTTTTTGTCCTTGTCTTTATAAACATATACTCAAAAACAGCCCACTGTCCTTTGGGCCTTTTCTCTGAGCCCTAGAGGTTATTTCAAATGGAGTTTTTAAGGTATCTGGTATTCCAAAGCTGTCTCAGGAACCAGTTCACACTAAACCTTAGCTCTACATTAGCGTTTCTCAACCATAGTAACTTTAAGGTGTGTGGACTCTAATTCCCAGAATTCTTCAGCCAGCATGTTGGAGTCCACACATCTTAAAATTGCTGAGGTTGCAAAACACTGCTCTAAATTTAGCACAACAATAAAGAGTCACTATACGACACAAGCTTGCATTTAATAGGAGAAAGCAGGACAACAATATCAGACCTGTGCAGGTATGAAGGCAGAATCTGCCAGGAAGTCCAAAAGAAAATTTTGCCTCAGGCCTCCCAATTGAACTATTCTGTCAGCATCAATCACTCTGGGGAAGCATAAAACCACAAGGTGATTCTATTGCTAATGACACTGCCCTACATCCATTTAAATACAATGCTCTATTCTGCCTTTATATTGCAAAATCAGATTGCCTTCAGGTGGGTTGGCTTAGAAAATGTTTCTTTAAATGTCATCTTCCAGAATAGAAGGTTGATGATTAAGAAGGACCTAATATGCATTTGTGGGGTGGTGCGAGAGATACTCCACATCCATTATCTTTTGAATTCCCCTCAGCTGAGACACTATATTTGGAGGGTTATATTTCAAACCCTATAATTTTTAATCTTGCGTTTTGACTCTTCCTGTACTTTTTGTTATAAATTCACATCTTAACCTTAAGTAGAATATTCATATCAGCATACGAGAAACTTTCTGTGCTAAATCCCTTCTGAAATCAAATACCCAAGTTGGTTCAACTCCAAGGATTTCAGTAGGAATTAGTAATTAACCATCATAATTACATTTACCTGATTAGGGTGGTATGTGAGTGGGAGAGGTAAAGAGGGGGAGGCTATGCCTTAGAACAGTTCAATGGCAGGAAATACTAAATTTAATCCTAAATGGTGATCTTATCTGATGAAAGATGAAAATGTTGTGAAATCAGGACAATTACATTTTTACACAATTACAAATGCTATTACATTTAGAATGTATGCAAACAGAACAGAATCAGCAAAATCCCACATGCTAACATTTGGTTACAAAGAGTAAACTTCCCAGAAATGAGGGGACTTGTGAAAAAAAGAATAAAGGGCAATTGAGAAAACAAAATCCCTTCTTAATATCTAGTTGAATATCTCTTCAATTTATGACCATAATTGAGTCTGGAATTATGGTAGTAAGTCATGTGGGTAAGTCAATTTTACAACCTATTTTGTGGCACCTAGATTGTTAAGTGAATGCTACAGTATTTAACTGAGCATGGTAGTTGTTAAACTAATCCATTTTATTGAGTGTGGTTGTTGGAAATCTGGAACCTGGTCATAAGTACCTTTTGGGAGAACTGTTGTAACTTTGAACCATTGCTAAGCAACCAGTTGTGAAGCAAAGACTACCTGTAATGCAGTGGTGGGTTTCAATTTCTTTTACTACCAATTCTGTGGTATTATGAGCTTGGTGGGTGTGGCATGGCTTGGTAGGCGTGGCTTGGTGGGTGTGGCTTGGTGGGCGTGGCAGGGAAAGGATACTATAAAATATCCATTCCCACCCCACTCCAGGGGATGGTTACTGCAAAATCCCCATTTCCTCCCAAACAGCTGGGACTTGGAAGGCAGAGAATAGATGGGGGTGGGGCGAGTCAGAATTTTTACTACCGGTTCTCAGAACTACTCAAAATTTCTGCTACCAGTTCTCCAGAACTGGTCAGAACCTTCTGAAACCCACCTCTGCTGTAATGTCCAGAAAGCTGGAAATATTAAAAATTGCTTAACGCATTGTAAGCTGCCCTGAGTCTCTGGAGAAGGGCGGCATATAAATCAATTTTTTTTAAAAAAAGATTTATTTTAGGAAGGGAAAGCCTATTCTAGAGAGGAGCACACAAAGGAGAAGAAACTCTGCCTTTAAAAAGTGTAAGATAATCATAAATGCAAAAAACAAAAGTTGGATAGAGTGCTCATGGCAAGGAACATTAATGAAAACAATACAAGCTTTGTTTAAAAAAACAGTTTGGTGTAAAAAAAACAGTATTGGACTAGAAAAAAGAAGATCATCAGTTTTGGTCCACCTTTAGACATGATAGCTAGCTGAGTGACTTTGGTCCAATTATTCTCTTCCTCAGCCTAAGCCACCACACAGTTTTATGGTGAGGAAAATAGGAAGTAGGATCATGTTCTATATCACCTTGAGTTATACAAATATAAAAGGAATATGAAATAAATACATGTGACCCAGTGGTGGGTTCCTCCCGGTTCGGCCAGTAGCAGTGACGATATGATGTCACTGAACCGGTTCTCTTTGTTCGGGAGCTGCCCCCCCCCCCCCGCATTATTCTTAGCTTTTATTTGGCCCCACCCCCAATCGATTGCTGCCTCCCGAGTCCCAGCTGATTGGCTAGAAGGAAAAAAACTGTTTAAACTCTTGCCCTGGGGTTTCAAAGGGCCACCCTACAGCTGATCAGTGTTAAAAGGCAGTGTGGTGGTAGACCAGTGCCTCCAAAAACAAATGTGTAGACTGGTGCCTCCAAAAACAAATGAGTAGACCGGTACAGCTCTGCAAGCAGTTAAAAGCCTGGTAGACCAGTACCTCTGCTAAATCCTAAAGAATTGTCACATGATCATCAAGCCACGCCCACAAAATAAGCCACGTCCACAGAACCGATAGTAAAAAAATTTAGAACCCACCCCTGATGTGACCCTGAAAACAGACATGAGAAAGCATAGGGAAACTAGGTGACAAAGGAGATGCTTAAGGGAGAGATGGAAAATTAGCAGAGAAAGTAGATAAATTCTTTCACTCTGGTAGAGGGATGCCTTAGCTACAAATCAGGGTTTGTGCCAAATGGACTCCGAGGAGATCCAGGAAGTTCTTGATCAGCCAGCATAATGTCTGTTCCAGGCAAATTGTTAGAAATGTTACTCAAAGTGAAAAATAAATATGCATATAGGGAACAAGCCAGTGGTGGAATACTGCCAGTTTAACACACTGGTTCATTAAGTGTGCACTTCATGCACGCACGCGTGCTTCATGTCCATGTATAAAGGCACTTGCGTGCAGCACTGAAAATGGAGCATTTAGAAGCTCAGTTGCTAACTTTCCAAGCAGCAACGGTAAGTAGAACAGTGAGGTGGGAATTACACAATTGAGCTACAAAGCAGGAAATAAAAGTCAGGATAGAGTGGAGGTGGGTGGGCGGGGCCAACTGATTGTCAGCGCTACTGGTTTGCCTGAATACCACCTCTGGAACAAGCCTTGCTGAAAAGAAATTAGCATGGGTTCTGCATAAGTAAAGCCAGCTTCACCAAACTTTTAAAGTTACAGTGTAAAGAAACACATGAATGGAGATGATTCTATCAACACTATATATCGATATTTGAATTTTAAAAAAAGACTTTGTCAGAATTCCACATCAAAGCATCTAGCATAAATTAGCAGTCATATGATGAGAAGACCTATTCTTTTTTTTTTTAATTTCCAACAGGTTAAAGACAGAGCAAAAAACAGGGATAAACAGGCAATGGTGACAATTGAGTCTTTCAAAGATTTGTGTTGGGATCAGTATCTTTTAATCTGTTTATAAGTTATCTTGATTTGGGATTAAGCATTGACTAGGGTTCTGAATGATGCTAAATTCTTTAGGGTGGTTAAAAAACATTGTGAAGACCTCCAGAGGAATCTCTTGAAATTGGATCAACAGAATGGTAACTAAGTTTAATTTAAGTATTTGAAATGTGTTGTACAACTGAGCAAAATGTTTGGGATCCTTTCATTTGGAAATGTGTGATTGGTGATCTCAGGGAGAAAATAGACTTTCTAAAAAGCATTAGTGTCAGAAGTCATCTGAAAACAATTGAGAGTTTTAGAATGGATAAAAGGAAAGAATTCTCTATACTAAAAATAGCCTAAGTGGTTTTTTACCACAAGACATGGTAGTAATCACCAATTTGGATAACTTTAAAAAGGAATTTGGCTAAGAAAACTACAGGGACTTGTCTAGGAAGTCACCAGGAGTCTACATTGACTCAAAGGTGCCCATGCATGTGCACACACATGCACACACACAGAGAGTAGAAAAGAAATTCCTACAAAGAGACAACCCTCTTTTGCCACAAACTATAAGCATTGCCCACTGGCAGTGTGCTCAGGTGGCATAGCGTCATGTTGTGTAATGGGGCAGAACACCCAAGAATTATAACATTAAAGGAAATGATGGTCCCCAAATCTCACAAGATACACCAAGACTTGTACAATTTCAGCGATTTTGTTGGTATTCTTACTTGAAATCTTGTGAAATCTCATACAAGAGCCATTAAATCTTACTGGATAGGTCAATTTCCCAAGATCCCATCTTGTTATTTGATTTTATTTGCTGGTGTCTTGATTAAGCCTGACCAAGAGTTGAAGTGGTCAGCATTTGGACAGCTCTGCATTTAAGAGCTAGGAAATATGTGCAACACTAATTTCGAAAGAAGGAATTGTTCATGATAAATTCATTGATAAATCTATCACATCCATCTGTTTGCAAATTCAGCACAAACATTCTGTGTTGCCGCTAGACCAGGAATAGCATATTTTTTTTAAAAAAAGTTTTATGTGAAGAAGGACAAAAAGAGATATTCCATCACCTCCTATAGATGAGAACCTTAAAGACATGTAGGACACTATTATAAGAAGAAAACAAAATGGTAGCAGTAGATTGGCCCTGGCCTAATCCGTGTTGCTCGTTCTTACAAGAGATAAATTATTCTTAAAATGCTAGGGAAAAGAAAATATATTAGAGGAAGGAGAAAAGGAAAGATAAGTCGATTTAAGTTAACAGTATGAAAATGTAATTTTATGCCCCTCTTCACAGTTGGGAGATGAAAGAGATGGTGATCATCAGACATAGAAGGTAAAAGCAGCCAAAATCCACAAAGAAGCCAACAGTCCTATTTTTTCACACTGTCAGCAGCTAGAATACAAACATTTCTTCCATTAAGTTGTATACAGAAACAGAAATGACAAAATATACCTCCTGAAAATTCACTTACCCTTAAACCGTATTAGCAATAAAAGTTTATCTTCTCTCTTTTCTACCACTTTCTTTCAAAGACACATAATATGCAGAATTTTCAGTCCCAAAATAATATGAAAGCTTCAAAGTTTAAAAAAAAAAGTGTGATTTTATATATTAGTCACACAGTTTATTTTCTGGTCTGCTCCTAGGGGATTTCCGCTTTGAGCCTCATTCTATTGATCATGACATTGCAGAAGTCTGTAGTAAGTAGCATCATCAATAGTGCCAGCAGGAGGCAGGATCCTATTGTCCCTTTGTGGACTTTCTCCATTTCATCTCTTCTCCAAGCAAGCAATACTTTCTCAGTTTTGCTATCTGCCAGTGTTATTCATATGTCTTTCGAGATAAATTTCCCCATGTTCTGCAACAAAAACATTTATTTATGGAAAAAAAATTGTGAGTTGGGTAGAATTGCTTACAGGATGCATAAAGTTCATAAGTGGTAGGGCATGGTTTGTATTCTTTCAAGGAAGGAAGGAACCTTGCCTTGCCTTGCCTTGCCTTGCCTTGCCTTGCCTTGCCTTGCCTTGCC
>WNWU01000030.1:9579166-9617394 GCA_012654045.1 Ptyas mucosa | reverse complement strand
TGCCATGCCATGCCATGCCATGCCATGCCATGCCATGCCATGCCATGCCTTTACCTTCATGAGATCCATGCTTCTGGGCCTTTTTAAAGAATAGCCAGACTGATGACTGCCTGTTTCTTACATGATGAAGAATAGAAGGGAAAGTTGATGCCATCATCTAGCACTCCTAATGTTTTCTTCAAATCTCCCACTCCGTCTGAAAAGGAAGACTTCAACCATTTCCAGGGGTCTCTTTTCCTGTTAAAGGAGAAGGACCCTCATGAAAAATGGGGAATATACAAAACCAAAGATAAATCCCTAATTATTTCACCTGCCTTTATATTATTATTACTTTTTGCTTCTGTGACTGTGCTCTGTGAATAATGAGATTTCAATTAGCCATCTAGAGTTCTTAACCTCTATACATGTCTGTGGAAGGACTTGTTTGAGATATGACATGCTTGTACCATTAATTTTTTTTTCCAAAAAGTGGGGGGGGGGGTCTGTTCTCAACACAATCAGCTTTTGAAAAAAGGACAGTTGATTAGTTCCAGAGGTAATTAGGCAGTAATTGTGCTCAGGAAAGTAATAAGAGATCAAAGGTACCAATCATCTTACCTGACAGCAGAGGGTGATTAAAGCCTTTTCTAAGTTACCTGTAATTTCATGACTGAATACTTATTTAGATGACTGTGGGACAAAAAATATTTCTATTTCAGCCTTGTATCTTTCAGCCTGAGCATTCATAGCCAGTCTATCAGAAAATTGCTTGTCTTCTTTTTCTGATGAGCTCAGGAAGGAAGTCTTTGTAATCTGGCAATCTTCTTCATTTGAGATTATAACCCTATGTTACACTGACATGGTATTAAGTCCTACTGACGTTAGTAGTTCCTGTCTCAAAATAAAAGTCACTTGTACAGTGCAATTATACATGTATGCAGCACATGTATATGTATATCTTCTTACTTGGCTGCTCCTACTTCCCAAAAATTATCTTGAAAAACTGTTTGCAACAGCTGCTTATTTCTCAACTATTACCCAAACATGTTTCCTCTGAACCAGTGTAATTTACCATTCTGGTAACTTTTTAAAAATATCATTACATAACTCTGCCTTTAATTTTGTTTCTGGTTTTTAACACCTAATTTATATATTAGATTTATATCTTGTCCTTTTTTCAAAAGCTCAGGTGAGGGTCCATAGCATTCCTCCCTCCAATTTTTCCATACAACAACCCCATGAGATAGGTTCTCCTGAGAGAAGATGACTAGCCCAAACTCTACCAATGGACTTTCATAGCTGAGAATAGACTCCTCAGTTCTTGCCCAACACCTTGTCTGTATTTGCACATTTACTTTGTAGATAAGTTATAGTTTGACTAGTGCCTGATTGTCATATCTTGGACAATCAGTTTGGTGTAGTGGTTAAAGCACCAGGTTAGAAATCAGGAAACCATGAGTTCTAGCCCTGCTTTAGTCATGAAAGCCAGCTGGGTGACCTTGGACCCCTCACTCTCTCTCAGTTCAATTCACCTCACAGTCTTGTTGTGGTGGGGTTAAACAGGAGGAGGAAGGTGTGTTAGATATGTTTGCTGCTTGGAGTTATTTGTAAAAATAATAAAGGCAGGAAATAAATAGACGGGTGAGATCTCAATAAAAAGTTAGAAAGTGAATAAAGCTTGCTATGAGAAAAACCTTCAATGATTAAAAAACTGTACTGTACTGTTCCTCTGTAGCTATGGTATTAACTCTTTACTGAGAGCATTATAAGATATTCAAATATCTATATTAAGATTTCATTATTTCATGTTTTTACTGTCAAAATTAACAAAATGTTACTGGACTGTTCATATAATTGTTTTCATAAATACATATTCCCAGCATTATAGTTCCTTTGTCAGATGGGGTTCTCTTCCAAAGCTCAAGAGTCACATCCCCCTACTTGGTTGTACTACTTCCTTCTCCCACTGGAAAATCTCAAGCCATTCCTGGTACCCATCTCCATTGCTATCAGAAGTATTAGTCCTACTTTACCCTTTAACTAAGGGATACGGTGGCTCAGTGGCTAAGACGCTCAACTTGTCAATTGAAAGGTTGGCAGTTCAGCAGTTCGAATCCCTAGTGCCGCATAATGGGGTGACCTCCCGTTACTTGCCCCAGCTTCTGCCAACCTAGCAGTTCGAAAGCACGTAAAAAATGCAAGTAGAAAAATAAGGACCACCTTTGGTGGGAAGGTAACAGCATTCCATGCACCTTTGGTGTTTAGTCATGCCTGCCACGTGACCACAGAGACATCTTTGGACAGCGCTGGCTCTTCAGCTTTGAAACGGAGATGAGCACCACCCCCTAAAGTCGGGAACGACTAGCACATGTGTGCGAGGGGAACTTTTACCTTTACCTAGTCCCATCACTCTGGAGAATGTCAAAGTGAAAGTGAATGACCACCTTACTTTCTTTCCAATCTGTTTCCAAGTATCATGGTGTCCAAAGGCATACTGGGAAATATATGTAACACACATATATGGGTCTGTGTTTGTATGGAGGTGCTTGTGGGCACAAAGGAGCATCCTGTGAACATCAGCCTATTTGCGTCCAGCTAAGTCAACCTGGACACTAAGGCTAAGTATCTGGTGGGGAGACAACCTAGGAAGACTGAAGAGATGAATCCTGTAAAAGAAAAAGAACGTATGAATGACACAAATAACTCTATAAGGCTGTGCAGAATATTTGCTTTTCATCATATTGCTGAACAGCTAGGAAAGATTTGTTTTTCTCAAAAAGAAATTTATTTGTATATGGCAGACATTGTTCAGATGACAGAGGAGCTAGACTCGACAAAACTAATGAAATTGATTTAGTGCATATTAATAGCTGCCAGGAGACCACAAACTTATATTTGATTTGTAATGATGTTGGACAGATCTATGGTGCTTGCACAACATATTAGCAATTTTGAGTAAAGGATTGTTTATTATTTTGTTAGAAAGTCTTTTAAAACTCCAACAATTATTGGAATTCTATTCTGCCTTGTGATCTAAAAGTTACAACCCTGTTACTACGTTATTAAAGCATTGCAGCTCTTATCACCTTAGATTACAACAATTGATTGTGACTGATTATCATCCCTCAATAGCATTTTGGTTAAAATTATTAAATTGCTACCTTGAACATCCCTAATGTTTTACATGGAAACAGAAAAGTCAGGCTGTAAACCATAAATCATTTTTCTCCAGGCATTCCCATAAAGTAAACCAAATAACAGCTTGAAAACTACAGCTTATGTATTTAAGAAAAGCCAATAGACAGGATGCATGTACAGATTAAAATCTTTTGTAGTGTAATCCTAATCATGTCTAATCAAAAATAAATCCTACTCAGTTCAACTGGCCTTCAGTCCAATAAATACGTATAGGAACAGTGATAGGTGTATAGAAATAGAAGTATTGTGTGGGTGTGTCAAAAGTGGTAAGATACCATTGCCATGCCATAATTAAAACCATATAGATACCTCTATATATACATGCACCATTTTAGTTCAAATTACATGCATATTTACTTTGAAATCTCACAGAGGTTAACAACACTGATTTTGACCATACATGTATGAAATTACATTGTTCATTTTTATATAATTTTAATTGGTTACCAAATGTAGACAGTTTAACTTAGTTTTTTATATGTGTAATTGATAAATTTGTTTCTTTTTCCTTTTTTAATCTATACATGGTTTCTTTTGTACAATCTAGGAATGAAAACAATATTATTCAATTAGTGAGGCATGTCTACCCCAGCCCTGCAAGGGCAAAAAAAATATCCTGATATATCACGATATGGCCCGCGATGCGATTGGGTTTGATGCCCCTGAATTAGAGTATATATCAATAAAGAAACAAAAGATAAAGGAACATATAAAAGGTAGGAATAAAACTGGCAGGTGACAATCCCTAGTAATAAAAATACTTTAGATAAATGACTGCTTAACTTTTTCTGGAAAATCCACAAATTTTGTTTGAAAATCTCCAAAGAGAACACCAGAAATTGGCTGTTCCGTTGCTCAATAGCCCTCATGGTTGGGAATTTCCTCCTTATTTCAGGTTTGGATGCTTCTTGTCCTACCCTTGGGCATTTTGAAGAATAAATCCACGCACTGTTTCCTGGGACAGCATTTCAAATATTGAAAAATTTTGTAGCCAATCATGAAAGGGAATCTTTCCCTTTGGAATCTGTAGTATTTTCATTTTATAGTGATTTCCTAACAGTTAGAACAATTAATCAGTGAAATGAGTTGCCTCCGGAAGGATGCTCCAACACTCGAAGTTTTTATGAAGAGACTGGACAACCATTTGTCTGAAATGTTATAGGGTTTCCTGCTTGAGGGTGGGTGGGGTCCAAGGTCACTTCCAACGCTGTTGTTATTCTGTTAAGTTGAACCTTGAAAAAGATGAGGGTGATAAAATAAGATGGATTTAGCTCTTCTGTATCCTTCCAGTACAATGGCAAGGTATCTCTGTAAAAATGAAGCCAAGCATTTGCAAAATAGTGGAAAGAAAGCGACAGTCAGATGTCCATGGGCTGCTATTCTCAAGTCTCCCTCCATGCTCTTCTTCTTCCTAAGTCTCTCATCCTCCCTTCAATATAATCCCTCCAAACATTCACATATGCCTAGGAATGCATCAGCTCTCCATACTCAGATGGACTCCTTCCCGAATCATGGGTTTCTTATCCCTTTATCTGGTGTCAAAAATCCAGAGGGAACTGCAAATGGTAGGCATCAAGAAAAACAAGAAAAAGAGAAATCCAGGCAGGGTTTACAGGAGGTGCCCAATTGGACCAATACTGGTGCCTTTTTGCCTATTACAGTTCTTGAAATCTATCTTTTGGGATAAAACAAAAGAAACAGCTTCTCTTTCATCCTGTTCCTACACACAACTGCTAACTCACTGCTTAATTAATAAGTGCCCAAGAGGCACAGTTTCTCCACAGGATGGCAATTGATTAGTTTAAAAAACTTTTAGGAAAAAAATATTATTCTTTCAACTCATTGCCTCTGAAAAGTTAAGTTACCAGTATCTAGATGGAGTTGGTTCTCCTGCATGGGTAGAACTTATATTGTCAATGTGCATTTGTATTCAGCTCTGAACATTCCAGTGCTTTTTTTTCCTTTTTAAACAATCTAAGACATCTTTTTAATTTAATTCAATTTCATTTAATGACTTCTTTCTTCCTAGAGCAACTCTTCTCGATTTTTGCATAAAAATACAAGACATCAAAATAAACATAAACGTAAGTGGGCTTTGGGTCAATTGAGAAAATGGACTCTCTTACAAATAACAGTATTAAACAAAATCTGTAAAGTATTTTTGAAAGATGCCTTTTGTAAATAAACACTAGTAGGAGTCGATCACAACATATTTTTATTTTAATCACTAAATCAAGTTTTCTAAGTTATGTGCACTTAATTATCATAATTATTAATTAGTTTGACTGCCTTAATCCTTGTTCTTTGTTTTCTTAAAATAATTGATGCCTCTGTCATCAACAACACCCTCAATTTTAATATAATCTTAAGCCTCTGGATTCAATTTTTCTTGTCTTAATTATCAACAATCCTACCATAAGGAATTCAGTAAGAAAAATATATTTTTTTCTTTGTTATGTCTGATTCGTTTAAATACCCTGATTCATTATTTTTCTTTTTTCTTAAGATAATCACAAGGACATATTAATTATTCTAGCTACCAGTTTGGAATTTTAAGCCTTCAGAAATACAGGCTAATTAAAGCAGAGATATGTGCACCTCATTAGTTTTTATTCCTTCTTCAAGCTATATATATATAAATGGTTCAGAAGAATGTTCTCACTTCTCTTTTCTATTTACAAAATGAGTTTTTCTGTTACCTAACATAAAACTGATTTAAAGATTTTTCTTCAAATGCCAAATGATGGATTTTCAATATAGGTTCCCATATTCCTGGATATTTCTATCTTGCATGCACTGAAGAAGTGCAGTGAGATGAAACAGGATAGTCCATACATATCTGAATGATACCATTCATGCTAGGATACAGATGATCAGTCTGTCTGCTCATCTGCTTCCCAGGAAATGTTACCTACTCTAAATTAGCACAATTTAGCGAATAGAATAGAATAGAATAGAATAGAATAGAATAGAATAGAATAGAACAGAAGAGAAGAGAAGAGAAGAGAAGAGAAGAGAAGAGAAGAGAAGAGAAGAGAAGAGAAGAGAAGAGAAGAGAAGAGAAGAGTTGGAAGAGACCTTGGAGGTCTTCTAGTCCAACCTTCTGCTTAGGCAGGAAAACCTACACCACTTCAGACAAATGATTATCCAATCTCTTCTTTAAAACTTCCAGTGTTGGAGCATTCACAACTTCTAGAGGCAACTTGTTCCATTGATTAATTATTCTAACTGTCAGGAAACTTCTCCTTAGTTCTAGGTTGCTTCTCTCCTTGATTAGTTTCCACCCATTGCTTCTTGTTCTACCCTCAGGTAGAATAGCTTGACTCCCTCTTCTTTGTGGCAGCCCCTGAGACATGCTATCATGTCTCCCCTAGTCCTTCTTTTCATTAAACTAGACATACCCAGTTCCTGCAACCTTTCTTCAAAAAATAATAGCAAGTTCAAGCTGAAGCAATTCAACAATATAATATGTGACAGTGGAGTGGAGATTCATTCTCCGAGCTTGTGGGTTGCTTTCCAAACATTTCATTACCAAGCTAGGTAACATCTTCAGTAGAATTTAGGAGATGTCAGTGTTCTTCTACTTATAAGGGCTTTGTGTGGTCAGTTGGTCTTGTGATGGTGGATTAGGTTTAGGGTTAAGGTAAGGGATAGGGTTACAATATAATGTATTGTTTTAAAAAGGTGAGAAAAACTAAAATAAGATTCATATGGAACTGGTGATTGTGTATTTGGTTAAATCTATAAAGATTAAAACCTAGAGAATACTCAAAGAATATAGGACTATATGCTCTTGAAGTACATTTCTCAGTATTCCTCCCCATTACCTATTCTGACAGGAATGTTGACAATTGGTGCTTCAGAAAGATTTGAACCTGGTCAGAAAACAGTGGAAAGGTGTTACATTAGGAGATCCAGGGAAGAACAGGAGCCAGAGAGAGACAGAGGAACCAAATCAAGTAGTGGAAATGTCTCTCACAATAAGTAACATTCTAGGTCAATAAGACTTGAGGAGAGAAAGGAGAGAAAAATAAAACTGAATAGAGAAATGCTGAAAAGAAATCTTTTTAGAGTATTTATTTATTTGTTTGTTTGTTTGTTTGTTTGTTTGTTCAATTTATATGCCGCCCTTCTCTGGAGACTCAGGGCAGCTTACAATGCATTAAGCAATAGCCTTCATACTTTTGTATATACCTGCTTAGTAGGGCTTTCGCACCCCCACCCCCCCGAAAGCGGTGTTCTTTTTTATACAAAGTCAGCTTATTGCCCCCACAATCTGGGTCCTCATTTTACTTACCTCAAAAGGATGGAAGGCTGAGTCAACCTTAAGCCTGGTGAGATTCGAACTTGCAGTAATTGCAGGCAGCTGGTGTTACTTAACAGCACTTTAGTCTGCTGGACTACCAAGGCTCTTGATACTACAGTAATGGGTTTCAATTTTGGCCACTTGTTCACTTGTAAGGGCTTGGACGCTTGCGCACGCAACACTTCTGCACATGCACAGAGACATCTGGATGGGTGGGCAGAGCCTCCCGCTGCTGCCGCTACTGGTTCGCCCAATCTGGGGTGAACCGGTAGCAACCCACCACTGGAGTACTGCTATAATTTAGGAATCACTCTTTTAGATTGGAGTATCAGTAACAGATAGGCTGTTTCCTTGCAAGTTATTAATAGTATTACAGAATGAAATAAATGTTAAAAGTTGAATTCTCTTTCCTGCCAGATCATTTTCTGCTTAACATCACTAAACCTTATCCATAAAAAATATAGAGTCGACTTTGCATATGCTGCCAGGCACAAAATCACATATAATCTCTTCTTTAGAAGAATGGCAAACTAAGTTGTAGGATCAATGTCAAAAATAACTTAAAATTTCAAAAAGAAGTCTGATATAGAATTTAATTTAACTTAGCAACCATTTATGGATTATAATTATGCACATCTAAAAGTTTGGAATTATCTTAAAGCAAAGTTTTTTTAAAAAAACATTTACTCTTGACTGAACATTGTTTTGAAATTTCTTATTCAATTTAATTTAATATGTAAATATTTCTTTCTCCTTCTTATACTTCTAACTAGATTTGTCTGGTATGAAATCTGGGTTGTTAATAATAAAAATGTTTCACTATTATTTCAGTTTTAGGAATATCTTTAATACGTATTTAAGTCCAATAATGAAATGCAGAAAATTGAAATGGAATGAACGTGAATTTTCTGTGTAACACTGAATAGAAATCTAATTAGGAAAAGTAAATACCATAGGAACACTCAAAATATTCTCAAAAGAAGAACACAGTATAAAATTGTCACATATATAAAATTAAATGATATTGGAGAGGTTATTTTGACATATCTTTGGTAATAAGAGAAAACTACTGCCAATTAACTCAGGCAATCAGATTTTTATTTTCATTTTTTAAAAAAATGAATTACAGTATGGCTTTGAAACAATCTTCCCAAAGGTTTTTAATCAGGAAACCAATTCTGTAATTCCCATTAGGATTCCACATCACTAACTTTCCCTGCTGAGAAGTTTTTCTTTTAAATGTCAGACACATTTGAGAAGAGCCCTACCTAGAAAAAGCTAATGGTGCATTGCATCTTCTCTGCCAAAAGAGGAGGGGGAAATGAACCCCATTTACAAATTATGGCATTTTCTTCATCCTAGGTGTAAACATAAAGTTGGTCATGTCATATTTGCAGCCTCTTGCTGTCTCTGGGACAATCTGTAGGCATAGAATTTGACACCGATCCCATGACATACAAACCTGTCTTCAATTAGGTTGAGAAGAAAATGCAAACCTAGAATATGGATTAAATTGTGATCATGTCAGGAAAATTTACCTAGTTCATAACTGGTTTGTACTTGCATAAGAGACTCTCCAAATGCCAGGGCAAAACTTAGACCAAGGAGTAAATATAAATATAAATATAAATGTAAAGGCAGTGGTAAATTACATCATCCTCAATGCCAAGGAAATGAAATGAGCATATCCACTAAGTCATGAGGAATCATTTTTTCCTCAAAGCAGACTTCACTTCTTTGCCATAGCCACAATTTTTAAACCTGCTTTATTTATATCTTCCATTTTCTTTGTTAACAATATTCCCAGAACAGGGGAGTAGGGTTATTTATTTCAGGAATAGCTCCACATATCATCTAGACCCAGAAGGCAAACTATATAATATACTGTTTTTCAGAAGTAAAGCTCTCTGATTTTTGGAGGTAAGAATATATATCTAAGAAATAAGGAGCATTTAAGGGCAATCCCACAGAACTACTGTCATGAATCTTGAAATGCTTCCCAAACCATGATGTTCTAAAAGACTTTGATAGTACCATCCACCACTGTTCTAAGAACAGCTGAGGAAATGGGCTTTTCTTCCACAAAAATCACCCTCTGGCCAGTACCACATCTCCTTGCCTTATTGTTTTATTTTGAGTGAAAGGGTAAATAAGAAAGAGTCCTCCAACCTCAGTGGCTCAAACAACAACACAAAAGTTTTAATGCTTTCAATGCGGGACACCCCACTGGAAGTATATTAGTTTGACTGCCCAAAGACAGCATCAGTGTGGGAACAAAGGAGGTATAGCTTTATTAGTAAAACCACAACAACACCTATCCAGAAGCAACCTAATAAATAAAAATAGAGAAGTGTGCCCACACAAGTCCCATACAAACAAACATCTTATTCATTTATATGGCAGAGGCTATCCCATACAGATATCTCTTTGGACGTGCTGAATACCTCTAGAAAGGCAAAGCCATGAGGACAAAAAAAGAAGAGAATAAAGATAGTGTTCCTTTATTTGGGATGGGAGGAGAACTCCAAGATGAGATAGAGATAGAGATAGAAGAGAGAGAGAGAGAGAGAGAGAGATGAGATGAGAGGGAGAGGGAGAGGGAGAGGGGGAGAGAGAGAGAGGTTTGAAGCAGACTACAGCAACAATTGTGTAAGGTAGTTTAATATTTCTTTCTTTCTAACCAGGATTTTAGATCTTGAAAGTAAATTCTAATCATAGAAACATCATGTAAATTTGCAAAGACCTTCCAATTCTTTCCAAACCTAGGGAAATCTTCCATGTGGTATCACAATTCCCACATTATTATTTACCTGATTATTGTTATTACTGCCTCATTTCAGCAGGCTTTAATGACACAGCTATGGACGTTTGGTACCAAAATATAGCACGCAATGCACCATCACTTTCTCTTTCTATTCACCTTTGTTTGTCCAGCAGAAAGAGGAAATTACTACATTTGAACATATGCGTAGACACCATTAGCAATATTATCCTGCTATCATTTGTCAAAAGGGCTCAACTTGCTTGTATTGAGTTATATTATTTTTCCTGGGAATAGATCTTTTGAAATCCAAGGCTCTTTCTTCTGGTGTGATGCTGAAAATAAAAAAGAATGTCAAGCTCAGTTGATGTCAGAGAGATAATAATACTCTGCGTGGGTGGTCTTATATGTGAGAGCAGGGGGAAGCTTTGGAAAATTTGTATTTTTGTTTAAATTGGCAATTTAATTATAATTGAAAACATCCTTTCAGATCTGTAGTGTAAGACTAGGCAACTTCACTTCAGGAAATATTGAATTTCATTATATTAATTGTCTAAAAATTCCCACAAGCTTCATCCTTCTTTTCAGGCAAATGAACCCATCATCACATTGTGAGGATGAAATTGTGGGAGGCGAGCAGGAGTGAAATATAAAATTTGTTACTACTGGTTCTGTGGGCGTGGCTTGGTGGGGGGGGGTAATGTGACTGGGTGGGCGTGGCCAAGTTTTTTTTTTTTAACTTTTCAAAGCATTTTTTCTAATGCTTTGAAAAGCCTCTGCCAATCAGGCAACTCAGCTGGGATCGTCAGAGAGGCTTTTTAAAAAATACCTCTCTGCTGATCAGGCAACTCAGCTGGGATCGTCAGAGACTTTTCAAAGCATTTTTTTTACCACCTCTTCGGCCAAGAGGTTGCAGAAAAAAATGCTTTGAAAAGCCTCTGATGATCCCAGCTGAGCCACGCGATCATCAGAGGCTTTTTTTTACTTTTAAAAGCATTTTTTCGTCGGAAGAGGTTGTAGAAAAATGCTTTTAAAAGTAAAAAAAAGCCTCTGATGATTGTGTGGCTCAGCTGGGCATGGCGGGGGGGGGGGGGGGGGGGGGGGGCGCAGGGATTTTTGCTACCAGTTCTCCGAGCCATTCACCACCATCGCGACTGGATCGGGTGATCCGGTCCAAACCAGGAACATTTCACCCCTGGTCGCGAGCAAAGAAATATTGAAGGGGGAAGGTGGAATTGCTAACATCAAATGCTTTTAAGACTGTCTATTCCAAAATAATGATATTTATATTAATTTGAATTTTGTTTTTCTGAGACTGACAGCATGTATCTTAAGCCCTTTCCCACCAAAATAAAGGCTATAATTTATTTCAAAAGTTGAAATTCACAAGTTAGGATATGCTTATGGGAATTTTAAAATCCTGGGTTGTCTCTCTCACAAAACTTATCCTTCATAAATAATATGAAACCAAACATTTGGCTCAGAAGGGAAGATCTGAGCTGTCCTCTCACCTGAGAATCATAGGATCATAAATTTGTAGGAAACCATTTGTACCCTGTTAAATGCAGTCTGTTTCTTGGGTGTTCTTTAGTTACCAGTTCAATATCAGATGTATAAGAATCTGCATCCATCTTTTTTAAAAAGCCAAAGTAATGACAATAGGAGAGGCTGATTGACTTATTAGTTAAAGCACCATGCTAGAAACCAGGAGACCATGAGTTCTAGCCCCATCTTAGGTACAAAAGCCAATTGGATGACCTTGAGCCAGTCACTCTATCTCTGTCTTAAGATCAGGGGTGAAATCCAGCAGGTTCTGACTGGTTCTGGAGAACCAGAGGCAGAAATTTTGAGTAGTTTGGAGAACCGGCAAATACCACCTCTGGCTGGCCCCAGAGTGGGGTGGGAATGGAGATTTTGCAATATCCTTCCCCTAGAAGTGGGGAGGGAATGTGGATTTTGCAGTATTCTTCCCCTGCCATGCCCACCAAACCACGCCCACCAAGCCACACCATGCCCACCAAGCCACGCCCACAGAACCAGTAGTAAATAAATTGGATTTCACCACTGCCTAAGATGCAGGCAATGGTGAACCGTTTTTGAAGAACAGCAAAAAAAGACTGCAAGGACTTTTCCAATCAAACTGAGAATTTTACATGATTGAATGGAAGGAAAAAAATCAATAGCGCTTCACTGTATTTTAATTGATGTCTTACATCTAAATCCTATGTTTCTCTAGCTAACAGGCAATGAAATACTACACCCAAATACATGCAAATTATTTATAGTCACCCTGGATTCATATCTTTGTAGATGTATTCTGGAGGATGCCTATATCTAGAATGTTTCCCTGTTCCTGATTTGAGGGGGGGGTGCCTACTGTTATATTTGGTGGGGCATTGGATAAAGCCCTATCTCTTTTTCTTCCCTATATGTATCTGAATAATGACTCTATTTTGGTTTTGTTAATAAAACTACTGGAAGTTAAAAATGTCTCTGAGATTCACTCTATTTCTAAAAATCAAACCCAAGAGCACATTAGATTGTTGTATCTCTAGAGTCGCACTGTGCAGTAGAAGTAAATTACATCTTCTGTCACACTTAAAGAGATATCAAAAGATACATTCAAGTGCATTTCCTGTAATATTTCTGTGTTCTAAAAATATCTCAAACAGTATCTTCGTAACTTATTAGTTAGTATTAAAGGTTACTGCCAGAGTTGGGATTCACTTACCTTCCCTACTGGTTTGCAAATGTGAGCGCATGCACATGCGCGGTTGCTTCGCTCACGTGTGCCATCTCTGCGCATGCGCACAGCCTTCTGCGCATGCACAGCACTCACACATTACATCCGGGTGGGTGGGTGGAGCCTCCCGCAGTTGCTGCTACCGGTTCGCCTGATACGGAGAGAACCGGTTGAATCCCACCACTGGTTACTGCTATGACAGGGCTACATCTCACAAAGGCCAGGTTAGGTAATTTTCCCTCTCAAACTTATTATCCCCAAAGTAATAGTGAGGCTTCAATTTCTGACATGAAAAATGTGATGCTTATTAATGTAGCGCTCTTTTTTTTTTTTTTTTTTTAGTGTTTGGCTCGACATGTGAAGGGTTAGAGATGTACCTGTAATTATTTTTGATTGAATCTATGTCCATGTCTGTAGATTTATGTTTCCATTTGTATCTACAGATATCGCGATATAAGTTATTTTCTGTTTTTTGATACCAGTATAACCCCCCCCCCCAAGGATTCATGGTGAGCTTGCACATAAAAGCACCAATTACTGACAATTTTAGTAGTAAAAATGTGACTAAAATAAATTATTAAAAATATAAAATTAATGGTTACAATAATTACTCTATGTCATGAATTGCAGCAACCTTCAAAAGCCCTGTTGGAGAGCTCTCTTTCAGTAGCCTTCCTAAAAATGTTACAGTGAAGACACACCTCAAGGGAGTAGGTTTTAGGTGGCTGATTCCGGAGGGTTTGATGATTTTTTGGGAGGACAGTAAGAAGAAAATTAATAATGTAATGGAAGCTAAGGCTTTTTTTGACCAACATAAATCCTTCCTAGGCGGAGAAGATACAGGAGCCGAAGAGGGGGAAGTATTAGATGATCAAGGAGCGGAGGCGGACGGAGCTGTTGCGGCCCGGGAGGGGGGAGGGAAGCCAGACCATGGTTTTAAGAGCCAGAACTAGGAAATGAAGAAAGGAGGGGAATCTATTGTTTAAGGTTTTTTTAATTGACATTTTTCTTTTCTCTCTCTTCTTTTATTGTATTTTGTATAACACTCTTTCTTTTTGTTTATATAATTTTTATATAACCTGGTTGTTTGTTTTGATTTAAGATAATAATGTCTGTTGTGTGAGAAATTTAAAAAAAGAAAATAATAATTGAAATATCTTTTTATAAAGATATTGAAAATTCAACATATTGTAAACTATAATATTGTATATTCTTAACCAATAAAAACTTTTTATTAAAAAAAAAAAAAGACACAATCCAACTTTTTCAATGAAAACTTTGTCAGAAGGTTGCTATCACGATTAAAAAACCCTGATGTCTCATTTTCTTCCAATTCTCAGCATCTCTATTCTGAAAAACTTGGTTAGAAGCTGACATTCCTGCAGGATCTTGAAGCCAATACTTTGAATTGTACCTAAAGCCTAAGGCTGTTGCATTTTCCACTTCTGAGCAGTCGTCTGAGCAGTCTTCTGAGCAGTCTTCAAAGGTAACCTCCAGTGAGTGCTCCACAAAAGTCTATGTGAAAGATGACAAAGCTTTGTGATAAAATGATGCATATTACTAAATAAGTCATTTGACTATCCAATGTCTAAGTTTCTACCTGGACTATTAAGGGTAAACTAAGATACTGAAAGCTTTTATTAGAATCTTCTAATAAAATTATTCCATTATGAGTATGATTCTTCCTGGATCTGCACTTAACAATAAATTGGGATGAAATCTCAATAAGGACCCTCTATTACTGGCCTTGAATTTTCCTCCTTTCCTTCATAGTGTGAAAAATAACTTTCAGAAGCTTCAACATCATTTTCAAAACACAAAATGAATATCCAACTCTGACATTCAAGTTGATGTGGTCTATGTAAATTGGGAGCATAATTAATGGTATTATCAGCCACATGAACTTGCTGATTGAGGATTTAAATAAAAATACTCCCAAAATTTCTAGACACTTTAGAGACACAAAATCTGTCCTAAACTTAATGGTGGAAAATCCATATGCCTAATATTAATATTTAAAAACTGAACCTATTATCTAGGATTTGGATTCCTAATGAGTAATATTCTCTGTTAACTGAAAAGCTAGAATATATTACCATTATTTCATTAAGGAATTAAATACATCATGTCTATCCTTGAATGGCTGTTTCATGCTAGAATTCATTCTGGAACTGAATTATGTAATTCCACAGAAAACTAGCATTATTATTATTATTATTTAAATGTACTGGTATTTGCATTTATATATCATGTTTTCTCAGAAAGCTCAAAATTGTGAACTTGGGGACATCTCCTAATTTTATCCCACAACAAAAACTTTGTGAGATGCTTTTGGATTAAGAGAAAATAACTGATCTGAAGTTATTTAATGCGTTCTGTGGGATAGTATTTCCGTAATCCAAATCCAACTTCCCAGCTCTCAAAAATCAGTCATTCTATTATATCCTTATTTTTCTGGTATTTTTCAAAAATAATTTTTCATTTTTCAAAAATTTACAGTACTCACAAAATCTCTCAGGCATTTCCAGATTTAACTTCCCAAATTCATTTCAGAAGTTACTTCATCTGCCTATTGTGTGACATGCTCAGTTAACCTATTGGTACTTATTATCACTAATTGGTCCTACCTTAATTGTTATTTAAGTATCTGTAGAGCTACTTCTAAACATTATTACATTTTAAAATTCCACAGAGACAGCTGTATGAACTTTGTGGGCATCCTAAAGTCTCAAGACTGATTCATCTATTTCAAGTAAATAAAGACGTCTATCAAGAATAATGCTCAGAGCTGTTTTGGAATAGAGTGGCATAGAAATGCCAGGAATAAATTCTCTTTCCTGCTGCTCCCTAAGGATTATATATATCTTTCATATTTTTTTCATTTATCATAGATAATGCTTCTCACGTTTCTTTAGAACTAGTGAAAAATTACTTTATTCTTTCTAGTTTAATTAAATGGCATGACTGTCTCATGACCGGTAATCTGTTGAAAAATATTGATTATTGGAGAATTCCCCCTATCTGATACTATGACCTCCATGTAGTAATTTTTCTCCACAGTTCTGGTATACTGTCACTGCATGTTATCTTCCTTACAATCTTAAATTTTTGTATCTTTTTGCCTGTTATTCTATATTTTTTCTGTTCTCTTTCCTGGATATTTTGGTTATTTTATTCCCTTGACTTCAGACCTGTAGATATAAATGAAGAGCTCTCCATATAAATATTTTATTAAAGGAATCACTTTCCTTGAGTTTTTCTTGAACAACCATTCCTTCCTAAAACTCCTGTTCTCCCTTAAATCCTAGCCTAGCCAAAATAGGTCTCCTACTTTAAGTTTTTACTTCTCTTAGAAGTGCTGCCACATACAGCCTGTTTATATTCTTCCCTTGCTCCCTAAACTTTTCAGTCTATTGAAATGCAATTCTGCTCAAAACTGAAAGTGGGCATAATAGAAAGTGATGAAAAGCTAAATCCAAAACTGCAATCAAATTCCTGAAAGCTACAGGAATTAAAATACATCATCCATCAGTGGAGAAGTTTGGCCACCATGGATAAACTACTGTATTCCAAAGAAACAATAAAAAGCTAAGAAGAAAATAAGATCATTACACATTCTCTTCAGCAGCCAATACCCAGATAAGCAGGGATTAACAGCAGAAAAATAATAATAAGAAAACAATATTCTGATCAAAGAGAAGACCAAACCCCCTACCAACAGTGGCAGAAAAAACTAATGTATGTAAACAGGGAATAATTCCCATATTCAGTAGCACTGATGATGTAATCTATTCAATCTGTTGGATAGATTGAAACATCTGCAAACAAGCAACCAAATTCAGGGAATGCCAAAGACCCCCACAGTTCAAGCCGAACTACTTATATTTTCTTCTGTTGAAATCAATATCGTACTGTAACTAACAAACCATAACTTATGCACTATTAATATCAATAGAGATGTGATGAGAATCACCACCAAGAGACGCAACTTCCAACATCATTATCATTTCACAATACACAACTTGAATTATTTCAGCATGAACTGCAGAGGGCAATTAGAATAAAAAAAATGGATATTTGACAGTGTCACCCTGAAAAAAGATCATTCATAGATGAGAATAAGAACATCTGTGTGCTTTTAGGTTATCCAAGATAAAGTCACTGGTATTTATAGAAAATAAATGAAAGGGAACAGCTTTGGGTGACGGTGTCATAAAATTAGAGATATGAAAATAGTGACACTTTTCTTCTAGTTAATGACACATAACCAAGCATACTCACTTTATCGTTGTGGAGATGTTTAGCCATTAAAACCCGAGTGGAGGAAAATATTATACTGGTTATACAGCTTTCGTGCAAAAAAAAATGTGGTTGCATGTGTAAGTTTTGAAGACGTGAAACTGGACATCTCAACTTCATTATTGAGCAAAGCTATGGGACAAATACAGGTATTTTCTGAAAGACACTATATCAAGATTTTCTTCCTGCACTGCTGCTTTCAATTTGGATCCTGAAAATGGAAACCTGACTGTTGCTTGAAATAAAGTTGCCAAGGCTCTCCCCGAAGCCATCGGATGAACATTAATAAAAAGGTGAAAACTCCTTGCTGTCAAAGCTTAACTCCAAATGACTATGTGGACCTTGTTGGAGCAGGACCCAAGGACAGCTGATTGCTTCCATCACTTGTGCTGACAAAGAAATATTCTCCTTCCCAAGCTGAAAGTGGAAGGATGGTTTGTAAAATAGACTTTGATACAAAACAAGTTTTCAAGCTCATGTTAAGAACACGGCGGAAGATAATGATATGGTGATTTGCACCATACAAATACTACTTCCCCCAAAGATTCATAACCACCACTTCATAATCAGCTCTGGACTTGAGATCCCAGAACAATATCTCTATTTGGCAGCTGACCAGATTTATTATTCCTAGCTCAGCTGCCGTGTATCTCAAATCTTAGTAAATATTTCTTTTTGCAACGATAAAGCTCTACAAAACAGGTCATTGAAAGAGACATTTTCCTTATCCTTCCTCGCAGTTTCTGAAATTCAGACACACTTTTGATTGTTTTATGACAAATATAGATTTGATTTTGCAGAGATGAAAATGCGACATTTTCCATTTAAACGGTTGGAAACACGTTAACCGAGAACATTGACTCTACTGAAAAGACTGTAGAGGTTATGGAAAAGTTTGGCCATCATGGATAAGATTTGCTCTATTTCCTGTTCAGAGAAGAACTATTCTCACAGTGCCAGCCTCCTTCTCTCTTAATAATCTATTTCTTACTTTTATACAGAGTGATTATTCCAAATATAGGTATAAATATATAATATTATATAAGTAAACAGGTATTTTTAACCACATTAATTGGAGGAGCAACTGGGCAGTATGTACTGATTACTTCTTGGCATTGATTTATATTAAATCAGGAGAATTTGGAACAAAGTGGACATTTTAACATTAGTTTAGTAGATGTATAAAAGCTTATCAACCTCAGTTACATAACTTATTTACTTGTTCAATAAGCAAGAAAGTGTGTATGTATATCTAAAGGCAAAGATTATATAAACTACTTATTAAGATATTTCACATAATAGAGGCAGAGTAGAGAGGGTATTCTATCAGTAAGGTTATTCTAACATGATAGGCAAAATATTCTATCTCTGGAGTCTAACTCTTTCTCAGGCCACCCAGTAGTAAATTCTGGTCCATTTTGGTAAAGCTATTGAGCTAATCCCTCCATTTTGTTCTTTATCTTATAACTCTGGTGTTAGAAGACAAAGAGCAAAATGGAGGGATTAGCTCAATAGCTTTACCAAAATGGACCGGAACTTACTACGGGTGGCCTAAGAAAGAATAACCAGGGACATTCACCAAAATAGTATATATTTTTTAATTTTTTATTTATTCGTCAAGCATATATAAGATAACAGGTAAAAGTATAAATGAAAAGAGTAAGAGTAAAAAAATAAAAAGGAATATTAGGACAGGGACAGTAGGCACACTGGTGCACTTATGCATCCCCCTTACAGACCTCTTAGGAATGGGGTTGTTGGTCTCAAGGTGGAGGATAATAGATTGGTTAATGACTGATTCCATGACTTTGCAGGTGAAGAGATTGGTCTGTAATTTTCAACTAGGCTAGGGTCCCCCTTTTTGATGATAGGAATGATCCTGTCTTTTTTTTTTTTTTTGGAAGATAGGAATATCTTGAGAAAGTTGACCAGTCAAAAGTCCTAGCATACACTGAGTTCTAGTCCAACCAAGAATGGGAAGGCAGGACCATAAAACATTGGAAAATGCTACAAAAGTAATCCAGAAAATTCAAGCCCT
This sequence comes from Ptyas mucosa, assembly GCA_012654045.1. Taxonomy (NCBI): domain Eukaryota; kingdom Metazoa; phylum Chordata; class Lepidosauria; order Squamata; family Colubridae; genus Ptyas; species Ptyas mucosa. The sequence goes on along the minus strand of WNWU01000030.1, from coordinate 9,598,070 downwards.
CAAAGTAATTTACCAGGTTCTCATTATTCTCAGCATAGATATATGAGTCTATGATCTTCTATTCTCTAGTTTGACTGGTCATCTAACTAGTTAATTGTTTAAAGATCCCAAGTGTGAAACATTTATTTCTAATTAGAAGCTTTGCTTAATTCTTTGCAAGGCTTTTCCTTGCCAGCTCATTTAATTTACTGAATAAACAGCACTGACATCTATTTCGAATAGCTGTGGTTTTTCTCTCTGCTGTAGATTACCAAAATCAAGAACACTTTGCCTAGAGTCTGGGAACATCTTTAAAAGTTTAAATTAGATGTCAAAAAAGGAAGCTTTAGTGGGGATGGTTTCTCGAGATAAGACTGTCATTAGACCACATCTCTGTGAGCCAACTTCATGATATAAATGCCAAGCTTCCTTGATTAATGTGTTCAGTGAATTTTCTCCAGATTGGAACAAGAAATTCCTGGTCTTCTGGAAAAAATATGATTCCTGACAACTTGGTAATCAACGAGTAGAAATCCCAGAATCTAGGAATTTTTGGGAAAAGTTATAATTTCTAGCACTAAACCATATATTTATGGATGCTGCATATCAATGTTGGCAAGACTCTCCTAAAAGAATATCAAAGATTCATTGTTCAATATATAGGTAACTGATTCTATACATCAAAGCACTTAATTAAATTATTTTAATTACATCAAAGCACTTAATTAAATTAAATTATTAGGGTTCCATGAAGAAATGGAACCCCAGTGGCAAGAAGGAAGTTCTAGTCAGGACATAATATAAGGAAGTGAAAATGGTGGAAATATACACATGACCTTATAATGAATTCCAGATCCTGCAGTATGGAATTTAGGGTTAGAAGTCAACTTCCCTCGCCCACATTTTATCTTCAGTTTCATCCAACAAGAATAATTATAGGTGTTGACGAAAGTCCCTGGCTGAGAAACTGATGATATGCCATCTTTACAGATCTCAATGAGATTTCTAGTATGGGAAGAATATTTCATAGGGTCACAGATTAGAAATTTGATTTATTTCCTTGCATTCCTATTGTTCCATTGGAAGGACAGTCCCGTCTACTTCACTGTGGTTTCAGCAGTTTATTCCAGTGTTACAAGATCACCATCATGAAGATAATCTGCAAATCTACTTTAATGGCTTTGGAAGGATTGGACATTTGAAATGGTGTAATGTAGAAACTCAAAAGATTATTATCATCTATAATGGGAATTATCTGGCAAAGTTGATTCCATAAAGTGTTTCATATTTTTCTTTGGGGCTATGAGATCTGGGCTGCAAAGATCCAGAACATCACTAGAGAGCAGCAAAGAGCAAGAGTTTTCCGTATCTTTTTGCTGCCCTCTAGCAATTCCTTAGAATTTTGCATACACATATACACAGTAAGAAATTAAGAAAGGGGGGAAATAGTTCTACACATTCTACAAGCCATAGAGAGGCTTGCAAGAGTGAAAAGAAGATAATATACAGGTGAAACTTGAAAAATTAGAATATCGTGCAAAAGTTCATTTATTTCAGTAATGCAACTTAAAAAGTGAAACTAATATGTGAGATAGACTCATTACATGCAAAGCAAGATAGTTCAAGCCTTGATTTGTCATAATTTTGATGATTATGGTTTACAGCTCATGAAAACCCCAAATTCACAATCTCAGAAAATTAGAATATTACATGAAATCAATAAAACAAGGATTGTACATAGAACAATATCAGACCTCTGAAAAGTATAAGCATGCATATGTACTCAGTACTTGGTTTGGGCCCCTTTTGCATCAATTACTGCCTCAATGCGGCATGGCATGGATGCTATCAGCCTGTGGCACTGCTGAGGTGTTATGGAAGACCAGGATGCTTCAATAGTGGCCTTCAGCTCTTCTGCATTGTTCGGTCTCATGTCTCTCATCTTTCTCTTGGCAATGCCCCATAGATTCTCTATGGGGTTCAGGTCAGGCGAGTTTGCTGGCCAATCAAGCATAGTAATCCCATGGTCATTGAACCAGGTTTTGGCAGTGTGGGCAGGTGCCAAGTCCTGCTGGAAAATGAAGTCAGCATCCCTATAAAGCTCGTCTGCGGAAGGAAGATGAAGTGCTCCAAAATCTCCTGGTAGACGGCTGAACTTAATGAAGCACAGTGGACCAACAGCAGCAGATGACATGGCTCCCCAAATCAACATGGACTGTGGAAACTTCACACTGGACTTCAAACATCTTGCAATGTGTGCCTCTCCATTCTTCCTCCAGACTCTGGGTCCTTGGTTTCCAAATGAGATGCAAAAGTTGCTCTCATCAGAAAAGAGGACTTTGGACCACTGAGCAATAGACCAGTTCTTTTTGTCTTTAGCCCAGGTAAGACACTTCTGACGTTGTTTGTTGTTCAGGAGCAGCTTGACAAGAGGAATACAACATTTGAAGCCCATGTCCAGGATCTGTCTGTGTGTGGTGGCTCTTGATGCACTGACTCCAGCCTCAGTCCACTCCTTGTGAAAGTCCCCAACACTTTTGAATGGCCTTTTCCTGACAATCCTCTCCAGGCTGCGGTCATCCCTGCTGCTTGTGCACCTTTTTCTTCCACACTTTTCCCTTCCACATAACTTTCTATTAATGTGCTTTGATACAGCACTTTCAGAACATCCAACTTCTTTTGCAATTACCTTTTGAGGTTTTCCCTCCTTATGGAGGGTGTCAATGATGGTTTTCTGCACAACTGTCAGGTCAGCAGTCTTTCCCATGATTGTGATTCCTACTGAACCAGACTGAGGGACCATTTAAAGGCTCAGGAACCCTTTGCAGGTATTATGGCTTAATTAGCTGATTAGAGTACGACACTTTGAGCCTAGAATATTGAACCTTTTCACAATATTCTAATTTTCTGAGATTGTGAATTTGGGGTTTTCATGAGCTGTAAGCCATAATCATCAAAATTATGACAAATCAAGTCTTGAACTATCTCGCTTTGCATGTAATGAGTCTATCTCATATATTAGTTTCACCTTTTAAGTTGCATTACTGAAATAAATGAACTTTTGCACAATATTCTAATTTTTCAAGTTTCACCTGTATTTTGAAATCACCTCTCTTTTCTTAGACAGCCTTAGAAAGAAGAGTTCTCTAATGGCAGTAGAGAGAAAAGGGAATACCTAAATATGCAGAAGTACCTCACAAGCTGGGCCTTTCCAGGCAAAGAAACAGACAATTAATTTGTGTCAGAGTGCCACCCCACAGAGAGGCCATTCTCAAATTGAAAAGAAAAAGAAATAGAAAGAAGATCTGTCAAGCCCCATGAAGCTGGCAAGAACAAAGAACAACATTGGTTTCAGGGAGGTATCCTCAATGCTAGTGTGAGGTAAATTCAGAATCTTGAAAACTGCAAGAGTACCTTTGCCATCTCTTTATGGTGAGTTAATTAAAGCAGAGTTTCCTCCAAGTGCTTTTTCCCACATCTCTCACCTTAGAACTGAGTTGCCTCTCTGAAATAAACCTTTAAACACCACATTTTCTGCTTTCCCACAGTCTCTCACAAAATCGCAGTGAGGGTTCTTCCAAACTGCTATCATTTCATTCCCCTGCTGGCAGAAACAGTTTGAAGATAAAGCAGGGGTATTTTCATTTCTTCTGATTTGATAAGCTGGAAGCAAGTGTTCTACCTCAAGGTTCTGCAGTAACAAAAATCTTCTTTTCCTACAACTCCAAGTAAAAGGGGGAAAAAACTTCTCCATTTTGCATAATTCCTCTCCTGTTAAAGGGGCTGTGCTATGGGGTGGAGAATAGAGGTGGGCTGGGGACTGCCAATGATTAAATTAGCATTTCCTTTGCAGGACTTGAATGTCAAGAGTTGGGAAGGAAGAATGCCTTCCAAAGTGAAAACGATCCACAGCAATTCAAACCAAAATTTTGAAAAGTTGATAGTTTTGCAGCAGTTAGAAATATATCTGTTTGCTTAGATTTCCAATACTGCCACTTTCCCAGGAATCTAGCGCTGCTGTCTAGAGCTACTGTCAGACTGGCTCAGAATCTCTTTATGGAAGTGCCATAAACCATAATAAAATTCTGTATAATAGAATCAGTGTAATTGCAGTAACAGAAATCATTCATCTTCTAAAATAGGGCAAATAAAATAATTGCTATTGAAATAGTTTGAAATACAAATAACGTGTGACTGTCTTGTGGCTTATTTTATACAACATTTATTGCAACAATAACATAATCTGAATAAACAATGAGTGATGTGCTTACAAAATGCTTGATGTTGGAAGCGTATTTAGGGCTCCGTAATCTTTATAAGAGTAGCTTCATAGTTTATAATATCCTTTCATGTATCCACACTTATATTGTCCCTCCCATTATTTCTTATAGCTCATGAATTAAGCAAATAAATAAGTCCATTTTTAATTCTCATCTCAATCACTGTTCCTAGGCTAATGAAAGTGTATCTACTGTATTCATCACATACCTGTGAATTTACTGAAGGAAACAATATCAACAGAACCATAGGCATCCATACCTAACCATGATGACAGAAAAATTGTCTTGTGATGCCCCAGTATCAGACACAAACGCACAAGCTAAGTTGGGATATCACAATATGTGTTTTGTCCACTCCTTCCCCTTGCCCCCTGGCATATTTGGATATATGGACTGCTACTCTCTGGATTCTACAGCCAGCAAGTGTCGAGCGTCAAGCAGCACTCGACATCAGAGACCTGAAAACGCCAGTGCAAACCACGCTTCACAAAAGGGGGGGGAATTATAGGGCTCACGGGTGCTGGTGATGGTGAGAGATCCTTGCGACTAGGAGTTTTTGAGCACGGGGTTTACTGGGGTCACGCCAGCTGTGGAAACCACCCAGCACTCCATGAAGACGGCGACACCGGAGGGAAACGGGAGGCGGGATGATGACGTTGACACTATGCGACCGGGAAACGACTGGCGGGGGATTTAAAGAGGCATGGAAAGCCACGCCCCGTGTTGCTAGCCCATAAAAGCCCGATGGGCTAACCTCCCAATAGCCGCGTCTTTGAATTGCTTTGCATTCCGGCTTGGGAAAAGAGCTGTTGTCACAAAATAAACGAGGATTCCCCTCGGCTGAGCGTCTCGAGCGTGTTTCTTGGGCGTGCCTGTGATCGCGGACTGTCAAAGGCCGAGAACAAGCCTATTACTGAGGATTCTGCAAATTGGTCCACTTCTGAAAATCAGCAGGCTTGAGAAAACCATGGAGCCTTTTATTTATTTATTTATTTATTTATTTATTTATTTATTTATTTATTTATTTATTTAGACTTGTATGCCGCCCTATCTCCAAAAGTATTCAGGGCAGCTTACAACAATAAAACACACAAAGTTCAATTTTTTAAAAATACCCAATAAAACTATAAAAACCATTAAAATCCCCTCTAAAACCCCTTCAGTCCAAATCGGCCAGGCGGAATAGCCATGTTTTAAGGCCATTGCAGAAAGAGCGAAGGTCAGAGGCTACCCGGAGGCCCAGGGAGAGCTGATTCCACAGGGTAGGTGCGCCCGCAGAAAAGGCTTGCTCCCTAGGGGTCACCAGCCGACATTGTCTGGCCGACGGCACCCCAAGGAGGCCCTCCCTGTGGGAATGCACTGGGCGATGGGAAGCAGTCGCTGGCCGCAGATGGTCCGCCAAATACCCCGGACCTAAGCCATGTAGGGCTTTATAGGTGATTACCAGCACCTTGAATCTCACCCGGAGGACAACCGGTAGCCAATGCAGGTCCTGCAGGAGAGACACTCCCATCACTACCTGCACAGCCGCATTCTGCACCAGCTGAAGCCTCCAAGTGGTCTTCAGGGTCAGCCCCATGTAGAGAGCATTGCAGTAATCAATCCAAGAGGTGACAACCGCATGAGTGACTCTGCGTAGGGCATCACGGTCCAGGTAGGGGCGCAACTGGTTTACCAGAGGAATCTGGGCAAATGCCCCCCTGGTCACGGTCGTAACATGATCTTCCAGAGTCAGCCGTGAATCCAGGAGGATGCCTAAATTGCACACCCTACCTGCGCTCCAAAAGTTTGATGCCATACTTTCCTGTCCTGTAATCCTTCACATATGCTGGGTTTCAATTCATTTGGTTGGCCCTAATAAAAGTCAAACCAAACTGTGGACTTTAGGGCTCTTTAGGCCCTTCTCTTTTCCTTTTAGTCCCACAAGACTATTGTATGTGTGTGTAAAATTATGTTAAGATAGTTGACGAATACGTAAATCACATACTGTAGAATAGCAACAGAAAAATATGTCACAAAATACAAGAATATTTATATAAGAATACAAATATCAGCTGCTACTAAGTCTAAGATCACGAGTAAAAGAAATCCAATATTTATTATCTTTAATGTATCACAGATAAAGTTAGAGATTAAAATAAAATAGCCTGAGATAATACCAATGGATATTTAACAAAAATGAACAATGCAGTGTTGATTGTCTTACAGCAAGTCAAAGAGGGATAAACAACTTTTTTATTTATCTCTGAATTATGAGGTGAAAATTTTTCTGATATGGGTTTTGCTAATAAATTCATGAATTAATATTTAATTTTTAAAAGTTCATTTTTTATATTAATGGTTGTGTTTTTGATTCCCCCCCCCCCAAAGTTTATTGAATATCATTTTTTTCCCTTTGCGGATATATTTAAATGGAAGGTTCGAGAGCCAGTTTGTTCTAGTAGTTAAAGCACTAGGCTAGAAACCAGGAAACTATAAGTTCTAGTGACAGTTTAGGTATAAAAGCCCATCATTAAGCATAATTACAATCCTATGTATAATTAACTGAACCGAACTATGTTTACTTCTAACTGTTTTATAAGGTTGCACTTGTAAAACACATGAACTGTAACTTTACCAAAGGATAGTCACCCAGCTACAATGCAACTTTTGACTTTTAATTAGAAATGGTTAGCCATCTTGCAAAGAAGTGCTGGAATGAAATAGGAACATGACCGAGGAAAAGGAAAAAATATCCAGTGATAAATGTCCAATAAAAAAAAATATTTTCCTTATTCTGATTCCATTTGCCCCAATTGCCATAGTAAAACTATTGTAGTAAAACTTAATCGGTTAGAGCAGGGGTCAGCAACCTGTGGCTCTGGAACTGCATATGACTCTTCCATTCCTCTGCTGTGGCTTCCTGTCACTGGTCAGCTTCACAATTGATAGGTCTTTTGGTTAGGATAGGTAGAGGAAAAAGGATGCCATGCTAGGAGGAGACTCCATGGTGGGGGAACTGGACTTCCAATCGGCTCCAGAATTGAATGGGGGGCTTCCGGTTAGGACCTTTGTGGCTCTTTGAATGTTTAATGTTGCTGATCCCTGGGTTAGAGGGACAACAAATCTCCATTTTTACAGCAAATAAAGCAAGGGTTAATTTAATTGACTAACATGTATTCTTTGCATTTTTTTGTGTGCCCTTCTGTTGCAGTATTAAAAGGCAATCTGAACACATGGTGCTGAGCATCAGAGCACTGCTATTAAGCCCAATGAAGGACTGCAACACAAATATGTTCATTCATTCAGAATGGCAAGCCTCTGGCAGTTCAACAAATAAAAGGACTATTAAAGCCTGGCTTTGCCCTTGTCAGGCCACCTTTAGTACAATAAACTGCAAAAATGTGATGGAGAGGACCAAGCATGTTGGGACATACATGGCTCTCTCAGTGCTGAACGAAGAGGAGTGCTGAGATATTGGAAGCCTATAGCTTTCCATCTACCCATATTAGTCTCATATCACAGGAGCCAATATATTAATACTTTTGTATTTCCCGAGATTTCCACTTAAAAAGTGTGTGTGTGTGTGTGTGTGTGTGTGTGTGTGTGTGTGTGTGATGTATGTATGTATATCAGTGGTGAAATCCAGCAGGTTCTGACAGGTTCTGGAGAACCAGTAGTGGAAATTTTGAGTAGTTTGGAGAACCGGAAAATGCCACCTCTGGCTGGTCCCAGACTGGTGTGGGAATGGAGATTTTGCAATATCCTTCCCCCAGGAGTGGGGAGGGAATGGGGATTTTGCAGGATCCTTCCCCTGAAGTGGGGTGGGAATGGAGATTTTGAGGTATCTTTCCCCAGCCACCAAGCCACACCACGCCCACCAAGCTACGCCCACAGAACCGGTAGTGAAAAAATTTAAATTTCACCACTGATGTATATGTATATTTATAACTCCCTTGTGTTATAGGGAGCCATAAGCCATTCTTATTTGTGATGGCACTTTTCCATTCCATCCAAACTTTAGGCATGTGTATTTCTGCACAGAATTTGCCTTTTATCAGAATTCCAAAATATTTACTGCTATATTCATATATAGGATAAAACCAAAAGAGGCTATTTTATTTTTTTATATAAGCAATTTCCTATGCTTGTAAGTCATTTTCTTCTGACATTAATATCCAGCTAGCCCACAAGCAAAGACACTTAGATACAAATCAGAAAAAAAGGCAGAAAAGGTACTTGCCTTATTAATGAATTAATGAAGTTATTCATAGCATCCTTGCCAAGGTATCAAGTCTTAATTGCATAACTAATTAGATTTTCAAACTCTATGAACTAGAGTTAGAAGATATCTTACATCTGTAAGAGTCGGATTCTTCGAGCAAAAAAAAGTCAGGGTCAATCTATGAAATCTCATATTTTTACATTCCAGCTACATTCTTTTATTTTTTTCAAAATAAGGATACATATGTTAAACCCATAAAAGCTTGGATGTAGCTGTAAGAACTTCTCTTAATATCAGCAGCACATTGTACTGTGGCAGAAGAGCGAAATTACGATATATGGGAAATTAACTTTTTAGAATTAATTTATTGTATGGTAATAGTTTTTCACTGGAAACCTGAAAGACCAAGTTAGGGAGAGATCATCATGGAGAAAACCTATTTATGTGGTCACTAAGAATCAGTACTGACTTGATGATACATAATCATTTTTTATTTATTTCTCCTGCTTAATCATTGTATTTATTATTCTGCCAATTATTTAAGCTTTTTGGCAGGTTGCAACAAATCATAATACAAATCATTTTTAATTAGGTTTTAGTATGGATTACATAAATCAGATTCCATTTTCTTTCATTTATGCTTTTGCAGCTATAGTCCATACAATTATCATAAAAAAAAAGTTACAGCTCTTAAGAACAAGACAAATTTTCAAGTTAAATTTAAAATATTCTTGATCATTCTGAATGACTTGCGGCAAAACCTGAAAAGGAGATTATGGGCATTGTTTTGTTGTGGTTGTGCTCATTCCAGTTTCCACTGGAATTCCACTCAGGATGCTGGGAGACTAAAGATTGAGTTCTTATGTACTTCAGTGTGTATGTCAGGGCTTGGCCAGCTCTGCCACCTTTTTAAAGACCTCCATGAAACTACTGGAGGAGGTGTTCCATGTTTTGGGGTCCAGTATCATCATATTTTATATCTTGACTCTAGCCAATTAAAATACTTCCATGAATGGTCTACTTATTGTACTAAGCAGGTTGTAAACAGACAAAAAAAAAAAAAGAATGGCCTTGAGGGACAGAAGGAAGGAACGAAGCACATTCAGATTTGCAAGATTCGGTTACCGTAACTTTATTATAAAAATAGCACTAACCTAAGTGACATTGTAGTCCTAGTCTGATCTACTGTGAAGTGTTGACACAGGTTTACCCTACTCCTGAAAAGGTGCTATGCAATTTGAAGGTTCTTCTGGACTCTTGGCTCCTGCGGGAATAGTAGATAGAACCTAGGGCAGGAAAACTTTTGGCCAGCTTTGGTCAACGTTTCGCTAGTTGTATTGTTTTATGAACCAAGAAGCTCTGAAAACAATAGATCATAGCTTGTCATTTCTCAATTAGAGCCTTGCAAGTTGGTTTATATGGGACTGCCATTGAAAACAACACAGAAGCTGCAGCTGGTACAGAATGTAGCTGCTCAACAAGCCATCTGGTATTGGTTGGTTCAGAAGAATATCAGTTCCTATAAATCTGTGATGATTGCCAGTAGACTTTTGAGACTGGGGCCATTTTGTCCAGGTAAAAGCTGTTCATCCTACATAGTTTAGCAGAGAACATTCCAGTGCCTATCCTGAAAGAGATTGTGGGAGTTGGAACTCAGAGTACAACATTCACAGTACTACCCCTCTCTCTTGTTGACGGGGAAATTAAAAACTTTATAAATACTTCCATTCAGATGCCCCTACCTAGTCTCCTGCCACATAGGTTAGGAGCTCTTTCACTTCAAAAATGAAGCCTATCCTACACCCAGTGGTGACATCTGGTGGCTAAATTAACCCAAACAGTGTGGCTACAGAGTTTATCTTTAATTTTGCCTTATTATCAGGATAAAGGTTGGGTTCAGAATGTGATACAGTATTGCATTATATGGTCTCGATTTGACTAATGTCTGTAATCACTAGAATCCCCTCCTTAGGGAAAGCAGGGGCTGCGTTACAAACCAGCAATGAATGCTGCAGGTGAAGTCAATACATTACATGAGAATGACATCTTGATATATCTCACTGCTCTTTCTCAAGGCGGTTTGTTCAACAGACCAGTTCTTTCTGCCAGCACGACTGCAATTAGAGGGAGAGCTCTTTTCCACATATCTTCTTAAAAGGATGTGTAATGCCAACCTCATAGCGGTTTCATAAATTCTCCTCGTGTTGAACATTCTTTATTAATACTTCCTTATTTTTTTTTAATTGGTTCTGTTGACTTTGCCAGGACATACTCTATTTGAAACAGAGACAGAAAAATGCATTATTAAACATCCTAATAGTCCTTCATAATAAAATAATTTGTCTCAGAGTATCCAACTTCTTTCTGATTGCAGTCTTTTAAGCAACTGGGTAATTTATCCATTTTGCTATACACCAACAGAGTTCATTTATATTCTTTATGGTTATGGTTAAGGCATCTCAGGAGGTGGCAGGCAGTCGGCTTCCAGATGCAGTGAATGCCACTTTTTGGGTGAGGTAGTTCTGTCTGCCTTGAAGAAAGTGGTCATCTACCTCCTTCTCAAGAGGCCATCCTTGGATCCAAGTGTGTTACACAAATTTGTTACAGTCACCAATTTCCCTATTTAAGGAAGGTGGCTTCTCAGCTTTAAAAAGCATGGAAGCAAATTCAGTTGGGCTCAGGTAAAAGTAAAGGTTTCCCCTATCCAGTTGTATCTCACTCTTGGAGGCAGTATTCATCTCTGCTTCTTACTGAGCAAGCCAGCATTGTCCAAGGACACTTTTGACTATATGCCGAGGTGCATAGAATGCTGTTACCTTCCCACCAAAGTGGTGCTTATTTGCATTTGCATGGTAGGTGGGAAGAAACTGAGGCAAGTAATAGGAACTCACCCCGCTGCTGTCTCTAACCTGTGCTGTCAGTTTTCCGACAAGATCAGCATCTTTAACTGCTGAGCCATTGCACCCCAAATCAATTACCATCATAGTAGTAGAGCAGTGGTGAAATTCATTTTTTTTTACTACCAGTTCTGTGGGCATGGCTTGGTGGGCATGGTGTGGTTTGGTGGGTGTGGCAGGGGAAGAATACTACAAAATCTCCATTCCCACCTCACTCCAGGGGAAGGATACTGCAAAATCTCCATTCCCACCCCACTCTGGAGCCAGCCAGAGGTGGTATTTGCCGGTTCTCTGAACTACTCAAAATTTCCGCTACTGGTTCTCCGAACTACTCAAAATTTCTGCTACCAATTCTCCAGAACCTATCAGACCTCCTGGATTTCACCCCTATAGTAGAGCCAATACTGGTCACAATTATGGATGACCCTTGGAATGTTCCATCTGGCTCCCCAAGATCTCTAGGTGGCCTTTGGTACAATCAACTAGAGTATCCTTCTGGGCCAAATTAGTAAATTGGGAGAGGGACTTTTTCTTTGTTCTTTTGTTCAATTGTTCTTCCTCTTTCTCTGTGGGTGGTTCCAATTGGTGTTTGTGGGGATGAGTTCTATATGGTATACTTCAGGGCTCTAGGGCTCTAGGGCTCTCTTACCTCTCCTATTTAATTTAATCTGTAGCTTCTGAATAAACTCATTTAGCAGCATGGGGTATGATATCATCAATATACTGATGATAATCAGTAGTACTTCTCTGTCCCAAGTCAGAGAAGTAATTATGTTCAAGTGCTACCCAGAGTCTTGAACTGGTAAGGGTCCGGAGGACAAAGAAATCAGCTCTGAGTTTTTAGGTTCTCTAGGTTTGGAGAGTTGATAGCATTTATTTTTGTTATATGTTTTTTATTTTATTTTTATATATACATCAACATCAATACATGAACAGTGTGGCATCTGGGTATCATTCATTTTGATACAAATAATACCAATATCAATAGTATTTGTTACATTGATTAAGCTTATATACTTAAGCTTATATATATTTGTATTAAAATATAAACCTTCATTATTTTTTTTATTGAAAAAGTTTTAACAATACAAATTTTCCCCCTTTTTCCCCCCCCTAGCCACACATTGTAAAATACATATAAAAACAATATATAAATCCTTCCCGTCCCCACCCTAACCCTCCCCCTCCTCCCTCTTCCCTCCCCCCCTTGACTTCCATTATACGCAATATTAATATTCCCAAACAATATATATGTTATTCAAACTTCCATATCTTTTTTTCTATATTTACTAACATACTAACATAATCATCTCAGCTAAAAGCGATATAATATTTTCTAGTCTGATACTTATTCTGTACATACTCAATCCATAATTTCCATTCCTGTATATACTTCTCATGCGTCTGGTCTTTTAAAAAAGCTGAAACCTTTGCCATTTCTGCAAATCCAGCCATCTTCTGGGTCCATTGGTCAACAGTCGGTAAGACTGTTAAGTCTTAAGTCTTAACAGTCGCTGTTGCGGACGGTCCTTTGAAGACTGCCAGCCCGATCGCTCGTAAAAGAGTCGTTTCGGCAATTGAAACGGCTTGAAAGACTCCGAGACCTGAGGTGCTTGTGAGGAGAGCCAGCGGCTGCAGGTAGAGTCCCCTGTGAGACCCCCAGAAAGCTTTTCCTGCTTCTGGGGAGTTAACAGGGTGGGACTCCCTATCCACCCCGCTGAAGCTCCGGACGACTGGGAAACTCTGCTTTAAAGCAGAACAAGACAGCGCGGCAGCATCACCAATAACAACGAAAAATAAGGAAGATCTCAAACTTCTCACTAAATAGCAAGTATTGGAAGCTTCTTGGACTATTTTAAAGAGTTCTTAAAGTGAAAGTAATTTGGCTCTGAGAAAGGGGGAAAAAAATGGCGCTTGTTTTCAGTGGAAAAAGCTGAAAGCGAAAGTAATCTGATCATTGTATCCGGTTACATTTTAAAGTAACAAATCCGGCTGGAAGAGGCAGAAGTATCCAAAAAACAAAATAAAATAGAATAAAAAATACCAATTGACTTTTATAGACCTGATTGAATCTGGAGAACTTTTTGGGAAAATTTGCTAGAGTTTGTGGAAAAGGAAGATCCTTAAGAGGTAAAATGGCAACAAAGCAACCGGGGGGGGGGGGCTCCCCCACACATAAACAGAAACAGCCTCAAACAGTGCAGTTGCAATCTCAGACAAAGGAAGAAAGCCAATATGATCTTATTATTAAAGAAATTCAAAGATCAGAGAAGGAGGTCAAAGGAATGGTTCAAGAGAAATATGATGCAGTTAAACAAGATATTCAAACAGTGGTTAAAGGTCTGTCTGAAGTAGTGTTGCAGATTGATAAAAAAGTGGAGAATCTTGCCTCAGAGATGGAGACCAAATTTAGAGCTTCTGACTCAAAAATTATAGAAATTGAAGAAGTTACACAAAAAATGCAAAATGAGATTACTATGATGCAATTTCGATCAATGGAATATGCTATCAGACTGAGAGGTGTAAAAGAGAACACCAGGGAAGATCTTAGGAAAATTTGTGCAGAGGCTTTGGCAGTTATGTTGAAAGTGGAACCAGATCTGGTCTTGTGTAAGATGGACAAGGTCTACAGAGTTAATTCTCGTGTGGCGGTACAAAGACAACTGCCTAGAGATGTGGTTATATATTTTACAGACAGAAGAATGAGAAATGAAATCTTGCAAAATTCTTTTGTTACAACAGTTCAAGTTGATGGAAGTGAGATCGGAGTTTATAAAGAATTACCACCTAAAATGTTAAGAGATAGAAAGGATTTTGGATTTTTGGTGGCAGAATTGAAAAGACAGAACATACAATTCAGGTGGGATGCGCCAATAGGTGTAATACTCAGGCTGCGAGGAGTGAGATACCGCCTTAACACTATTGAAAAAGCAGAAGAATTTTATTACAACGTTTTGAAAGCGGGCTCTCCTCCTCCACGCACATCTTCACCAATAGATAAGGAAGCTCAATTACAAGCTGAGATTGATCAAGAAACAGAAGCACAAATAAGGCAGTCGCAAAGGGAGGCAAGAGAATTAATGGGAGCAGTAGGTGGTGTTGTGGTTGACCCGTTTGCGCCATTTGAAGCTTCTCCTTTGGAAGAAATGTCTAAAACCATCACAGAGGAGGCGATGGCTTTGGAAGTAACAACATCCAAAGTGGAAGAGCAACGCATAACCAGAGCAATGTCTAAACAAATGAAGCAACAGCAGCAAGAATATATAAAGCCACAGCGTGAGAAAAGAACCAAAGATAAGCAGCAAGCTGAAGTCATGGGAGGAGCTAAACCGAAGATTGCTACCGTAGGAGAGAATCTTCAACAATTGCTCTCAAAACTTCAGACAGGGTCAAATGGCACTTAAATTTTTGTCTTGGAATGTTAACGGATTGAATTCTCCGCAAAAAAGAAGGAAGATATTTCACTATTTGAGACAATTTCATAATGATGTTATCTGTTTACAGGAGACTCATGTAAAATTGCAAGATCAGAAATACTTGATAAATTCAAAATTGGGAATGCAATTTGCTGCTTCAAATCTGGAAAAGAAGAATGGAGTGGTGATATATATAAATAAGAGACTTGTAGCTAAAATTATAGAAGCAGATAAAGATGGAAGATATATTGCAATTGAAGTTATTACAGATGGTGGACCAATTTTGCTGGTCGGAATATATGCCCCAAATCAACAGCAGGAAAACTTTTACAAGCTACTTCATTTAAAAATTCTGGATTGGGACTATTCAAACATTATAATAATGGGCGACTGGAATGGAGTAATCCAACCTAGATTGGATAAAAAAACCACGGCTAAAATAGGGAATAAATTACCACAAGCTTTTTTTGAACTGAAAGAGGATTTGGAACTGAAAGATATTTGGAGAATTCGAAACCCAAATGAATTGGACTTTACTTTTTACTCAGACAGGCACAAATCCTTTTCCAGAATAGACTTTTTTCTCTTAACTTCTAATTTACTTTCTAAAGTAAAGAAAATAAAGATATTTCCTAGGACTTTGACTGACCACAGTCCGGTCTGGATGGAAATCGAGATGGGCAAAAGAGAAAGAAGATCCTGGAGAGTAAATGAGAATCTATTTAGATATGAAAAAAATATAGTTGAACTTAAAAAGCATTTAAAGGAGTTTTTTAAACTTAACTTGAACAAAGGTACCCCTATTGAAACAGTTTGGGATGCAGGTAAAGCATATATGCGGGGAGTACTAATCCAAATGAATTCTAAACACAGGCAGAATCAGCAGAAGAAAAGACTACAATTGGAATCTGAGATAAAAAAGAAAGAACAACAATTGATACAAAAACCAACAGACGGAAAATTACAAATGGCTATAAAACTTTTGAAGGATCAATTTCAAATGCTTATAGCAGACCAAACGGCAACTAACTTACAATTTGCAAAGCATAATACCTTTTCCAATGCTAACAAACCGGGCAGGTGGTTGGCGTATACTTTGAGGAAACAAGCATCGACACGAATTATTGATAGTACTGAATATGCTGATAAAGAAGTTTATCAACAAGATCTAATTAAACCTTCATTATTTAATTATTCAATATTTCAATGTATCATTCTAATGCCAATTACAACATTGTTTAAGCATGCATAATAATACTATCTTTCAACCTCTATTATTTCCATTTAATTCTTTGATTTATTCTATTTAATCAGGCCATCCTTACTAATCCTAGTATAGTATATGTATTGTATTCAAATCTAATCCCTTTACGCCACCCTGACAACAGTCACCATATTATTTAAACATATATATTAAATCCATCTTTCAACCTCTAATCTTCCGTCTATTTATTACTTTTATAATATGTGTATCTTTATTTTTACTTCTATTCTAACTTTTAATCAGCCTCCATTATATTAAAAAAGAAGGGAAAAAACAAAAGAAAATACTTCCTTTCTCTCTATCATCTCTTGCCCATTTTACTATTTCAATTCTTATTTGTTTTTTTGGCATACCTCCCATCTTGGATCTTTGTCTCTATGTACATCTGCATTTTTACTGTTTAGTCTAAGTATTCCTCCCATCTCTATTCTATCCTCTTGTGCTGCTGAGCCTCCAGGGTATCTGCCCAAACCCCTATCTCTTTTTCAATGATATCTTCCTATTCCATTTTTAAATCTCTCAAAAGACTTTTCCCCTGATTTGGTTTATTAATCATTATAGTCTTTATTATCTTCTCTTCTTGTTTTGCTTGTTGATTTATCTGTTCTGTTTTTCCCTCCATTCTTTTTGTTGTCTCCTCTCTCTCCTCGGCATCTTGGTCTTTATTCATTGTCCCCTTATAGAATATTTTCTATTTTCTCATCTATGCTTTGCATTAAATTGTTCAACTCCCTGAAGTTCTTTGACATAGAGTCCATAATGCTTTTGAACATCAACAATATTTCGTTTGAACTTCCACTCATTTCCCCCATATGGAGCATCTTGTCTTATTTTAATAAGGTCCACTTTTACTCAATAGTTCAGCAACCATATGTTAAGACCTAATGTTGCTGTTCAAAGAATACTTTAGCCACAGTTCTTTTATATCCCAGGGTTATTCAATCAGATGTTCAGGTAGTCCAGGAAACTCTCCAAATAACTCCTTATGTCCCCTCTACAAATTTAGTCATACATCTTAACATTCAAAAATTGCTTTACTTAGGTATTTTCCTTGTTCTCACCATTGGACCTCCCATAGTCATAAGATAGATAAGTATAGAACAGTAAATATCATCACAGTTCTCCAAATAAGTGTTGTTTATTTTTCTAATCAAAAATTTTCCCAGGGTTGTAGAATATGGTATATTTTCCTTGGTCAGTAGATGGCGCTCTCAGCTTAGGTTTCAGCATTGTCTCAGTTCTAAGAGCTATTAAATTCAATTTAAATTTAATATATAAAAGCAATGTCAATTATTAACTTTGGATGGATCCAGCATTGTGAAATGCCTTTCCAAAATAATGCCTACCCAATTTTGCTATCCAATTTTCTGTACTTTTAAATTTTTAACTTTTCCTCTCTTAGTTCTTTTCTTTTGGGTCTGCAGTTTTTCTCTCTGTAATTATTCACAGCTTTAACAAAAAATTATTAAGAGTCTCTTTTGGATTTTTCCCCTCTTTTCTTTTTAAGGTTAGGTTTTGAGTAAAAAAGGAATCTTCTCACCCAGTTCCATTCACTATTCATTTACACTGCTCCTGCACTTTCTTTGTTGCCTCGGCTGTCCCAGCTTCACGGCAGCCATTTTTGACTGCCTCTTCTCCTCGTCATGAAGGAGAGGGGGAAAAATCCCAGAGTCAAGCAGGAAAGATTGTGACTCTCCATGACCTGCAGGGTGCCCCTTTTTTCTTCACCACTCCTTTAAAAGGCTTTAGCTCCTTTCGGAGTCCTCTAACATGGAGAACTCAGCATGGAGACCTCATTCTGATATTGCCCTGATGTCAGCCGGAAGTCTGAGAGTTGATATAATTAATTCCTAACAGTATAGCATTTCCTCAAGCACTATTGATGCACCTTCTGGAACTCCTCCTGGACTCCTGTTCAAGGAACAACTGGCAACTGTGGCTGAGGAACCTTTATGCATATCCATCTAGTTTATTAATTGCATCCATTCTTGGACTCAGAGCCCCTGATCATGGTCACTCATACCTTAGTTATTTTCCAATTGGATTAATATAATGCACATTACATTGTACGACTGGAAGTTCTTTTGAAGACCAACTGGAAGCTTCACCTGCTCCAGAATGCAATGCTATGCATGATTTTCGGTGCCCGATGACCATGTTATGCCACTGCTCTTTGTCTGTTTTCTTCTGAGTACAATTTAAATGATGCTTATCACTTTTAAAGCCCCTACATGAAAGGGACCCAAAAATCTGAGAGACCAAATCTCCCTGAGGACATCTAACTATTCTACTATAACAGATAGAATCAGCATGCTACAGGTCTCCTCTATTAAACAATGTCATTTAGTTGGAGACAGGTTTTCTCCATAGTTATGCTTGCCTTATGAAACAGCAAAGCCTCTGCAAGATCTGAAGAGCCCCTAGCCTTCCAGAACTTGGTTAAGGCATGGCTCTTCCTGCAGGCATTCCCCAGGCCAGAATGGCAGTAACCAAAGCACATTTATATTTGGGCTAAGAATGTTTTAACATTTTCATTGTGCAAAATAGCTTTATTTTTCTGTATTTTGTTATTTTTATTTTATTAACCCAGAGCTATGTTATATAAAATGGGTGGTCACACACAGCTTTTAAATAACACTACAAGAAGAAAAATTAATGGGAAAAAAGTTAAAGTGGGTGGGAGTATTAAAAAAAAGCCATTAAATCACAACGTGAAGCAATTTCAAGAAGAAGAAATGAAAATATAAGAGCAAAAGAAAGCTATGTTCAAAATAAGAGATAATAAAAGCACCCATATACCAGCTGTTCAATGAAGATTACACACACACACACACACACACACACACACACACACACACACACAC
>WNWU01000030.1:9549726-9569267 GCA_012654045.1 Ptyas mucosa | reverse complement strand
AGCTGGGGCTCGCTATCACTGGGGGTCAGCTAGGGAAGTTGGAGCATCGGTAGGCTTATACCCAGCATATAAGACGACCCCGACTTTTGAGAGGATTTTCCTGTGTTAAAAAGTCGTCTTATATGCCAGAAAATATGGTATATGAAACATACATATTGTAGAAGGCTGGATTGAAAAAAGATGAGCATGGTTTGAAAACTGGAGAAAGAAACATCAATAACCTGTGCTATGCTGGTGACATTTATCTAGTAGCTGAAAATGCAAATGATGTGCAAACTCTAATAATGAAAACCAAGAAAAGATTGGGAATAAGATTATATATAAAGAAGACCAACTGAAAAACAACAGGTACAACAATCACCCTCAGAATGAACATATTGTAATGGTAGGTGGTGATTGTCTTTTAGGATTGATTATAGGGAACTAGCAGTCAAGAAATATGCCACAGAGCTGCACTTGGTAGGGCAGCAAATAAGGCCTTCGAAATGACTTTCAGATGCCATGGTTGTGCTCAAAGAGTGTTTATCAATGATTCGTCATCTCACTGGAGAGAGGTAATATGTAGGGTTCTAAAGGATAAGTGCTAGGTCTTATTTTTGACAGTATTTTTCATTTTTGATTTGACAAAGAGTATTAATCAGATTTGCAGATGACATAAAGTTGGGTGGGACAGCCTTGGAAACCAAAGCAGAATTGAAAACAATCTTGATAGGTTAGAGACATGGACTGAAAGTAACCAAATGAAATTTTACAGCGACATGTAAAAAGTTCTTCATTTTGGATAATAAAAATTAAATGTACAAGTATAGAGTAAAGGATGATTGTTCTTGAATAAAATGTCTTGAAATAGTGTCTGTCTCGGCTCATCACTCCAGCCGATCCTGCAGTAGCAAAAAAGACACCAAACCAGGAAGTAAGGTGCAGCGTTTACTAAGGTAGAAAGCCAGCAGGGTGGCAGAAAGGAACAAGTCGGAAATGCTTTTTTAAAGTCAGCGTAACAGGCACTTGCAATGCAGTGCTATTTATACATAGAGTAAAACTTAACAATCCACCATCCGGCGCTCAAAAGGAAATTCCGCCCTCCCAACAGCTGTTTGGCTAGGCGCGCTCTCTGTTACGTCACAGGGGGGTGCCATGCACCATGAAGCCACTGAGCTCTCCGTCCTGCTGTGCTTCGCTACAGGGATTTCCATTCAGGGTAACCTCACCCTCTCCATCTCAGCCATCCCCTCCTTAGTAATGGCGAGCTCTCCTGTCACCAGGGGTCTATCTAAAGAAGTACCAACGGGGCAGACTCGTTAAGTTTAGCCAACACACACACCCTCTGGCCTTGGTTTATCCGGGTATTTACAGTGATACCACTGAACCAACTGGTCAGCGTGAACGTCTGATGCTGCAACCCAGGATGCTTGTGCTAAGGGATAGCCCTTCCAATGTAGTAGATATTGTAATTTTCCCCTATGTAGCCTGGAATCTAACACTTTATCTATCTCATAATGATCTGCGTGGCTAGGACCTGGTGGCTCGGATTGGGTAGTTGTCCTGTCTACCGAAATGGGTTTTAGTAAGCTGCCATGAAAAACAGGATGTATATTATCAAGCTAGCTTGGGCAGCCTTAGTGCTACAGTTAAAGGGTTGATGACACGGGTTATGGGGAATGGGCCTATATACTTGGGACCTAATTTTCTACTCAGCAACCATAGTTTTAGGTATTTGGTTGATAAATAAACTTGATCCCCCACCGCAAACAGCTTTGGATCTGCTCTTTTCTTATCAATATATTTCTTATATTCCTTAGCTGCTTGTTCTAGGGTGGCCTTAACCCCCAGCCACGTTTGCTGTATTTTCGTGGCCCAATCAGATGGTGTAGTTGTGCCTGATGATGGTGGCTCTACTTCGGGTATTGCAGGTAAGTCTTGTCCATAGACTACTTGGAATGGAGAAAGACCTGTACTTCAATGGCAGATGTTATTGTATGCTACCTCTGCAAAGGGTATAAGGGCAGACCAGTTGAACTCAACCCTTGAGTCGACCCTATACGATGGATGAATGACCTCCAGAATTTCGCCATGAATTGGACCCCCCCGATCTGATATGATGCATTTTGGAACTCCGTGGAGATGATAGATGTGTTGGATAAACATATCCATCAACTGTCGAGTGGACAGTAATCCCCGACAGGGAATAAAGTGTGCTTGTTTCAAAAATAGATCCACAACGGTCCATATGACTGTGTGTCCGTTGCTCGACGGAAGCTCCAACACGAAGTCCATCGCGATCTCCTCCCATGGGCGACCAGGATTAGCTACCGGCTGCAGGGGTCCTATTGGTTTTCCTGACCATGGTTTCGCTGCTGCACACGTGGGACACCCTCTCACATATTGTTCAACCTCCTTACACATCCGCGGCCACCAAAACTGATGCCTGATTAAATGAAGGGTTTTAACGAATCCAAAATGCCCTGCTGACTTAGCATCGTAACATCGCCGTAATACGGTCGCTCTGAGAGATTCAGGGACATATAACCGATCACCAACCCATCCTAACCCATTTCGCAGAACTATCAATGTTGGGTTTTGAGCTATCCAGGTATCCTGTTGGACAGCCGTCTGTAGAGCAGTCAGAAACGATGATTCTATTCGTAACGCCGCAGACCCGATATGCGTGTTGTGGACGGATGGTATAAGTGCCTCCACTACTTCTTCTCACTTGCTATTATATTGTGGCATCTGAGACACTGCGTCAGCCAGAAAATTCTTTCCTGCTGGAATGTATTTAAGCTGAAACGAAAACCTACGGAAATATTGTGCCCAGCGCAATTGTTTAGGGGACAGCTGCCTAAGTGCTTGTAAGGCATCTAGGTTTTTATGGTCTGTCCATACTTCAAATGGTTGGGTTGCTTCTTCTAAAAAGTGGCGCCACATCATCAGTGCCCACCTCACCGCAAAAGCTTCTTTTTCCCAGATCGCCCATCCGCGTTCCGTGGAACTTAATTTGCGCGATGTATAGGTGCAGGGGTGCACTTGGTCTTGCTCGTCTTTTTGCAATAATACTGCTCCTACAGCTATGTCACTAGCGTCTACCTGGACGATGAATTCCCATGTCAGATCTTGATGCTTGAGAACAGGCTCTTTCGTGAACAGGTATTTTAATTGTTCGAAGGCACTTTGACATTGAGCAGTCCACTGTAATACCTGATGCGGTCTTGCTTTCACTGTCGACGCTTTCGTATGTAACAGATCAGTTAAAGGTGAGGCTGTAGAAGCAAAAGCTGGGATGAATTAGCGATAGAAATTAGCAAAACAAAGAAAACTTTGAAGTTGCTTCCTTGTTTTAGGAGCTTGCCACTCGATGATTGCTTGAACTTTACGTGGATCCATCTCTATGCCATTGGCTGATATCCTGTAACCCAGATAATCAATCGTGGATTTATAAAACTCACATTTCGACATTTTTATGAATAGTTTCACAGCCAGTAGTTTTTCTAATACTTGACGTACCAAAGCCGTATGCTCTTTCATGTCACAAGTATAGATTAGGATATCGTTCAGATACACAAGAACTCCTCTATACAGATGTCCATGCAGCACTTTATTGATAAGCTGCGTTAACACTGCGGGGGTGCCCTGGAGTCCGAATGGCATGAATCTTTATTGATAACTACCAAGGGGACAATTGAAAGTCATCTTCCATTCATCCCCCGGCTTGATTCAAATGTGATAGTACGCTTCCCGTAGATCCAGTTTGGTGAACACTCGACCGGTTGATAGTGCGGCTAAAAGGTCCTTCATAAGCAGCAGCGGATATAAATGTTCTACACACACCTTGTTCAGGCCCCGGAAGTCTACGCCTAAGCATAAGCCCCATCTTTCTTCTCCCTGAAAAACACCGGAGCTGCCAGCCTAGACCTACTGGGTGTAATAAAGCCCCGTACCAGATTTCTATCGATGTACTGTCGTAACTCAGTCAATTCCGGTTGAGTCATGGAATACATCCATGGTTTAGGCAATCTGGCCCCTGGTAATAACTCGATGGCACAATCTGTGGGCCGGTGGGGGGGTAGCACCTTGCATTCCTCTTCACTGAACACAGCTGCAAGATCTTGGTAGACTTCTGGAAAGGGTGGTTCCTGTGACCCCTCCCTCTCCGACTCGGCCATCCCCTCCCTAGCGATGGCGAGCCCTGGCTGCGGCTCGACAGTCTGACTGTAAACTAATAATGATCCAAAGGTATCATTATGAGGCAGAGATATTAACTTATAATGAACAAGAAGTGCAAAGAAGGCAAATGCAATTTTAGGCTATGGATCGGTAATTTCCAAATCAGAGAAAGTAATTTTCCCAGTTTTATTCTGCTTTAGTCAGACTACAGTGCAAGTCATATATCCAGTTCTGGGCACCATGCTCAGATTCAGAGAAATTTCAGCAGGTTCAGGAAAAAAGCAACAAAGATCATCAAGGAATTGGAAACTAAACCCCATGAAAAAAATATATTAAAGGAGCTGGGTTTCTGTAGCTTTTAAGACTGAGAAAAGTATGTTAATACATTTAAAATAACTGAGAAGATATCACATACAAGGTCAGGACCTGTTCTCTCTCATTCCAGGGTGCAGAATACAGAATAATGGATGTAAGAAAAGAAAGTATGAGCAGTATTTGATAGTCAAAAGATTTGCACAGAGAAGTTGTGGGTTCCCTTTTAATGGATGCATTCAGGAAGTGGCTAGGCAGTCATCCATCTGGCAAGCTTTAATCTGGATTCCTGCATTCAATAGAGGGTTAGATATAATGGATATAAAAAGCCTTTCCAGTTCTAGAACTGGAGTCCATATTATATGGAGCTGTACCACACAGTCTCAACTGGAGTAGGAGAAAAAAAAATCTTAACCTACTTACCTGGAATGTGAGTTGGGTTAATGATCAAATTTTCTTCTCTTTTTCCCCCCTATAGTTAACAAATGAAATAAGAACTTAAAACGTTCTTGTGGAAAAGTGGGAAAGTGACCCAGAATACATCTACTCTTGTTGGAATACAATGCAGAGATCCTTTTATTTATAGGGATATAATGAACATAAAGACCAGATCTGGCTGTGCTGAACAACATAATATGAGGATAAGTTGTATTTTGTTCAACAAAAGAAGAGCACACAGGCTTCTTGGTGATATGTATTTCCCCAACTGCTGTTTTCCTTCACAATTATTCTATCCATAATATGTCTCTGCAGTACAGACAAATTATGTGTATTAATTTGCCACCTGTCTGAGGTTTGAAATAAACTAGTGCTCGTTCAGAGCAGCTTCCAGTTACACACACTCACCAAGTGTCTTGTGAACTTTTAAAATTAAAACATGTAAGGGCTTTTTCCTATAATGAAGGAGAGTTGAGTGCCCAAAGCAGTGCTGAAATCCTGCCGGTTCTGTCCGACTTGCATGAACCGGTAGCAGCAGCAGCAGCAGCACGTGGCTTGGTGAACCGGTAGCAGCGGCAGCGCGAGGCTCCCCCAATCCACCGGATGTCATTACTTCCTGGTTTTAAGCAGGCGGTAACCTGTTTTTGACCCTCTGTGCATGCACAGAAGATGTGATGATGGTGCACGTGCAGAGCATGCACTTCTGAACTGGTAGGGAAGGTAAGTAGATTTCACCCCTGGCCCAAAGGTTTATGTATCCCAAATGTTTGAATGCATAAGGTACCTATTCTTGTTTTGACTGCTTTACACAGGTCCTGTTCTGGATTCAGTTTGCTAGGAGTTGGTCAACAAGATTATCAAGCAAAAGAATGTGTTATTTGTCGCTAAGACCAAACGTCAGTTTGTTTTTAGCAAATGGTGAATAGATTTCCGCACATACAATTCTAAAATACTGTCCCTCAAGAAATCAAGGTGCCTCAAAAGGTAAAGCAGGATAAATTATTTAAAATTTTTAAAGGATTCAAAACTGGGTTATGAACCTTCAAAGGGGTGGGCATCCATTTTCAATGCATGTTGTGACTTATAGCATTCAAAATCAAGTCTTTTGTTTTGTTTTAATTGCATACTTGTGACTTTGTTCCACTTCCTGAATATTTCAATAGAAAAGCTCAAGAGAGTTGCTGCGAAGGACAGCATTTTGAGAACTACACAGAAAAGGGATCAAACATCTAGTCTCCCTGAAACAAAGGATATAATGTTTTGAAAGATTCGAATGAAGAAATAATGGTTTCCCTTTAGATATATTGTGCTGTGTCTATGAAATACATTCTTCTCGGTGCTTTATTCATTCTCCTGAGTTACGTATTCATTCATAATAGAGAGATTGTTTGGCCTTTATCTTTTCCTGCTGTCACTTTCCACTTAAACACTGGGAGATGTAGTGGTTGATTTATATTTTTTAAATATCAATACACTGGTTATATTTCATGACTGTGTTTCTTCGGTAGGCAAGCTGGAACAGGTAACCATGAGAATTGAGTAAGGGTTTGATATATTCTTGCAACAGAATTTCATGGGCTAATTTTTTTTTTATTAAAACAAACAAGCAAACCTACATTCATATATTTTACCTGTAGACACCCTTGAAATCACCTTTCATTTTTAAACACTTCAGTTCTTTTTATTGGTATCCCTTCTGGGTTTTTTTCTTTTTTTGATGGTAATTGGAATTTCTTTCCCATTTGTTATTTTCCTCTGGTCCATTGAGACTATCTTCAGTAATCAAACTAAAAATCCTAGTATTGATCTTCTAAACAAAACCCAGCATGGAGCATCCTTATCAAATTTTGAAATTGAGCTCCGTATTCCATTTAACCTGGAAGATTGCACCAGGAACATGTTAAATTTATTTGCATTATGTGGTGAAAATAATCACTCTTTTGCAGTAAATTATGTCTTATTCTCAAGATAAGCCTTGTCCACTTTGAAGAAGTCTGGACCACCGCCTATCATCATTTTCCCCTTAAATTCTCCTTTTAAATACAGTATATTCAACACTATTGATGGATGAATAATTTAAACTATTCTCTATTTGAATGATTCATCACATTCCTGCAGCACACAAATTTGCCTCTGGCTCAAGTGATGAATGGAGATTAGGAATAATCTTTTGAATAACAGTGGAAGCTTTTTCTCTTTATTTAGGCATGGAAAGTATTGTGCAATTTGTTTCTTCTAGTATAGTTAAACTTATTGCCCACTTTGTATACCTTTAGTAACTATCTGAAAACAAAATGATTCCCATTAAAGGGGAAAGTGTCCTTTCTTTTAATTATGAGTTATTTCTGATCTAATTTTTTTTAATTTCCCTTTGGATTATCCTTACTGGAGCACTATTTTTATTCTGCTATGCTAATCTCCTCTGCATTGTTCCTGAAACCTGTGCAAGGATGACATGCAACGCATGAAGTATTTCATATTTTTACAAAGTAATAAGCTTATTGGCACATGGCAGCCACATCTGTATTTACCGAAATGTGTCTCTCCTCAAAGCTATTCAATTTAAAAATTTAAGGCCCCTGCTGTGAATTTCCCCAATGTGTTCCCAACTCCTTGCCAAGTTTAGAATACAGCTTTATTTTCATAAGGGCTCGTATGTGGCTCTATATTTGAAATTTTGGCCTAATGTGACTTTCCTCCTTAGCCAATTCTTAAAACAATTTCACACCATCATGGGTGATGGGTATTAATCCAAACCTAAAACGTTGTGAATAAATATTGTGTTGTATTACCAGTATATGACTTTGATTCTTGTCTGAACTGTAACAGTGAGTTCTGAATATAAATCTGCAGAAAGATTTAAATTCTAGCCCTTCTTTCTTTAGGTCAGGTTGCTTTTCAATGGTGACTTATTCTGGGAATAGATCACAGGGCAGCCCTTACTTTTGATGTTTTGCCATCCTCCCTGTTGGGAGTTTGAATAGTACAGTATTCCTTTGTAAAAAGCACCTCTGCTCTTGCCTAATTGTGGAGGCTGAATCCTTTACTGTATAAATATACTTTTTTTCTATCCCTTTTACACAGCCTAGACTTAGAATTTAATAATACCCTGGTTGGTTAATTTTCATGGAAGTTTAGAAAAGGAAATAGTCTTTTCCAATTAGCTGTAACCTATGGTGATTTCCAAAAGGGTTGAAAATTTATGATTTGGTGTATAATTCTGTCCATCATGAAATAGCACAGCACTTATTGCTCAAGATACTATCCTTTTGAGATTCAATGAAATTTCATTTTAATGTATGCTGATTAGTGTACATTCAAAGTAACAATAAAGTTATTCTAAGTCTAATACTATCCATTATCATATTGTTCAGTTTTTGTGTTCATGTGCATATTGTATTTTTTGAGCATGAATAAAAATTGACATAAATCCACTAGTTAGGGATCTGTTTTGTAAAGATCCAGGTAACCACCATATAGCCAATGAAAACTAATGTTTTCTGTAACTCTAATCCTTTAAAAATCTGTCATCTAGTGTTTTTGCAACCTAGATCAGATAAGCCTATCACCTAGTGTCCCAGAAGAATGACAAGAGATTTAGCAGAATATTCTTGAAACTATATTCCTTTTATTTGGATTGTCAGATGAGGATGAGGTTTCTAATAATCAAGACTCATTGCATAAGGTTTTATTGAGCATTTGCTTGGCTGCATTCAAAGAATCTTCTAGGGGACAGAATTTTCATATCCTAATGTTTCTCATTTACAGATGTGTGAAAGATTCAAACCATTAAACATTGAAAAATCCCTTAAGAAAAAAAAAAAGAAACTACCCTTTATTTTGAAACACTAATAACTATTCCACAGGAAATATACTGGATAAATCAGTAGCATCCTATAAATTGACCTCCATTCACGTAAACGTTGGATTATAGTAAATAATGTGGTATGTTGGAGATAAATGCGCCAGCTACAACTGTTAATAAAAGGAAATAAAATTGTTCCTAGTCCAACTTGTATTAAAGCACACATGCTTGATGTGTCATTGTTCAATGACTTGCACCTTGATTTCACCATTTGAAAATAGAGTATTTAAGTGAATGTCAGGTGCTATAAAAATGTTATTTCAGTGCCTTGGTTTTTCCTGTTAGCCAGATCATCACTTAACACTTCAGAATTGTCACCTCTAGCTTTGACAAAGCTTTGGCATTTTTAACAGCCTTGGGCCACTGAGATATTTCCAACCAGTATAGTTATCTTGGCAGGCAATGTGATAACAGAAATGATTAGCAATTAACAGTTAAATGCACAGACACATCTGCATAAAATGGAAGTCACAAATCTCAATATCCCTTGACTGACAAGGGCACAAGGATGTCTCCTTCCTCTATGGAAGGAAACATCGCAACAGCATGTTTTTTAAATGATGAAATTGATTCCCCAATTTTTTTTTTTTGTTAAATGTGATTTATAAAATAAGTATAAAGCAACATTTCATTAATAATAGCTATCTAAAGAGCCCTGGTGGTACAGTGGGTAGAATGCAGTATTGCAGGTTAACTCTGCCCACAGTCTGGAGTTTGATCCTGATGAGGCTCAAGGTTGACTCAGACTTCCATACTTCTGAGATTAATAAATGAGGACCCAAATTGTTGGGGGCAATATGATGACATTGTAAACTGCCCAGAGATTGCTGTAAAGCATTGTGGAGTGGTATATAAGTCTAAGTGTTGCTAAGTGCTACAAAACAAGCAAAAAAGCAACATCTGTAGCAAAACATGAGTCTAAACTAAGAGCCGGTGTAGTAGAGTAATGAAAGTGTTTGACTTATTTCCAGGAAGGAACATGTTCTAGTTCCTTATCAATCACAGAGCATCTAAGATCGATTTGGACCATTTTTCAAGTCAACCTCTCACACAAGGGTTTTTTTTTTCTGGAAAAAGAAAAGCAGGGTATAAATAAAATAAGGAATACATAAGCAATAAACAATATTAATTTCAAAGATAAAGGTTAAACATGTGGTAGATAAAATATTCATCTGGAAACAGAAAACAGAAGGTAGAATTACCACAGGAGCACTGGATTCCGTCCACAAGACAAATGTTCATTATTATAAAATCCGTTATGGGAATGAACGTTAAGTATAGAATCAAGGAAATAAATCTACAGAGACTGGGATATTAGAATCCTTGTCCTTAAAATTATTACAATGCTTTTCTGAAGTCTAATAAAACAAGCTATTGTTCATAAACAGAAAGCAAAGCCCACCTTCACTTGCACTCTTGACATAGTTGAGCAATGAAACATCTGCAAGTGAATAACCAAGCTCAGAGAACACCAAGGATCCCACAGCTCAACACTGAGCTACATGTATCATTTTCTATTGGAATCAATGTTTTGCACCTCACTGATCACAAAATATGCAGGAAGGTCTCATAGTAGGATTAACCAGCAGAGATGGATGCTTAAATAATTTGCCTTAAATACTCTTGGTTCAAAGGAAGTTGCATTGCTGGAAGAAGCATGTGTTAACATGCTAACATTACAACACAAGGTTTTTGAGTGCAGAATGTCTAATCAGCTCCTGAGACTCAATCCCACATGATATTCCACAAACAGAAAGATCCAACACATAAATTCTGCTGTGCAAGACAATAATATGTGTGTGTTGTGGGGGGAAGGGAAAAAAACTCTTACTACACCTTTTACCACATTGTTCACATGCACTGCTGTTCACAGGCATCATTAGAAAGGTATGCTTAGAGCCACATAAAAATACTGCTGGGCAGAAAGACAAGGCTCATGATATGAGAATGTTTATCAGACTGTACAGCAATCCATACATGCATTTTCTTCTGGGTAGGAAATAGAATAGAATAGAATTTTTATTGGCCAAGTGTGATTGGACACACAAGGAATTTGTCTTGGTGCATATGCTCTCAGTGTACATAAAATAAAAGATACATTCATCAAGAATCAAAAAAGAGACCATGACATTCAGATCAGGGTCCAACTTTAATTATTTAAGTCAGTATAATTATGGCTTGTAATCTGCATAATTCTAAAATATGAAAGTACCTAAACAGCTTCCCGCCCCAATATGTTGCAGTCTACTGCCTATCATGCTTACTTAACAGTGCCATTATTACCATGGCTGAAAATGATAGGCTAATGGCTAGTCATGTCTGAAAGCACAAGACTGGGGGAAGCTGCTATACTGACTTTTCATTTTAAAAACTGAATCGCTGGTAGGAGATTTGGAAAGTGTGGGGTTCTGTTGTTGGTTAAAGAGAAACGTAAATCACAAGGAAATGTTTTTATTAGGAAAGAACGAAACTGACTCAAGCTCCCCCACCCCCACCCCCAGTTCAGTAGCAATACACTTTATCACATTTTTGTAGCACTTTAGGCAGTGATGCAATTGGCCAAGATAAGATCCTATCTGGACTAACATTCTTGACTGTGTGAATCAGTAATTCTTGGGATACTAGTGGACAGGTCTCTTCTGGTAATGTTAACGTTAGTAATTTATATTTACTAATCTAATCTTCCAGAAGAGTGATAAGTTGGTAGATAGACTTGGCATTCTTCCTATCTGTTGGGCTTCTGGAAGATTGTGTTCCTAAATAGCCCAAGGGATAACTCACCAGAACAGACCACCTCTGCACTGGAGACTTTGACTATTTTAAATCAAGAGGTCATATTATTTCCCAGTTATTTTTCAGAAAAAGAATTATCCATCTTTTTTCAATTATACGAGGTTGATGCAGCCTTCCATCCTTCCAAGGTTGGTAAAATGAGGACCTATTTGTTGGGGGTAATATGTTGGCTCTGTATACCTCTTAAAGAGGGCTGTAAAGCACTGTGAAGTGGTATATAAATCTAAGTGTTATTGCTATACATTGAAAAAATTTTGATAAATAAGGATTGGGATAGGTTGACAGACCAGTAACAGACCACCTCTACCACACCCCACTTATCCTACTCTCTCCCTCCCCATCTTTTAGTTAAGGTTGAGTATTTATCTTTTTATATGATCTAGCTTGTATTGTGTATAGGTTTTGTAATATTTTATCTTTTTTGATATTGTAAACTGCCCAAGATTACCTTGTAGTAAGATAGGCAGTCAATAAATTCAATAAATAAATAAATCAAATAAAAGGATCAAAAATTAACTAGGACTTTATTTCAATGCTCTTTTGCTTGTGTACTGTAAATGCATTTATTTCTGCTATATCTGCTTTATTAAATGACAAGTGATTTGTCCCATCAACAAAATGAAATGCAGATTGTTTTGGACAAGGTTGCACCTTATCAGTAGTAGGATACCAGCAAAGTCAATATTATCACCAAATGCCTAAGATAAGGTATGTAATGCTCTAATCTTCACAGACAGTCTCTGCATAATAATTCATGCATAGGTAGCAATTCAGTTAGTCTCCTACAATGTATCTGAAAGTTTCCCAGATAATGTATTTACTGCAAATCTCAGCTGCTACCCTGCAGACTGAATCAGCTATAAGTAGCTTAAACTGTACTAGTAGATAGCATCACATTGAGCCAATATATTCTAAGAAAACTTAAACTAAAAAAAAAAAGTTTGGAGTGAAGAGAGGGGGGGAAATCTGAAAATGCTAACTACAGAAAGAGTATCAGGACAAACTGAAAACCAGTGCGGTATAGTGATTAAAGCTTTGGTGTAGGAGACTCTAAGGAGAATTATGGATCATGTATAATTATGGATTTATCTATTTTTAAACCCAGAAGCTCAGTGCATCACTTTGGGCCAGTCACTCTCTCTTAATCCAGCAAATTTACATGGTTGTTGCTGTGAAAAAAATAAATAGATGACCAAGTATTATCTAGGAAAGATAGGACAGAAATCTAATAAACAGCTACTGTATTGTTCCAACCGCCCACATTATCATTTTTCTTCAGCTTACTCAACAATTACTGGAGGGAACATGAAAGTCTACTGGTTTTCAAGGTGTTTTTCCCCCTCCCCCAGAGAGATTTATTGAAAAGGCTGAATTTTGTGATCTGTGTAATTCCATATATGCTCTCAAAAAAGAGGGGGGGGGGGGAAACTTCAGCTGAATAGTGAAGAACATTCCTTCCTTCCTTAACCCACAATTCTTTTATAAGTGTTTTTCAAACTTGGCAATTTTAAATTGTGTGGCTTTCAACTCCCAGAATTCCCTAGCCGACATGTTACTTTAGAATGTCACAAGGTCTGATGGAGCTATGTGAAAATAATTATTCTCCCCGTCCACTATTAGATATAGCTTTGTTGCTATTTATGGTATTAGATTAAGTTGAAGAGAGGGAAGATATTTTTAAAGATGTAAAACAAAAAATTGAAAGGGCTGCTGCCATCTTCCCTCACCTCCCCTGGTCCAGTGGTGGGTTGCCCCCAGTTCGGACCGGTTCGTAAGAACTGGTAGTAAAACCGGCAGGCCCACCGCCCCAGATGTTGTCATTAGCGATCTGTGCATGCGCAAAAGTGATCCCTTTGTGAACAGGTAGTAAAGGTAAGTAGAACCCACCCCTGCCCTCATCAGTCCATCACTCTGATAATCTTGAGAAGTTTTGTCCCTTCCTGAGAAGGGGGACACAAAAGTGGGAATGTAACTTTGGTTCAGTCTCAGTTTAGATCGCTTCATCAGCCTTGCTGAACCAATATTTCCAAGTAAAGTTTAAGCTGTGATCCTAAATGCAAGTGAGCAAACCCCATCAAATATAGCCGGATATTTCTAAAAAAAAACATCAGAAGGAAAACATAGTTAAGTTCTAAATATGGCTACTTGGAGGATTATCTTCTGCTGAGTTCTGCTTATTTTTTTTAAGACCTTCATATTTATCATTCATTATTCAAATTAAATAGGGCGATGACTTGAGATTGGAACTTTATCTCCCAGTGAACCAAATGCAGGATGCTTTTCCCAGGGAAATTTTCAAAGTGCTTTTTGAAGAAGAAGAGGACTCTTCTGTTTACCTATCTATTTCAGTAGGTCTTAGGTTCATAATGTAATTCTGCCAAATTACACTTTTTCCCATCCCTGCTTTTTCTGTGCTTCTTATCTTTGCTTTTATGGGTTTTTTTTGGGTAGCATATCACATTTATCTTAAACAAATAAAACATAAAGAAGGTTATTTTATGAAAAATATGATAACTGATCTTTAGATCTATACTTTTTGGAATAGAATAGGGAAATTACTTCAATTATTGAATTGTTAAAGTGAAATGGTAAATTAATTACAATTAAGTCCTGTCAATCCTCACGAAAGGCAAGATGGGACAAGTGATGAAACTTGCAGCATGGTGTCGTGACCCAAACTCTGCCTCTTATATACATGTATGTCATGTTGCGACACATGATATATGATGCATCTTGTGTCATTTTGGCATTGTAGCTAATTGCAGGTGCCTAGGAGATCTACTGAAGCTTTGCATTAGAGGGTTTCCACCTTTTTGGTACAACACTGAATCTCTGAAAAAGAAAAATTATATATCTGATTTTACTCCTGGGATTTGTTGGAGCCACTCTCCCGTCTTAAAAGTCAAAGCCCCAAGTGCTCCTATCACCATTGGGGTCACTTTGGCCCCTACTTTGCACATCCTTTCTAGTTCCTCCTTCAAGTCCTAGTGCTTCTCCAGTGTCTCATCTCCTTCTTCCTAATGCAGATCTATTTTGGCACTATTAGATCCATTACCACTGCAGTAGACAAAGACCACCATTGGTCTTTGTCTACTGCTATGATGTCTAGCTGATTGATTAGTCCATACCTACCATTCTGGATTTTAGTAGGTCTTAGGTTCATAACGTAATTCTGCCAAATTACATTTTGAAAATCCCACAGGACCTTAGACCTCTTATTCTCCATGACTTTCTGTGGGGAGTTCTATGATAAAATATATTTTTTTAAGATTTTTTTATTGGCCAAGTGTAATTGGACACACAAGGAATTTGTCTTGGTGCATATGCTCTCTGTGTACATAAAAGAAAAGAAATAGAGATGATCATCTATCTATTTATCTATACATTTATCTATCTATATGTTTGTCTGTCTGCCTATCTATCTATCTATCCATCCATCCATCTATCTATCTATCTATCTATCTATCTATCTATCTATCATCTATCTATCATCTATCTATTTTTTGGAGTATAAGACGCACCTTTTTCCTCCAAAAAAGAGGGTGAAAATCTGGGTGTGTCTTATACTCTGAATGTAGCCCTGCCCAGCTTCTCAAACAGAGGTTTTCAGAGGCTGAAAAAAACATCAGAAAAGAAGCTTCAGAAAAAAAGCCCCCAAACAGAGCTTCAGAGGCTTTTCTTCTGAAGCTCTGTTTCGGAGGCTTTCAGAGACAGGAAAAAAAGTTTTTCCTGAAACAGAGTTTCAGAAGTTTCAGAGGCAGAAAAAAAAGCAAAAAAAGCAAGGCACAGCGGTCACAACCAAGGAACCTGTTGCTAAAATTCACCTCTAGGAACAGCTGATTGGAGGTATTCTGGGAGGCTGATCCACCTGCCAATCAGCTTTTTTCTTATTTTCCTCCCCCAAAACTAAGGTGTGTCTTATACTCCAAAAAATACGGTAATTAAAACAGAGATGGATATTGGTGAGAAGTAACATGCTTTACTGGGTAGGTAAATAAAGAGTTTATTAGTGGGTACTTAAAAGATACAAAAAGCTCAGAGAATAAACATACAAGATGTAAAACAAACATTACCAATTAAAATAATTGTTTTATTATCTCTAAGCAATCATAATTCTATGTTTGATTGGAAATCACAGAAGCAGCATGTTAGACACTGCAGTTTATAGGATTATCGCAAAGTGATTTTTAATCTACATATCTGCTCTAAACAAACATGCATCCATCTTCTTGCAAGTGGGGAATATAGCTCCAATAGTGACAGCTAAAAAATCTTGCACACATTAATATTAATTTATTTACATATGTTACATTATTTATAAACTGTCCCAAACTCAAGAGCTCTGGGCATACAAATATGCTGAGACTGGAGGGGGAAAAATAAATTGCACAAAACCAAGAGACATGGCTTTCTATCCCACTACAGCAATGGAAACTAATTCGTGCATACTGAACGTAATTTCAAATTCTCAAATTAACAGGAAAAAAAATCTGTAATCAGTTGCTTGATGAAGAGGACAATAGGCAACAGGTAAAAGGTAGAAATACTCAGCTTCTACTTTTGTTCAATCTTCAACAACAACCACCACCTATAAAAGAAATTAAAGAGTCATATTGATGACCAAGACTGACAGAAAAACAGCTAGGGAATATATCTTTATTTGGAATGAGTTTGAATCTGGCTGGCCAAATGAATTGCATCTTAAAGTACTGGGGAAAAAAACTAGTTGATACTTTGGATGAACGTTTCTGAATTATTTCTGATAAATCCTGTAGGGTGCCACGTGACTGGAAGAAGAGAATCCAGCAGCAAATTGCAGAGCACTCGGTCAACACCTGAGCACCTGGAAACAGTGGTACCTGGAAACATTTTACAAGACAGCCTAAGGATAATGATCAGGGGTGGGTTCTACTTACCTTTATTACCAGTTCGCAATGAGCTCGGTTTGTTTGCGTGCACGCCTTGCTTCTGCGCATGCACAGAAGCTTCTGTGCATGTGCAGATCGCCAATGATGACATCCGGGGCAGTGGGTGGGGCCTCCCGCTGGTTTTACTACTGGTTCTATAGAACTGGTCCGAACTGGTGGCAACCCACCACTGATAATGATGTTCAAGCAGATCTTTGTTCCACTTACGAAGATTTTCTGGGCTCCAAGTCACATCCTCCCTCCCAAAGAAGGTCAGCTAAGTTCCACCATGGTTCTTCTTGCCTCAGTGTTGCTTAGCTTTTAGTTTCCCCTGATACTACCAGAGATGCCATGATGCCATGTTTCTAAGCTTTGCATTAGAGGGTTTTCACCTTTTTGGTACAACACTGAATCTCTGAAAAAGAAAAATTATATATCTGATTTTACTCCTGGGATTTGTTGGAGCCACTCTCCCGTCTTAAAAGTCAAAGCCATGTTTGATGCCATGTTTCTAAGGAGACTGGTGCTGGATCAAGAAAGAGAGGAGAATCGCTGGTCTTCTAGATCCTGCTGAATGACAACTTCCAGTGTTTCAATCAGCACAGCCAATGCAAGGGGATTTTGGTTCATCACCATTATATCTGTTGTAGTCTTTTATTCCAAAGAGAGAAGGAAATAACTTTTTTTTTCTTTCAGTCTTCTGTACGGACAAATTGGTTAATTGTTGTTTCATTTTTTTCTTTTTGCTGCCACATCTGGCATCAAATGGGCTTAGTTTAACCTTAACTAGAACAAGTACTTCCAACATTACAACATATTATTAACCCAGCTAAATCTTCCCTAATAAACTTTTTACTGCTTTAATGGTACAGTGTTCAAAATATTTCGCTGCTAGCCAAGAGACTTATCCGGTTCATGTACTTTAGGGGGTCCTATTCCCAATGATGGTGTTTGATTTAATAATTTTGTACAGCAAAACTGGGAATATATCCAACACTTTATGAGAACATTTCTTCTCCTCCTCAAGGTTGGCTATCAAGGACAGGCCATCCAATTCACTGCTTGCCTGATTCTCTGCTATTAAGTCCGAGAGTTCACAATCTCATA
Source organism: Ptyas mucosa (assembly GCA_012654045.1). Classification (NCBI taxonomy): domain Eukaryota; kingdom Metazoa; phylum Chordata; class Lepidosauria; order Squamata; family Colubridae; genus Ptyas; species Ptyas mucosa. The sequence goes on along the minus strand of WNWU01000030.1, from coordinate 9,551,684 downwards.
TTTTCTTTTACTCACGGAATGGCCTGACTGCTTAGCAACAAATATTGAGCATTAAAAAGATTTTAAAAATATTTTTATTACTTCATTTGAAGAGCTACAAGTCATGAGTGTTAATTTTTATTTTTCCCAAAGCACAAAGGTCATATTATGATGTGCACGAACTCAAAATTAGCAGGATACTCTTATAGTTGATTCATACATGCAGCTACATGAACTGAGTCCTTATTAAGCAGGGGGTCATTGCATATTAATTCCTCAACTGGAAAGTTGCAGATACTCGAAATATTTTTCCTTGTACGTTGATCAGAAGTGCTATGTTACATATTGCCATTATTCGATTAAGCCTTAGTTCATACTGATTTAATGTTTTATATCATATATTAGAGTGCTAAAGTCAATCCTTTACCTATATATAATCAATATAGATTATTCTTAGATAATGCCCAAGTAGACAATTGAGGATTGAGATTGTTCATGTTCACTACCATTATATGGAAATCCATGAAGATGAACTCCCTGTCATAAGGTAATAACTGTTGGACAACATAAAAAAAGGTTTTAACTGAGTAACTAAAATAATAATTACATCGTTAGGAACAATATGGATTACCTGATATAATTCAACATTCCGGGTAGGCAACAAGTCAAGAGTCCTTTTAATTTCTATGAGTAATTTAATTGACTGAAATCTCCAGGATATTGTTTTAACAGTTGCCTAGGAAATAAAAACAGTTATACGTTTTACCATAATTTGGAAAAACAAATCTGTAATACTTTGCTTCTAGAACATTCTGTTTCTAGTCTTTTTGATCCTCAGATTTCAAGGGTGATCTATGAATATGAATTACTTCCACTGAAGGCATGACCTTTGATATAAAATGACAAATGATTTTATTCCGTATTTTCTTACAGTGGAATATATGTAATACACCTACATATATAATAAAGTAATACACCTACAGTTCATCTATCAATGACAACACCATTAAGTAATGGTTTGAGGGATCTGATCTGATTAGCAAGTCATGGATCTGTATCACCACCTTATTTAAGAAGTCCATGCAGGTTTCTTATATAGGTAATAAATGGACCTGATTAGACAATAGTTTTATGTATAAAAACACATTTAGTGTTTAGAGCAACACACTTGTTTTCCTCCTCTCTTTTTCCTCTGGATAAATACTTAATATTTTAGATGTTAACCAGATGTTCCTTACCTTAAAGTAATTTATACAATTCATATGACTTTACATATTATATCTGAAGTGGTTTGCATCTAGCATAACCCTGTTTAATCTCATTTTTAAGTTAATATGGTCTGGTTTGGTTCTGCAACCCAACAAAACAGACACAGACCTCAGAGGATAATTAGAACTTCAGAAAAAACAATTGCTACCAACCTGTCTTCCGTCGAGGACCTGTATACTGCATGAGTCAAAAAAAGGGCTGTGAAAATATTTACAGACCCCACGCATCCTGGACATAAACTGTTTCAACTCCTACCCTCAAAATGACGCTATAGAGCACTGCACCCCAGAACAACTAGACACAAGAACAGTTTTTTTCCTGAATGCCATCACTCTGCTAAACAAATAATTCCCTCAACACTGTCAAAGTATTCACTAAATCTGCACTACTATTAATCTTCTCATCATTCCCACCGCCTATCTCCTTCCACTTATGATTGTATGACTCTAACTTTGTTGCTTGTAATCTTAAGATTTATATTGTTTCCTGATTGCTTATTTATACCCTATGACTATCATTAAGTGTTGTACCTTATGATTCTTGATGAATGTATCTTTTCTTTTATGTACACCGAGAGCATATGCACCAAAGACAGATTCCTTGTGTCCAATCACACTTGGCCAATAAAATTCTATTCTATTCTATTCTATTCTATTCTATTCTATTCTATTCTATTCTATTCTATTCTATTCTATTCTATTCTATTCTAT
>WNWU01000030.1:9530168-9549716 GCA_012654045.1 Ptyas mucosa | reverse complement strand
ATTCTATTCTATTCTATTCTATTCTATTCTATTCTATTCTATTCTATATCCTGGACCATAGTGGTCCACAATATCAATACAATGCAGTCCAACGCAATGTTTCATTGCTGTAGTAATCATGGCGCTTCCGTTCAAACATTTATTTATCCTGATAGGACTAAATCATTTTTATGCTACATTCTCTAATTTAGCTCGGTGGGCATATTTTGAAAAGAATTGTGTTGTACATAAAGAAATATAATTAGATATTGATCTGTAAATGTATCATTCACTGGAGAGAGAAATTTTCTCACTGTGTAAAGATTGAAATACAGTGGCTAGGTTAAGCAGTCTAAGGATCTGCAAACTGTCAGCCTCCCAAGTAGCCCAGACAGAAAATACAAAACGATGAACTAATTTTAACAAATTCAACTTTATTGTAGGGTGATGTTAAAAGAACCTTTCAAGACTGAAAGGGCAAATGTCCAGTTGCCTTGATAAACTAGGGCAGATCCTTCCTAAGTTTTTTTTCTTAGTCCATTATTCAGGTATGGGCCCCTTCCTCTTTTATTTGATCTTTTCCTAGGCTGCATCTCTTCCTCTCATTTCCCAATGTCATTCCCACATTCCATTGTACGAACATCGCTTTAACAGCTTTTTTTTAATGAGTCCAAATTATTTGAAATCTTTTTAGAACCTGGTTCTTGCAATTAGTAGTTGTGAGTAATGAATGACGTGAGCAGATGTACCTTCATTTGCTGAAAAATCTGCTCAATCGAGCCAGTCAAAGGTAATGTTTCTTTCAAGTTGATCTTCATTCTTCATGATTTCATGGATATATCCATGGAAATATGGAACTGATTTGCCATAGCTTTCTCCTAAGAAGTTTTTTTCCCCCACTTTCCAATAAAACCAACAGCTTTGGTGTTTCCTATTGGTGGCCCATCAGCTTACTAACGAACTCTGACTTAGTTTCTCAGCCAAGAAAAAGTCCACCAATTAGTGCCACCTGCTAGATACTACAGCTTTAATCAACAGATGCAATCTTTCGCTCTTCAGAGGTGTCTCCAAAGACTTGGGAGATGAGAGGAGGGAGCACAAGAAAGTGATAGTCAGCAGAGTCATTCTTTTAAATAATGCTGAAGGCTTCGATTGATTTTAATTAGAGCTGCATGATCAGCTTCACAGGAAAAGCAAGTGGATGTAAATTTGGCATTTAGCCACTTTGGTGAAAGCAAAGTGAAATTAAAAATTACTCTTCCATAGCACAACTCATAGAAATTGGAAGGGTTGGCAGAGGTCACAAAGATGAAGGTGTAAACAAATTAATCATTACTTTGAGATTTTGCATCTGTTTCATTACACAAAGTATGCCAAATGTAATACATATTCAGCAATCCTTTCATGCTATTTTAACAACATATGGATTGGCTCATAATTCTAATTTTTATCTAGGGAACCATGTCTTTAATGCACTTTTTTTAAAAAAAATCTACATTTTGTTCCAGATGTTGTTCCCACTCTGATTTACATTGTTTACAGATTTACTGTTTGTAAAACATTCAATCACTGATTCATTGGAGATCATTCTCAGGAAGTATTTTGAAATGTTTTAATGCTTTAATCATATAATTGTTAAATCATTGTTTCATATGTTATAAAACTCTTTTCATCTGTTGCTGCGTGCCACTTCAAGGTATTATTCTTCATGTGATATGGTTAAAAAGGAAGAAGATATCATGTACTTGGCACTGAACTCTTTAAAGAAAATTGTCCTATCAATTAAACTAATCCAATTAAGTTCTGTTCTTTGCAAGTACATTTATTCTTAAATAAATCCCACTGAACTCAAACAAACTTTTTAAGAAAGAAAACATCCAGAGGATTTCTATTTTTCTTAATTTATTAAATTTGTGTTCTGCTTCTTCCACCCTGTGATACTCGAAGCAGCTTATAGCAATTAAGAACATATCTTTTTAAAAAAATCAGAAGCAAAATTAAAATCAGTATATTTCAAATCAATCCACCTGTTATTTGAAAGTGATCACACTGTCCAGCCCATGGTTCTCACCCTCGGGAGCTTCTTCTTTTGAATGTCAGGTCCATGTGGAATGTGGCTGTCTTCATTCATGATCTTATCATAGATGAGGATTCTGGTATATTTAAATGAGATCTGTTTGGAGCTGGAATACAGCCCAACCTTTTTTGGGGTTCTCCATCAATAGCCAAGGAACAAAGGGGTAACTGTTGTCAACAGTGCATCATACAGTCTATGAGAGCTCTGCTCTATAGATAACTGGATATAAGGCACTCTGGCTGAGGCTGGCCATAAGAGAACTATTTGGGTTGCTGCTGATGAATCACCTTCCCTGCTGTCAGCACCACCCTTACCTGAGTAGCTGAATTCCATCACCTAGCCATTTATAGAATCTCCATGAGTATTGATTCACAGGAATTGCAATCTGTCTAGTGGAACCAAGTCTGGGGTGGCTTACAGTTTTGTAGCCTCTATGGCAACAATAGACCTGTTGTCAGTTATCAATGGTCCTATGTATACAATGGTTCTAATATAGCAGCCACTGCTTAGAGCTGTTTTTTGTCTTGGGGCAATTTCAACATGAACTAGTAGTGGAAGTAATTAATATCAGTTTGTTTCCATAGTCAGATTCAGTATCATCACCATGCCCATTTATACTTTTTAAACCTAGGTCAGCCAAATGGGGCTTCTGCGGTTCCATTTCAGTCCTTGTCTCAGTCCTGTCAAGATTGAGTGGCTGTATATTTTGCCACCATCTAGTTCTGGGAAGATTCCATCTTTATCCTTGAATGAGGTAGTCCTTCTCATTCAACATTCAAAAATGCTGTACAGTTTGGAAGCCTTCCTGGATTCACATACCTGTTCAATGAGCAGGTGACAGCTATGACCAGGAAGGCCTTTGCACAGCTTCATCATCAATTTCACTCTATCCTAGGAGGAAAGGCATTTAGGTTTGATTGCTGCAAGTATGTGTGTGTGTGTGTGTGTGTGTGTGTGTGTGTGTGTGTGTGTGAGAGAGAGAGAGAGAGAGAGAGAGAGAGAGAGAGAGAGACGGACATAGACACACACACACACAGAGAGAGAGAGAGAGAGTCAGAGAGAGGGGGGAAGAGAGAGAGACAGAGACAGACAGACAGAGAGACAGAAACAGAGACAGAGACAGAGAGACAAAGAGAGATACAGAGAGAGAGAGAGAGAGAGAGAGAGAGATGTCAGTTGGCTTTTGGGTGCAATTCAAGATGTTGGTTATAACCTAATCCCAAACCAAGGCTCAAGGGTTGGGATTACAACTGTCTACCTCCTGTGGTATCTGCCCATCTAGTGAAGTTTGTTCTGACAGGGTGGCATGCTCAGGTTCCTTCAATTAAATAATGCCATCTATTAAGATCTCAGGTGCATATCTTTTCTGTGCCACACCTCTTCAAAGCACTGTCAAAACAATGCTACAGCCTCTGGATCTACATACTGAAAAGAATTCCAAAATTGCAAGAATCATTTCCATTAATTTTTCCAATGAGGAATTGAAGTATGAATGAACATGAGGAAATTGGTCAGGTAGATGCTTAGCAAACCTGCCACAGCAGTCCTAAAGGAGATCTTCTGTCCTGCCCTTCCACAAATGGGAACAGATCATCATAAATAAGACTGCCAAATAATATTCCACTTGATGCAGTGAGGGTGCAGAACTACTGGTACTTTAGTGTGGGTGCAGAGAGGGCCATGTGACCATGGAAGTATCTTTGTACAATGCTGTCTCTCTCAGGTGAGCACTGTGCTATAATTATGGGAAAAACAACAACAACAACCCAGCAACAGCTCAGTTTCTAATAGAAGAGAATATAAATAGTTCAAAGTTGAACTGTGGTATCCTCAGTGTTTCTGACCTTCGTAGTTTGCTTTGAACCCAGATCTGGGTGGCCCCTTCTACAAACAAACAAACAAACTTACTAAAGACTCCACAACTCAGTTTCTTCCCATTTACCTCCATACAGTTTGCTTACTTTTCTCAGTACATTTAAGATTGAACTTCATTTTGCAAGGTGAAATCTATAATATCTGGAAGGTTACAGAATTAGTTTCGTAATGGCTCAAGAGAAGGAGTGGCCTACATTTTCCAATCAGTTGGTAGTGTTAAACACTATAGTACAAACATCAATCCTAAAAATTTAAGTATTTTAAATGCAGATGTATTTAAATATACATTTAATTCATAAATAAAGTCTGAATGTTGTTTCTTCTTATAACACAATGCAGTTCTTCACTTTCAGCTACTATATATGTCATCAATTCTGGAATAAAAGCTTACAAAGTGCTATGTAACTATAGAATGATAAAAAAAATGAGATTGATAGTAAATGAAGCTGCTATCCTAAAAAATTACAGAGAGAAGTCCAACATGCATAAAAAGACTAAGGACTACAGTACATCTCTCAATGATTCAGCAGTGCCATTAGTTCCAACAGCAGTTGTATTTTCAATAAGATCAGTTCTCTGGCTGTGTAACACTCCAACAGTACTTCAGTTAAAATGAACAGTAGCTTAGTATATTAGTGATGACTTGCCCCATTGGTTAATTTCCTTCATCTCTGTGACGCCACTCACTGTCAGATTTGAGTGATCAAATGCAAAGTAGGACAGCATCCCTATGCATGTAATTGGTACACAGAGCTGACCTTTCATAAGGTTCAGCCCATCTCATTTCTTCCTGACAAGCTATAGTTGGGGGGGTTTTTTTGCTCTCCTAAGCAATGATTAAAATAGAAAAACTATATTTCTCTGCGTCTGACTACCAGGTTCCTGAAACTAATGAGTGAGCAATTTTGGCTGTTCCCTGTATGCTGCTTCTATTTCATACTTTGATGAGAAGTCCAGGCTAGAGAAAAAAGGCATCCATGTGCTTGGTTCAGGAAAGATTAAGGGGAAAATAAGATGCTTCTGACATGGCCTGTTGTTTTTATTACAAAAAATTACTACAAAGCCTAGAATTATATTGGCGCTATACTAACTTTATGTTTGCAGCCTGTCCCTTCCCTAAGGATTCAGGGCAAAAGAATGGCTATTGCAGGTCCTATCTTCAATACTCACAAAAGTTCTCCAGGAAAATTCCCCACCTCTCTTTACTGAGCAAAGCTGGCCTCCTGATTTTCTCTCTGCAATGCAGTGCTAAAAGATGCCCTGTGAAGAATAAATGTTGCATCTCAAAGCATGACTGCTCCATAACCTTTTTTAAAAAAATGATTGCTATTTAAAAAGATTTTAATTAGTCTTAGCTGTGATGTTCAATGATCAAGTCTTATCCAGAATGGAAGGGCAACAAAATTTTGCATTATACATGAATACATAAATAAGTGACCTGGAACATTGAATAATGTCTGGGGGAATAAAAGTTAAGATTGAAATGATAGCCCTATCCTAATTTTATGTGCATTCATTCTGAGTTTATAAACACCAGAAGTATTATTTGAGAGGCATCTCAGAGGAAAAATAAAATTTCTGTATGCAGCTGAATGCTGAATGTGGCCTGGGAACAATTGAAATAGATAAACTGCAGCAGATTGAAAGCCTCGGAGAGCCTCTAGCTGCAAGTTTAACAAGCTCGGGGTCCAGAAGGAGTCAAGAAAACCTACCATAGGAACCAGGAGGATTGTTGCTGGCGATTTGGGCAACAGCTTCCCGTCCAATCAACATGCCTTGCTTTGAAACGATAAGAGAGTGAAGAGGGTTGTTTGTTCATGCAAGTATATTAGCAATAACAATAGCAATAGCATTTAGACTTATATACCAGCCCATAATGCTTTACAGCACTCTCTGGGCAGTATACACAATCAGCATATTGCCCCCAACAATCTGAATCTTGATTTTACTGACCTCGGAAGAATGAAAGGCTAAGTGAACTTTGAGCCAGTCCGGGTCGAACTCCAGAATTCTGTGGGCAGAATTCTCCTGCAATACTGCATTCTGACGAATGCACTACCAGGGCTTTTTAGTCCATCGTTCACATTCCCTCACTCTTAGATTCCCATATATCGGCCTAGTCCCATGATGGGGAACCTATGGCATGGGTGCCACAGGTGGCACGTGGAGCCATATTGATGGGCACACGAGCTCAGCTTCAGCACGCATGCGTGCATCGCCCAGCTGATTTTCGGGCCTTCTGGGCCCACCAGAAGTCAGGAAACACACTGTTTCTGGCCTCTGGAGGGCCTCTGGTGGAGAAGGCTGTTTTTGCCCTCCCCAGGCTCCTAGAAAGGCTCTGGGGCCTGGGAAGAGCAAAAAACAGGCCTACCAGGCCCACCATGCCATCGCGTGCCGAAAGTGGGGAGACCACGGGGGGCCCATAGAATTATGGATGTGGGCAAGCATGTGTTTGACCCCACCATGCTCCCCCCGCTTTTGGCACGCGATGGCAAAAAGGTTAGCCATCACTGGCCTAGTCCATGTTCCTTGAAGGAGTTCCTCCACTTTATTTAATTAGCTGCCTGTCTCACTCAGCAAAGTAACTTTCCTGAATGAGAATAGCCAGCACAGCTCCCTCTATGACATGTTAACCTTGATTTCTCAGAATGAAGCACTTGCATAATTCTAATGCTCTGCAGGGGCTGGACATCTTGATGCTTTAGTCTAAGAGTTTAGTCAGAGTGAGGTTTGTGGTGATAAACTGTTCTGGTGACATATCCATATGCTTCTCTATAGACCAGTGGTGAAATCCAAATTTCCTTACTACCGGTTCTGTGGGCGTGGCTTGGTAGGCGTGGTGTGGCTTGGTGGGTGTGGCTTGGTGGGCATGGCAGGGGAAGGATACTGCAAAATCTCCATTCCCAATCCAGTCTGGGGCCAGCCAGAGGTGGTATTTGCCAGTTCTCTGAACTGCTTAAAAATTCCGCTACTGGTTCTCCAGAACCTTTCAGAACCTGCTGGATTTCACCCCTGCTATAGACCACAAAACCCATGGCGAGCACCAGAGCGCTTCTCACTCACTTTCATCAAGTGCAATGAAATCTAGTTTGAGTAGTAGGCAAGACTGTTCTTCAAGAACTGCCAATCAAAATGGGTGTTTTTTATTACCCTCAATCCTGCTTAGGCCTATCTCTGAAACATAATAAAACAAATTCCTTTATAAGGAATATGCCAGACTTCTCACACCCTGCCCAATCTCATAATCAAAAAGCAAAGCCTCTTTTTTGCATCTCATCTGTTCAATTAAAATCAGATGCTTAATGATACCTACTCTTTTTGTATATGTATGCCTTTCCATCTCTCCTCCTGTTTTCTCCTTATAGAGGATGAAACATAAAGAGAGAACTAGAGCAGAGAATCAAGGAGCTACCCTTCCACACTCATCATTATTATCTTGTCATCTCTCTCAGATAGTTTCTTTTGTCAGCTGAACAACAAGGTTTTTTTAAAAAGCCTCTTGAGTTCTGTAGCCATTTCCTGTTTTTTGCCAACAAGATAAAAATGTTTCTCTTTAATGATAGTCGTCTTTGGGTGTGGAAAGTGCCATTTTGAGCTTACTAACGCTTCGCGTTTAGTGAATGAATTTATTATTGGAAGAAGTCTATTGATTTAATCGTTACATTTCTACAATGCTTTTTTTTTTCAGTAGCTCAGGGAGACAAATGGAGTCTTTCCTCCTCTAGTTTTTATTTTACAAACAGAAACATGCGAAGCAGGTTGGTTTGAAAGCAAGTGACTGACTCTGAATCACTCAGGGCCATTACACACAACAGCTGAAACTCTGCGTCTATTGTTCTGCTGCTCCCACCTCTTCCTTAAGACAACTTCAAACATTCCAGGCTGGATGTCAGTGAACTGGCCACCCTAAGACCTGATCTGTCATTTTTCTGCTTCTTGCCTTCTCATCCGTTCTGGGTAAGGCTAAACTATGAGAGTGGAGGTTCGTTCTCCGAGCTTGTGAGTTGGTTTCCAAACATTTTGTTATCATGCCAGGTAACATCTTCAGTGGGATTTAGGGGATGTCAGTGTCATCCTGACATCCCCTAAATTCTGCTGAAGGTGTTACCTAGCCTGGTAACAAAATGTTCAGAAACCAACCCACAAACTCAGGGAATGAGCCTCCACTCTCATCCTACACCCAAATTACAGATATTCACCACTATCACAAGGCTAACCTAGCTGGTTGGCTTTTGCTCAGACTGTCTGCCAATATCTGATTTTTTTTTATTCTAGGAATTGTTCCCTTTTCATCATTCCCCTTAGCTTTCCCAGATGTTTGCACCACATGAATGCTTTCAGATCACTTCCCACATTATCTCCTTTCATTAAAGCAGACCCTTCCCCCCAACCTCTGCTTTACAGAAGCATCGTTGCTACAATAATCAAAGCAAAATGGAATGGGTTGCACTTCTACTCCTATCTTCTTTTTTTGAAATCGAAAGAAATTTTGTAGTGAAGAAGAACTAGGTGTTCCACTTCATAAAAATAAAGTTGTGATAATCTTAGGTGACACTTTAAATATAATAATAGCAGTAATAGCAACAATAGAACTTTTGCAGTCCTGTGGGAAAGCAAGGGAAGCAAGCTCCATCCAGCCTGGGCAGAAACAGAAAAAAGGCCACTAGGAGATATAAGAAATGAATGGATAAGCATATTTATATCTAAATAATAGATTTTTTTTTAAAGAAACCAATTTCCACCAACTCTGGACACTTTACGTTTAAAAAGTGAGTTGTTTGATGTCAAACGTCATCCTTGGATCAACTGTAGGATATGAGAGAGAGGGGGGAGAGGGAGGGGAAGAAAGAAAGAGGGGAACACTGCAGTCCATGATCAAGTAGTTGTACAGAGCAACAACTAGCCACTGGAGGTGTGTGTGTGTGTGTGATGCACTACATCCAATCACAGCTGAGGCTGTCCTAGATTGAAATGAAACACTGGAGACCATCTGTTCTAAAGGATTAAGACAGTTTCTTCCTGCTAGAAAATAGCAGTTTTGCATCAAAACTGGAAAACAGATCACATGATGCATTTGCAATGGGTTGGGAGTTCAAGAAGGACAGTGACATCTGTTCCTGCTCTCAGGAAATGGGAAATGGCCTTACTGTTAATGGGCCAAGCAGAAAATCCAGATGTGCCCTCAGTGAGCTTTCACAACTGTATGGCCTTGAAGCTGGTCTCCTAAGATTTAGCCTAGTCCATCTTCCTAGCCACAATAATATGCTGATGGAAGATATTTCATAATTAGCCTACAGTTCCAATAACCAATTAATAAAAAATCATTTTAAACTACACTATTAGTTTTCTGTTTACCTTTTTAATCCTTATGTTGCCCTATGGCATGCTCAAATATGTCTTTTTCTCTTGAGCAGGAGAAATAGTTGTTCCCCAACAGTTGGCATAAAATAATTTTGCCACAGCAACTGAACAAGCAATAAATTCAGAATCGGTGTACATGAGCAGAGGAAAGAAAAGGGTAAAACATTTAGATTTTAATTTGACCTATAATTGTGTTAGGTTAAAAGCACCCATAATTTAGATTGACTAATATTAATAACATCACAACAATTAATGGCTGTAAGGCACATTTTAATATAGTGTGCCAATTAATCAGAGCTGGCCATCTGTGTTCTCCTCCCATAGTCACCACTGGGAACCTATCCAGGTCTTCTGTTACATCTCCTCTTCGAGCCTTCTGAAGACTATGAAAAAGCAAGTGCATAGCCTGGCTCAGATTATTTGAATTACATGGTATGTTCCCCAGCTGATAAAACAAGAGACAAGGAATAAAGTATAGGATAACTGCAATTTTAATAGTGTAGAATGGGGATGTACCTTTTGCATGGAGGAGGACTCAAGATGGCTGCAATGCAGCATCTTATAGTAAAATAAATACAAGTCTATCAAGAGCATAAACAATGAACAGATAATTTTTAAAATGTGTGGATTTTTAAAAAGCTGACTGCTGGTGTGTCACAGTTACAATGGCCAAGAATTACCCATGTAATTGTTATAGGATTATGTTATTTTGGAATATAATAATTTACTTATGGTGGTTAGACTGTTATGGTGTTTTTCTTGTTTTTTTTAACCATTGCCATTATTGTATTATTTACTGTTGATGTGTTATTATTTTACACTGTTGTATCTATCATGGGTCTTTTAATTATTGTCAACTGCCATGAATCAAGATTAAATTGTTACATAATCAGATGATAAATAAATTAAATAATATATACAGTACATGATAATATCTCAGGGGCTAACACAAAGAAGAGGGACTCAAGCTATTCTCCAAAGCACCTGAAGGAAGGACAAGAAGCAATGAATGGAAACTAATCAAGGAGAGAAGCAACTTAGAATTAAGGAGAAATTTCCTGACAGTTAGAACAATTAATCAGTGGAACAATTTGCCTCCAGAAGTTGTAAATGCTCCAACACTGGAAGTTTTTAAGAAGAGATTGGATGACCATTTGTCTGAAATGGTATAGGGTTTCCTGCCTAAGCAGAGGGTTGGACTAGAAGACCTCCAAGGTCCCTTCTAACTCTGTTATTCTATTCTATTCTATTCTATTCTGTTCTGTTCTGTTCTGTTCTGTTCTGTTCTGTTCTGTTCTGTTCTATTCTATTCTATTCTATTCTATAGAATTTGGTCATTCAACACTTATATTAATATTGTATTTAGATCACTTTATAGGAAACAACTGCTTATTCACAATCTTATTCACTTGTTTCTAGGACTACATGCAGTGGAATTTAACTTTGAATAAACTACAGGCAGGATCTTTCCACTTTGCTCTACTGAATAAGCTTTATTAACAAATATGTACCTTGTGGTAAAAATCATGTGTTAGTAGAAATCTGATTTTAGATGTCTGTACTCATCAATTTGATTACATTATGACTTTGTCCTAATTAAATGCTTGATAATGAAAACACAGTGAACAGGGAAAGGTTTACAGTGGGTTATACCCACAGTATTGACACTGGAAAAAAAACCCTCTACTGAGACAATGGTTAGTAAATATTCTTATTGTGTGTGTGTATGTGCATGTATATGTGTGTGTATATCTATAGGAGCCATGAAAATGCAGTGGTTAGAATGCAATATTGCAGACTCTGTTCACAGTGCCAGGAGTTCAATTCCTTCAATCCTGAATGGCTGAAGGTTGACTCAGCCTTCCATCCTTCTGAGGTGGGTAAAATGAAGACCCAGATTGTTGGGGGCAATATGCTGACTCTGTAAACTGTTTAGAGAGGGCTGTAAAAAGCACTATGAAGCGGTATATAAATATAAGTGCTACTGCTAAACCTATATACAGCAAAATTGCATATACATGAAATCTATTGGTTACATAAATCCTGTCTTTTCTAAGCACAACTTTATATACTAGATGTAAAACCATAGCAACTCTTTTTTGCAAAAAAATTAGCTGCAGTGTTAGGTATGGTATGCAATTTAACATCCAGAAAAATTAGCTTATGCAAGGTTCCTGGAAGGGATATTTGTTTAGACGGGGACTTACAGTATAACATATGGCATCTTTGGATTATGCTTAATGTCAGTGTTTGCTGAATGAGGAAGGGAAAAAAACAAACAGACTTGGTAACTTTCTAAATATGCTTTCTAGTATATATACTATTTTGCAATGAAATATACTAAGACTAGCAATCAGTATCAGGACCATGGACAGTAGCTATTGGTGCTATGCTGAAAAATAAGATTTCCACTCTTCAATTGTCCAACCATGGTAAATAAAAAGCTTTATCATGTAGAAGTTCATTAATTCATGTAAATTTCACAGACAGACTGAAAGAATAAAAGTAATAGTCCATTTTGTCACTACTTTTCAATTACTTCTCAGCACTCTGTTCATCCCACAAAGCGTTTGGGCCTTTCTTATTTATTACAGTGTTTTGTCATTTCAGCTACAACACTAGCATTTGCACCATTCAAAAGCCTCACAATCCCCAAATATTCCAAGATGAACCTTGCTCTCTCTTCTAACATCTATCATTATTCAATATCTTGCAATAGTCAATCAAGTTGCAACCTAATTTTGGCTATGGCATTTCAGGGTCTTCAAAGGCTGCAAACAGAGCAGCAAGGTTCAGAGAAGCTGAGGTAAATAGACAATGCTTATTCAAACTGATATATGTGTCTTTTTTAAAAAAAAAACTCTTCCCCATTCATTTTATCTTTAAAACTAAATTTGGACTGAATAGCCCGTTGAAGAGATGACATTTATCACATGTTTATTCTAATAATCAAATAAAACACCTTGAAGCATAGCAAGAGAGCACTATTCTTTATAAATAGGACATGCAGTTTCCCTAGTTCTCACATAGCCATGAACCTCGTTTAAACCATACTGACATTCTCAGCCTGAAATACCTTACATGTTGCTTAAAGGGTAGAAGGAAAAACAAATCACCATGTATTACCCTGAGCTTCTTGAATGAAGTAGAGGCTATAACAGTGATGGCTAACCTTTTCCAGAACAAGTGCCCAAAGCACGCACATGCCCCAAACCCCAAAATGCAATGTGCACCCAGGCCCCAGGCTTGTGCCCCCCCCATGCATGCACATGTGACCCCCTACAGGCACCCTGCCCCCATGCATGCACGCATTCCCCCACACATGTGCGGCAGAGGCCCAAAAACCAGACATCCCACACATGTGCACATGACTTCCCGCACATGCCCAGCCCCCCCACATGCACAGCAGAGACCCGAAAACCAGCTGGCTGGTGGGAGGGGTGCACACATGTGCAGCGGAGCTGAACTGCGGCAACGGCTCGCATGCCATCAGAGAGGGCACTGCATGCCACTTCTGGCACACGTACCATAGGTTTGTAATCACGGAACTATAAAAATAGGATAAAAGCTAATAAACGGGCTCAAGAACCTTGCTTTAGCCATTTTGGAAACTTTGGGTTGACACTTCCTGGTGTGATTAATTGCTGTTGTTCATCTGTTGGCTATTTTACCTTTTTCTTAAGTAATCCAAACTAATTAAAATATCATTACTAGATATGAAAAAGTGATGGAGCATGTAGGCTTGCAAATTAGATAATTTTAAACCAAATGGATATATTTGCAACTCCTAATCTTGGGCTGCAAATAATATCTGTTAGATGGCAAAATTATTTGAGAGTAAATCCTACTAAATACCAATACAGGAAAGCATACATAGATGGGCAGTTTCAATTCTCTTTGCAAATTTTTTTAAAATGTATATTTTTAAAATGATGGCCAAAACTGTAGTTCCACAATTTTTTACTGGCTGGAGAATTATTATATTTTTAAAAAATATATACTGTTTTCTATTTCATTGCCCCTTACACATGCTGGAACACAAACACACATACACACACACACACACACACATACCATATTAAAAAGGGTTGTTTGAAATGCATCATTTTTTAAAAATGATTTCCCTCAGCTAACTTTTGTATAAGCAACATGAAAGGTAGGGCGGACAATGCATAAACAATAGTGACATAAATGACAACAATTTCAGGATTAGATTAGAATGTACACTCTTTGCGACAACTGCAAGTTTACAGTGAATTTAAAAAGAAAAGGGAATGGTCATATAGCCTCTTCTTTCTTTCTTTTTCCTTTGAACCAGCATGTCCCTTTTCTTATGTAAATAACAGCAGCAACAAAATCATTGCCTAAAATCTACTCTCTGTTGTGTGAATGTAATGCAACCTTTTATTATATATTCTGAGGCACATCGAAGGCCACTAAAATAGACCCAGATTAAAGAGATATATGGTCTAGATGGAGTTAAAGAGAAGAGAAAATGTTTGCTGTCTTTTCTCACCACCTTAGGTTTTTTTATATGAGGATGGGTTTTTTTTCCCCCATGTCATGTAGAATATTATCTACTTCAGATGAGCTTCTGACCTTCCTGAACCAAGAGACAGACTGTTAAGCAGATGGAACTGTCCAAAGGCACCCTATTTTCTGCTTGGCCTGAGCTAACGGCTGAGATGCTACAGAGTGATAATAAAGCTACGATGACAGCTCTGATGCCTTAGACCTTCCTTGACTTTTTCAGAATTTTCATGCCTCTGAGCAGTCATTGTTCTTATAGTATATCATTTTATTTATTTATTGACATATTAGGCAGTCATGCCCTGGTTACCTCGCGGCTTGACTACCTCAATGTGCTCTAGATAGTGCTGTTCCTCCTTTTTAACCAATTGTATAAAGTTTCCAAAGAAAGGTGAAACACAAAGTAACAAAAACCGAAAAGTTTTTTTTTTTAAGGGAAGGGGTAGAATCCAAGGGGGAGGAAGTAAAAAAATCTGTCCAAAAAAATACAAAATAAATTTGACTCCCAGGTTTTTTCAGGACAGATATATCCCTAAATTAAATTAAATAAAACTCTAAATTAAAACGAGTTGGAAAAGGAAGCTTATATTTGTCAATAGTTTGCTTATGTACAGTTGGTACAAAGATCTAAATTGGATAGTAGTGGAATTCAATCTTTTTTTACTACCGGTTCTGTGGGTGTGGCTTGGTGGGTGTGGTTTGGTGGGCGAGGTAGGGGAAGGATACTGCAAAATCCCCATTCCCTCCCCACTTCTGGGGGAAGGATATTGCAAAATCTCCATTTCCCCCTCCCACTCTGGGGCCAGCCAGAGGTAGTATTTGCCAGTTCTCCGAACTACTCAAAATTTCCACTACCAGTTCTCCAGAACCTGCTGAATATTATCCCTGATATAAAGGGGCTATCCTTGAAGAAAACCTGGAAGCATCAACTGGTCCAGAATGCAGTAGTGTGGGTCTCGATATGCCCATGTAACACCTCTGCTTCATGAGCTGGACTGGTTGCCTGTTTGTTTCTGGGTGCAATTCAATACTTAAAATATAAATCTCTATATAGCACATGGCCTAGCTCCGTGATGGTGAACCTATGGCACGCGTGCCACAGGTGGCACACGGAGCCATTTCTGCGGGCACGCTTGCTGTCGCCCTAGGTCAGCTCTACTGTGCATGCACACGCGTGCCTCCCACCAGTCAGCTGATTCTCGGGTCTCTGCCATGCATGTGGGAGACGCGTGCACATGCTCATGTTGCCCCGCCCCTCCCAGGAGTTTCCACGCGACATGTTTTGGATGCCAGGTAAGTACAGGGCTTGCGCAAAGGCTCTGGGAGGGTAAAAAATGGGCCTACCAGAAGTCCGGAAATGGACCGTTTCTGGCCTCTGGAGGCTTCAGACCTTCTAAGCCCAAAACAGGGCATGGGGGGGTTGCGCGCGCATGCGCTGGGGGGGTGGGGCAGCAGAGGGGGGTCATTTGCACCTGTGCAGGGGTGGGGCAGCACGGGGGAGTCATGTGCACCTGCACAGGGGGGCAGGACGTGCATGGGGGGCATTGCATTATGGGTGTGGGCACACATATGCGCACTATTGTGCAAGCACACTCTCTTTTGGCACCCAAGGAAAAAAAGGTTAGCCATCACTGGCCTAGCTATTTGAGGGGCTACCTGTCTCCCATAGTAGCTGCCTGATTTGTTCAATCTGGCAGGTTTGATTCACTCTGGTTCCGTCAATTAAATGACTCTTGAAGCACACCTCATTTGTAGCAGTGCCCAATCTCTGGAATGAGGTTCCCCTGAAATTTGAACAGCTCCCATTCTACTGGGATTTCAAAGAGCTTTGGAGGCCTGGATCTTCATCAGGCCATTGGAGAAGACAGTTGGTATGCCTTTCTTCTTCTGCCCTCAATGTTCTTGAGCTGTTTTTATGTTTTATATATTGCTCTTTTCAAAAAAATGTTTGAACATTTGTAAATTGTTCAGAGTTGCTGGGAATCATGCACCTATAAATTTAAGTAATTATTATATATTGGAAACTCTCATTGCAATATTATTATGTTTCTAATTGGTCTACTTGCCTGAAGAGCAGCAGCAAATGGTTGTTGCTATCTGTTTCAAGATGCTGAGCATCGAAGCCTAGCCTTTGTAAGCTGATCAGAGTCACCTCTAGGTGAGATGGGCAGCATACAAGCCTTATAAATAAATAGTTAGATTGATTCGGCACATGATGCGGAAACTCCCACAAAACAATAAAATGAAAAGGCCATGCAATAAGTTTTGTAATGCATGTACTGTATATGCATGCATATCTATGCAGGTATTCCCTTTCATGGTAAGCAACATAAGGGAACAAAAAAGGAAGAAGTAACAAAAGTAATTGGAGGCAAGAGGTAAGAGACAAGAAAAAGAAAAATCTAATTAGATATTCATCAGTGTCAGTACAAGAATAACCAAAAAAAAAATACCCCCACACAAAAAAGTTAATATTTACTTGCCAAGGCTGAGGCTAAGAATAGAAATGTCTTACTTGTGTGTTCACTTCTACTGTTGCCTATTTCAACAGGAATGTTGCCTGTGTTTTAAGGTCACCTTATACAGAAACAAGCAACTGGCTTGCAATCTGAGTTTAGTTGAGGTGAGGTTCTCAGGGCTACAATGCAGGTATTAGTTACAGTCCACTTACATTCTCAGCATATGAACTCATATGAACTTACTTGCATTTCCAAAACTGGAGTGATTTGCTTTACAGAGGAGTATCTGTTTTAATTCATTCGAAAAGCTAGTATTATCATAACAAAACAGCACTGCTGTGGGAAGAAGAAAATAGGGGTTTCTTATCATAAAGAAAAGGAAGCTGAGAATTGAAGCTTATGTTAAATCATGGCAGGTTCACCTACTGCGTTAAGCTATAATGCAATTTATTTGGTTTGGGCTTACATAGTTGCATGAGTCCAATAACAAATTGTGATTTATTCAACTTGTATAAATAAGGTCACTGTATTTGTTGAAGCTCTAAAAAGAATCTTCAGCTTTCTGAAAACCCTTTGCCTTAATCCTTTAGTCTTTATCTTCAACTGAATACCTGTAAGCCCATTTCCTTCCATTCACACACTTGAAGTGTTCTGTCTATATTTTATTATTGCTTTCTAAAAATAGATCACAAAGAATTTATTCTCTTTAAGTTAGCTTGTAAATCGACCTATTCACTATTGAGTTAATAAAATTCAATACCTTATATTTATCACAGTCGACTAAGAAAAATTAAATTTAATACTGTACTGAATTTCATCATCTTCATTCTATCATAATTAACGTGAGTTGTCTACAGTTGTTATTTTTTACAATCATCAAAAGTTGTGTTTGCTAGACGTAGTGCTTTCCCAAAAGACTTTTGTCCTATAACTTCCTCACTGTATGATATCCTTGAAGAATATAATGTATCAATCAGGATGTACAATGCACCTCATGAAGCAATTTAACTTAGCTTTGCCCTTTCAGGAATGTGGGTTGAGACAAAATTCAATGCAGGTCACAGTTGACAATATAGATCCAATTGAAAATGATAACTTTCTATATTTTCTACCACAAAAGTCAGTAACTATTCTTTCAGGACTGCATTTTCTCAGAGGTAATCTGAAAGGAATGCTCTGCAGATGCGAATGTGTAGATACACTATTCTCTTTTATTGTCAGTAACAATTTCTTTATTGATTTTGCTATTTTTTTTATTTTATACTTTAAAAAATCGTAGTTTATTTTATTTATTTATTTTTTTGCTGTAATAATGAATGCTATATCAGCTTGGTCAAGGATCATAAATACACTTATCATTACTACCATTTACTTTTGTGCACATCCCATCATTTTGGCAGGATTAATCTACTTCTTGGATGAATTTTTCTCTATAATAAATGATTACAAATTTTTATACCTTTTGTGCAGTGTTGAGCTTCAAGGTTAAGTGACCTGATTTAGAGAACAGATTTTCTACCAGCATCTTTTGATAGGAGCCTGAATGGTGCAGGAGACTAATGCTACTGTTAAAAGTAGCATTTAGCTTCCAGCTGCCTGCAATTTCTGCGAGTTCAATTCTCACCAGGCTCAAGGTTGACTCAGCCTTCCATCCTTTCTAAGGTAGGTAAAAGGAGGACCCAGTTTGTGGGGGCAATAAGCTGACTTTGTATAAATATACAAAAAGTATGAAGGCTATTGCTTAACTGCATTGTAAGCCGCCCTGAGTCTCCAGAGAAGGGCGGCATATAAATCAAAATCAAAATAAATAAATAAATAAAAATAGTGTGGCAGAGTTGTCTCCTACCCAGATTACATGTTACTGAGCAGAATCAACCAGGAATGAACTCCCCCATGTTAGTAAATAAGAGACTTAAGTGGAAAAGAACCCAATCAGGACTCAGCTGCATAGATAACCAATCAGAGAACCCAGCACAAATCAAAAACCAATCAGAAATCAGCTGCAAGAATGACCAATCAAAAGCTTATGTGAACAAAAGGACCAATCAGGAACCAACAACAACAAAATGTCCAGTCAGGATTGGGTATAAATAAAGAACCAGTCAGAGATCAGCCCTCACCAATCTGCATCAATCTGCTATGGGCCAACTATTTTTATTGCTTTAGAAGTATTTATCTTTTATAATTTTAATTATTTTAATGCTATAAGCTGCTCAGAGTCATTTGAAAAGGAGATGTACAACAAACTAACTAACTAACAAACAAACAAACAAATAAATAAATAATTCTAGGCCAGGGGTTGGCAACCTTAACAGTCAAAGAGCCGTTTGGACCGGTTTCCCAAAGAAAAGAAAACACTGGGAACCACAAAACCCTTCCCGTGCCTGACTATTTCCTGAGTGGCCACAAAACTAGCATATGTAGTTGTTTTGTTTTGTTTTGTTTTAATTTGATTTATATGCCGTCCTTCTCCAGAGACTCAGGGAGGCTTACAAGGCGTTAAACAATAGCCTTCATACTTTTGTATATTTATACAAAGTCAACTTATTGCCCCCACAAACCGGGTCCTCATTTTACCTACCTTAGAAAGGATGGAAGGCTGAGTCAACCTCGAGCCTGGTGAGATTTGAACTTGCAGTAATTGCAGGCAGCTGAATGTTAATTACAGTGCTTAATCTGCCATGCCACCAGGTTTTCTTCTGAAACTTTTATTTTCTTGGATTTATCCATGGTTGGCCTACCGGGAGTCAAAAATTTCAATAAATCGCATGGCAGCGGGTGACACACATTGGTGGTTGTGACTCATATTTTGAGCGACAAGGAGCCGCAGCGGAGGGATGAAAAAGCCACATGCAGCTCCAGAGCCTCCTCTAGGCCCTGAAGCCCAACACTGCAACACGTACAAGCTGTGACAGCCTATACCAGTATATTTTAGACTTGTTCTTTGCTGAAATAGGATTTACAGATTTGCCTATTTTTCTGATTGTCTGAAGCATCACCTAGGCAAGATGAGTGCTAGACATGTTTGAAGAAGAATTCCAGATGTGTCAGTTTTACTGTTTATATTATTTAAAAATAATAAATGAGAACTATTTCTGATAGTCCCATTTTCCAAAGGACATTTTTTTTCTGCAGGAAAAAAAGTAATTACTATTTCTGATAGTTTCTTGTAGAGAGATTTCTCACCACCTTCTTGGTCAGTTCTATCTATCTATCTATCTATCTATCTATCTATCTATCTATCTATCTATCTATCTATCTATCTAT
>WNWU01000030.1:9422437-9530158 GCA_012654045.1 Ptyas mucosa | reverse complement strand
TATCTATCTATCTATCTATCTATCTATCTATCTATCTATCTATCTATTGTGTGTGTGTATCAGCCTACTCAAATACAGAATATTTCTATAGAATATCACAGACTTCCTGTCTGTCTGGGATTTTCCCATTTCATAAAGAGTTATTTACCCATAATGCAAAATTTATTGCTTTGTTTCTTCACTCATAATGCAAAATTTATTGCTTTGTTTCTGGCTGTGCTTGCTAACAAAGAAATCTTTTCTCTTTGCACTACTACTGAACTGAAATGGCCCTCTGCAAATATTCTCAGAATTTATTTTTTAAAAAGTCCAGCAGGGTGCCTGACAATAGACCATTCCCTTTTGGCTAGCCAATTAATTGCACTTTCCAAGTATGAGTTTCCAAGAAGGCGGATTCTGTTTGCATGCTTTCAAGAAAAATAGAAGGGCTTTTCCATTTTCCATGCTAAACAAACCTGGGTGTCAAAAGAAGATTGAGCTGCATAGATACCATTTTTTCATCAGGATCGCAGAATGCTGGGGAAAACCACCAATGCATCCATCTGAGAATTCACCTTATGGAGTGATACATTGGCCTTTGGCATGTAAACAGAAGTGATTTTTTTAAAAAAAAAAAATCTGAGAATATTTGCAGAGGGCCATTTCAGTTCAGTAGTGGTGCAAATAGAAAAGATTTCTTTGTCAGCAAGTGCTGTCAGGAACAAAGCAATAAATTTAATGTTATATTTCCAGTAGGTGGCAGTGAAAGTAGAACAAATCTAGCCTTCCAGAAGGACTCCATCCATCTGCAAATTTTATGGTGTGCATGTTTTACTTTTATTTATACACACATATAGTACATATGTACATTTTCAGGTGGGAAAAGTTGGAAGAATTCAGTTCTTCAGGCTGAAAGTTATTTTTTTAAAAACAAAGCAGGAAGATATTTAGTTTGGAGAAAAGCCAATATGAAGAAAAAAAGGACGTAGCTGAACAATACACACAAATACACATAAATCTGCACCTCCTCTTAACAGAACCAAATGGCAAATTTTCCTCCAAAAGAAGAAAAATGACAGCCTTCTCTAAATAATTTGAGAAATTGAATCATGTCTGTTCTCTAAGATGTACCGCTTCTAGTTCTAGAACTTTGTGCCAAATGCCTTCCTACACCTTAGAAGACTCCAGATTGAAAGACCAGGAAACAGGCTGAGAATTGGGATCTTTGTTTTCAGACAAGCAAATTAGGTATAATTTGGTGGCCACAAAAATCTAATAAATTGATGGTATGTTTAATATAATCTTTGACTTGGACTGGCTTCAACCTGCTGCAATCCTCATAGCTTAAATATCTATCTAACGTATTTTTCAGAGTGTAAGACACACTTTTTTCCCTCCTAAAAGAGACAGAAAATTTGGGTGCATCTTATAAACTGAATGTAGCTTCTTTGAAGCTTTTTTTCAGCCCTAATGAGGTGCTAGTGAAGGATCTCCATGCTAAGCTTTTTTTCAGTGAAGCAATCTTTGTGCTTTGCCTGCTCCCTCCGACTCTCAGCTGTGAAGCTTTTTTTCAGTCCGACTCTCAGCTGTGAAGCTTTTTTCAGCCCTAACAAGGTGCTAGCGAGTGAAGCACTTTGCCTGCTCCCTCTGACTCTCAGCTGCGAAGCTTTTTTTCAGCCCTAACAAGGCGCTAGCGAGTAAAGCGATGTCCGTGGTTTGCCTGCTTTTCTCATTGCTTCTCTCTCCAAAGATCAGTTGTGCTTTAGAAGCTGTTTTTTATTCCCAAGCAGGGGATAAAAACCAGCAAACTAATGTGCTAAAGCTGACCAGACTAAGGACGCTAGCCAGGTGAATACCTGGTAGGCAGATTTTTCCCCCCTCTATTTTCCTCCCCAAAAACTAAGCTGCGTCTTATACTCCGGTGTGTCTTATAGTCCGAAAAATATGGTAGCTCTGTCCTTTCCTCCGTTTTGTTATATTTTGTCTAATTAATTGATGTATTTTAGCGTTATTTTGATTTATGCTAATAAAAGAACCACTCAGCTATGATTTTTTAATTGTTTCTCTTATGAATCAAAATATCTATGCTTGTTTTTATATTAGATATTCCTAAAAAAAGAAAACATCATGCCGCTAATAAGCCTTATATATTCTGTCAGGCAGTGCTTTTTCTCTTTTTCTTTTCTTTTTTTATTTCTACTCCAAAAGGAATCAGCTATGCAAAATTAAGATAAAATATATTTATAGAAGTCCCCCATTTCAGTAGGAAGGACTTCCTGGAAGAACTTCTTAAATTTATATTCTTTTCAGAAGAAAGCTTACTGAAGACTTACGCTGTTTATGTAACCTTTGATTTATTTACAAATATAAAAATATACAAGCAGCATAATCAAGCCTTACAAACAGCTGGCATTTCTTCTTTTATCCTGGAAAAGGTAGAGTAGGTATTTGTGTTTGAACTGGTAATTTATTTTATTTATTTATTTTATTTTGTTTGTTTGTCAAACATGTACAAGGTAGCAAGTATAAGTATGAACATAAACATGAAGAAAGGAAGTAAATACAGATAAATGGGGACAGTAAGACAGGGACAGTAGGCACACTGGTGCGCTTATGCACGCCCCCTTTACAGACCTCTTAAGAATGGGGTGAGGTCCACGGTAGACAGTTTAAGGTTGAAGCTGTGAGCGTTTGAGGATGTAACAACGGAGTTGGGCAGAGCATTCCAGGCATTGACTACTCTGTTGCTGAAGCCGTATTTTCTGCTATCGAGTTTTGAGTGGTTTACCTTGAATTTGTATTGATTGTTTGCCCATGTATTATTGAGGTTGAAGCTGAAGAAGTCATTGACAGGTAAGATCTCGTAGCAGACAATTTTGTGTACTATGCTTAGATCAGACCGCAGGCGACGTAGTTCCAGATTGTCCAAGCCCAAAATTTCAAGGCTGGTGGCATAAGGGATTCTATTATGAGTAGAGGAGTGGAATACTCTTCTCGTGAAATATCACCGGACCCTCTCAATTGTATTAATGTCCGATATACAGTGTGGATTCCAGGCAGACAAGAAATTTCAGGAAAGAAGGCTGAAAAACTGGTTGAAATAGTGATAATCAGATAGGAAATATTAGCAACTGGACACAAATAAATCACCACTTCCAGGTGGTTGATATCCAAAGTAAATTAAATAAAAAATATTTAATTGCCCAATGGTTTATTTTCTAAGACAAATGTAGAATGTTGATATTTCAGTAGCGAGAACTTCCTGGAAAATCCTCTTGAATCTAGATTCCTTTCAGAAAAATGCTTATTGAAGCAGTATAAGCAGGCCTTACAAACAACAGGCATTCCTTCTGTCCTTACCCTGGAAAATGTAGAGTAGATATTTGTGCTTGAAATGATACTTTCAGGAAATAAGGCTGAAAAACTGGTTGGAATAGTGATAATCAGATATGAATCAGCATTTGAACATAAATAAATCACCACTACCAGGAGTTTGATATCCAAAGTTCTTAAAATATTTAATTGTCCAATAATTGATTTTCTAAAACAAATACAGAACGTTGATATGGGCGCTAGAAACAATTCCAAGGCAGAAATAGAGAATAGCTTATCCTTTGTTCCAGGCATCATCAAGGGAAAATGGAATAAAATAAAAATATAAGATTTGTAAAAACCCCACAACCCACCCTTATTTCTGAAACAGTCTCACTGACTGTTTACAGTTTTTTTAATGATATAAACAAAGTGTGAATAAATACTGTTAATAGGAATGGATATTTTAAAGGCTTGTATCAAAAATGTCTACCAGAGGGTCATATTTAACCATCATAAAAAGCTATGCGTATGTTAAGTTTAAACGAAGAGTTGTGATGATGAACTGGAGACAACCACAAGATTTCTCTATGCTTTAAACTCATTAATAACTTACCTAAGCATGATCTAAGTTAGCAGTGAAGATATTTATTGACATTAATTTATGAAAATACTGTCCATGAAAATTATCCATATCTCTTCCAGGTGAGGGAATCAACATTAAAATTGGTCCTGGATGGTTGTGTTAACCACATTATACCCCCTGCTCTGTGCAAATATAGCTTGAGTCTGGAAGGATGACATTGACTAACATGAAACTATATAATAAAAGCATTTGTTATGGCAGTTTTTCTTGACTTCAGCACTTTAATATGTGTGGACTTCAACTTCCAGAATTCCCCGGTCACCATACTGTGGTATGGTTAATATGCAGGCGTGAAGCAATTGCTGGGAATGATTAGAAAGAAAGAAGATTAATTCAAATTTGCTGTTTTTCCATGGAAAATATTCCATCGACACCAGATTTTCTCCAGTTAGACTTATTTTTAATTTCAGAGCTGAGCTGGGAGAAAGTACTGTTTTTAAACAGACTAAAGATAGGGGAAAATAATAATAACAGTTACAAACTCAGTCTCCAAAATGTTTCCCACCATTTAATTAGCATTATTTATTTAATAGACTTTATACTAGCTTTTTAGAATATAAGTACTTTCTAAAGTGGCTCAGCAATCATTACTAAAACACGCGCACGCACGCGCAGGCACACACACACACACACACACATGGACCTACATACAAGAGATTAGCATCTTTTGCAGGGAAGTTAATATAGAAGGCCTTTTGAGTTGATCATCTGCCTGAACTCATCCTCACATTCTACTTGCCCCATTGTGAGCCTACAAAGCACTCTTGAGACAGGAATGAATGATATCATCTTAAACCTGCTCTCAGTCTGTCTATCTATCTATCTATCTATCTATCTATCTATCTATCTATCTATCTATCTATCTATAAAATTTATTTATTATTTGTCAACAAGTACAAGGAAACAAGTAACAGTATAGACATGGACACATGAAAAAAATGGCACAAATAAAAGGATATAAATAAGCAAAACATAGCCATAAACATATAAAATGAGTACGTATAAATGGGAACAGTAGGACAGGGACGGTAGACATGCTGATGCGCTTATGCATGCTCCCTTAGGGACCTCTTAAGAAACGTGAAAGGTCCACGGTAAACCGTTTAAGGTAAAAAGTATGAAGGTTAGAGAGACTAACAACAGGATCAGGTAGAACGTTCCAGACATTTACTACTCTATTGCAGAAGTCATATTTCCTACAATCAAAGATTAGAGCGAATTATATTGAGTTTGAATCTATTGATAGCCCTTCTGTTATTAAGGTTGAAATTACAGTACTCATTAACAGGTAGGACGTTATGGTAAATAATCTTGCGTACTAAGCTTAGGTCGAAACGTAGACGGCATAGTTCAAGGCTATTCAGGCCTAAAATTTCAAGCCTGGTGGTATAGGGAATTTTATTTCGAGCAGAGGATTTGAGTACTCTTCAAGTAAAATATCTAGTAATATATATATATGTATTTCTCTTTAGCCAGGTTCTTCCTACGTAAACCAAGATTTTTATGCAGCCCTAGTTCAGTGAAATCACAATCCACTAGTTTCTAGGCTTTTTTTCAGGCAGACCAGCAAGCACCCCGGTCTGCCTGAAAAAAGCCTAGAAACTAGTGGATTGTTGCTCCAGACACAGGATGATGTGATAGGTTACAGGGTTTTTTGGAGGTGTGGCATTCTGAGGCTTCATGGCATGACTGTTTTTTGTGGAACCAATGAATGTGGTTAAAATAAGAGTTCCTCAGAACTCATCTCCAGGTTAAGGAGAAGGCAAGGATCACTCATATTTGGCTCCATACAGACTCTCCCTGCAAAGAGAGCACAAAACAGTGCTTTTCAGTGGGTTTGAAAGATCTCAGGGCTGGACAAATATTCATCTTGTCTGAGTATGGAAATTCTCAATCATCCAGGTCATGGTTGTCCCAAATGTGCTTTTCAAAAACCAAGTGGAATTTCTTGGGGGTTTTTTGCTTGAAAATGTTTCATTTCTCATCCAAGAAGTTTCTTCAGAACTG
This sequence comes from Ptyas mucosa, assembly GCA_012654045.1. NCBI lineage: Eukaryota > Metazoa > Chordata > Lepidosauria > Squamata > Colubridae > Ptyas > Ptyas mucosa. Next base: position 9,524,214 of record WNWU01000030.1, on the reverse strand, counting down.
AAGAATGTTCAAATATTACCTTTTGAAAATCACCTTTGGGATATTCATCTTGGCAAAACCACACTCAGTGCCTTTTAAAGAAAGACTGTGTTGCCTATTTCTTTCTTAGTTAATTTTATGACTATCCTTATTACTTATTTTTGGAGTTAAGAACCTTTTGAAAGACAACTTGTATCATACCAGGAGATTTTCCTTCAGAGAAGTCTGAATAAGTTTAAGGCTTAACAAAGAGAAGGTTTCATTTTTGGAAAACAGAAGAAATAGGACTAGAATGTTGATTTTGGAAAGTTAAGGAAAAAATATTTTCTGTGAGGTGCTTAAAAATTTATAAAATAGCATATGAAGTTTTCAAAAATAATGGTAAGAAACCCTCTCATGGGAAAGTGTTTCTGACTGGAAAATAAACAGATGATAAGAGGGGACTTGAAAGCTGGCTATGGGGAACCAAAAAGAGCAAAGGATTATTCTTGAAAGAGAACAAACGAGATTAGGGTCATGGTGACACTGAGAAGCTATATTTCTGATCTAAAAATCTCGATCCAGATATACAGATAATCCTTGATTTACGACCAAAATTGAGCCCAACATTTCTATGTAAGCAAGGCAGTTATTAAGTGAATTTTGCTCCATGTTGTGAACTTTCTTGCCACAGTTAATTGAATCTGTCAGGGTTCCGATGGATGCCCTAATTAAATCATGAGTCTTGAGCCAAGCTTCAAAAGAAATCAAGTGATTTATTAGGAGCTTCATGTCAGCACATTCCAAGTGAAGCCAACTCTGATCCCACATAATTTATGACCTAGGCATGACCCTGTTTCCCCCCCTCCCCCTCAGGGTGTGTCATCATTCACATTTGCCAATGGAGCAATTCCGCGGGTTGTAGAGATCACTCCCCTCTGGCTGCTGTGGGTAACCCTGGGAGACCACCTTGAGAGAGATATGTCTGGAATGTGCTTTTGTTTTTGGCTGCCATGCTGCTTCGCCATTTTCCCATCCCTCTTGCCTATGGCAACCTGAGAGCAGGCCAGGGATGCTTTGCAAGTTGACAGAATCATTGTAGTTGTTAAATGAATCCGGCTTTTCCATTGACTTTGCTTGGTGATCACATGACCTCGGGACACTGCAACCATCATCAATATAAGTCAGTTGCTAAGTGTCTGAATTTTGATCACGTGACCACAGGAATGCTACAATGGTCGTAAGTGTGAAAAATGGTCATCAGTCACTTTTTCCCGGGACGGTTGTAACCTTGAACGGTCACTAAATGAAGGACTGCCTGTATCTACTTTGCCAATAAAAATGCAGAAAACGTATTAAGCAATAGAGGGAGGCTATTGGATATTGCTGGAGTTTTGTTTGAACAGAATGTGCAGGCAATACTGTTTGCTTCAAGGACAGCTGGAGGAGGTGACGACCCAGCAGGACAAATAGGACCTCAGGGACATATGCTGAACAGACTGACTGGTGTAAAGCTGCAGCTTTTGAGAGGCAGATCAGACATCAGCAAGGATAGCCTGGCAAGTGTCCTAGATTCCAAAAAAACTCAGAGTTGTTTTTTTTTATTTCCTTCTTTTACCAACTTGCTTCCCTAGACTAAAAGGAAGCTTAGAAACAAAAATGCTAAAAAAAAGTTGGTGAGTCAGAGAGGGAGAAGGAGTAAAACAGATAAAACACTGCTGCTGTTGTTGTTTTAAAACAAAGCTTTAATTGGGAATTGTTGTTATAGAACTGTATATTTATAGGTTGTTAAACTAAGGCCACTATCTATATTGGCAATAAACACATATTATCTTCCTAAAATGCACCGCAACAGTAAACATCACTATAATGTCAAAGAGAATAGTAACGTTGGTGTATTCTTGGAAAGATTCGGTTCTTTCTCCTACCTGCATTTTTTTAAAAAATTGATTTATATGCCACCCTTCTCCGGAGACTCAGGGCGGCTTACAATGCATTAAGCAATAGCTTTCATACTTTTGTATATTTATAAAAATCAGCTTATTGCCCCCACAATCTGGGTCCTCATTTTACCTACCTTAGAAAGGATGGAAGGCTGAGTCAACCTTGAGCCTGGTGAGAATTGAACTCACAGTAATTGCAGGCAGCTGGATGTTAATCAGTGCCTTAGTCTACTGAGCCACCATTTACATTAAGTCTAAAACATATATTGTTATTCTACTAAGAGTTATGGGAGTACTCAGTTCAGGTGCTTAAAGTATATTTTTAATATACTTTAATATACTTTAAGCATAGAAATAAAAAGAATTTTTAAAAAGAAAAAGAAGCTTCCTGTTTCCTTTGCAGAAATTCAAATACAAAGTTATCTCCTCCTAATATTATATAACAAAAAATATTTTCTTTTATCCATTTTTTCTAATCTTCTCATCAATTTTTTTTCTCTTCAAAACCACAAATCATAAATATATTTTGTTCTTTGTACAAAAAGTCTATAAAGGGTTTCCAATCAACTATAAATGCAAAAAAAAAAAATTCTAATCAAAGAAGTTAATTTTGTCATCTCCAAAAGTTCCCTCATCTTCAGCAGCGATTTCTCCGCTGTGGGTAGTGTTGATCCTTTCCATTTTTGATCAAATCATGCTTAAGTACAGTATGTCTTGCTGCAGCTGTCATATATATAACAGCAAAGACTTTTTTCTACTTGCTTGTCCATTAATCTCAAAAGAGAAGACCCTGTTTTCACTGTCTTTAAAATCTTCCGAATTAATGTATGCATTGGTATCCAAAATTTTCTAGTTTACATGTCAACAAAATAGGATAAAATAGCTTTTTCGTGTTGTTCATTTGCAGCATGAATGTAAAATGCCCCTCTGGATCATTTTTAGACACATACCAATGATTCATCGTTTCATTAAAATTCTCTCTAAGAATGGAACATAATGTAAATCACATATTTTCTCATTGGTCTATTTATATACGTATTATAATCAAAATTTTAACCCATTCTTTTATTTGTTCTTCTGTCTCATATTTCAACAAATGTTTATACACTTTAGCACTTTTCTTCATTAATACATGGGTCTATTTAAAAGTCGCCTTACTTTATTCAAAACCATACAATATTTTATCCAATTTAAACCTTTCTGTTAATTGTACATAAGAAAACCAAAACCATTAGCGGAAATGTTCTTCTGTTGTTAAATCTCCTAATATCATTTTATAGTTTCCTTGAGAGAATTCTAATGCATCATGATAACTTAATCATTCGTGCTTTATTATTATTTGTCATCTATAAAATTATTCTTGTGATGAAAGCCATAGCAATTTTGTGGTAGAATCTTAGTTTATATTTATCCCATACCTGACATAATAATTTTTGAAGTCTGCATTTACCTTAACTTTATCATCCCATAGAGATCCATGTCATCCAAATTTCAAATTATGACCTTCTAAATTCAATAGCCTTCTGCCTCTTAATAACACCCATTGGTTCATCCAAACCAAATATCAGGCAAAAAAATACAGCTTCAAATGTGGTCGGTCCAATATTCCTCTTTCGTTTGTATCTTGTAATACAAATAAAACAAATTATGTATTTAACTTATGTTTTTTTTTCCTTGCTATACAAATTTAGATATATTCTTCCACCATTGTTTAAGTGGCATATCAGTTGTCAAAACAAGTATTTTTTTTTTAATAAAAAGTTTTTATTGGTTAAGAATATACAATATTATAGTTTACAATATGTTGAATTTTCAATATCTTTATAAAAAGATATTTCAATTATTATTTTCTTTTTTTAAATTTCTCACACAACAGACATTATTATCTTAAATCAAAACAAACAACCAGGTTATATAAAAATTATATAAACAAAAAAAGAGTGTTATACAAAATACAATAAAAGAAGAGAGAGAAAAGAAAAATGTCAATTAAAAAAACCTTAAACAATAGATTCCCCTCCTTTCTTCATTTCCTAGTTCTGGCTCTTAAAACCATGGTCTGGCTTCCCTCCCCCTCCCGGGCCGCAACAGCTCCGTCCGCCTCCGCTCCTTGATCATCTAATACTTCCCCCTCTTCGGCTCCTGTATCTTCTCCACCTAGGAAGGATTTATGTTGGTCAAAAAAAGCCTTAGCTTCCGTTACATTATTAATTTTCTTCTTACTGTCCTCCCAAAAAATCATCAAACCCTCCGGAATCAGCCACCTAAAGCCTACTCCCTTGAGGTACAGCTTATTTGATAAAAAATAATATTTTCTTCTTAATTCTCGTACCTGTCTGGGAATCTGCTTCAGGATGGTGATCTCCTTGCCCCTGTACACCAGCGCCCCCAGTCTTTGTTTTCTCAATATCTCATCTCTCAGTTCCCTTCTCACAAATTTAATATGAATCTCTCTTGGTAGATTATGTAAAATTGCAAATTGTGAGTTTACTCTGTATACCAAGTCCACATCCCTTCCAATAGACTCCAAATCTCTTTCTAAAAATTCACCCAACATTTTAACCATCACTTCTCTCAAATTTTCCTGGTCAAGTTGTTCCACGTTTTGGAACCTGAGAAAATAAGACATCTTATCCAATTGTAAGGTTAACATTGCATTTCCTCTCCCATCCTCCACCTTCTGGAGTGCCCGTACCTCCCCCTCCAGACCCCCCATCTTCTTCTTGTTTTGCTCTGCCAGCTGTTGAACATCATTTAAATCTTTTTTCATAAGTGTCATTTCAGATTTAATTTCAGATAATCCTTTTTGGACGTCATCTAACTTGTCCAACTTTTGGTCCAATATCGCCAATCTTTCCAAAATTTTCCCCATGTCAGTTGCTGCTGATTTGTGGCCCTTAGCCATCTTAGATCAGTAGAAGATGAGAAATCAAAGGGCAAACCTCCAGAGAAGAAAGAGGGATTCGCAATCAAAGTAATTTTTCAACTGTCCACCAGTGGGCGCTCACAGGAGCAACGAGTCCGAAGTATAGAGTAGGTCAAACAGGAAGCCAGAGGAGAATGTTGTCTTCAATCATAAATAAAGAAGCAGGAAGTCAGACCGTCGCCATTGCCTGCCGGGGGGAGGGGCCACCAGACCTCTCCAAGAAACTCTGCCACAGCCATCCTCCAAGGAAAAGTCAGAAAGGTAAGGGGTTTCACCCCATCTCCTTCCCCCTAATTCTCTGCCACGGCACCTTTCCAGCTACAAGGGGGGGGGAAACTCCAACCCCCCCTCTCGCCTCCAGGATGCCTGCTCCACTCTGCAATCAGTCAGTACAGTCCGTTGTGCCTTCTTAGGTAGCACCGGTCCCCTTAGGCGCTGTGGCGCCTCCGCGGCCTCGAAAAAAAGCCGCCGATCGCCTCCCGCCCCCTCTGGAGCCTCGGGCGCGCCAGCATCGGCCTCCCAGCCCCTGGAAGTGAGGCAGGGGACCCCTGGCGAGCCGCCCTCAAACGGCAAACGCCCCAATAATGGGGCGCTTGGCCCAAAGGGCCTCCAGATGGGGGGGATCAGACTCTGGGGCCAGAGCTAGCCCGATCAAAGTCTGTCGCCAGCGGAACCGGAAGCGGAAGCCAAAACAAGTATTGTTTGAAACAAAAATAACATTCTACATAAAATGTCCATCTTAATTAACCCAAAAGTGACAATTGTAGTTTATCCTATCTTAGCATAGATTTTTTTTATCTTCGTTCCACATCTTAACATAGTTGTTCTGAAATAGAATACAATTTATATTTGTCATAATTATTCCAAAATATTTTAGATTCTTCTCAGTCTTAAAACATCCTTTATTTATCAATGCTATTTGATCATAATAGTGACCCAAATTCTTCTGATTTACTCATCAAAATTCAATTCCTTTTAAAATGTCTGCCAAAATTAAATTTTAATTTAAAAGTCTCTGTTTTAATTTTTACTCCCACTGTTCTGTCTTGTTTCCATTCAATATTTCAAAATATCAAAATAAACAGGAGACAAGAAAAGAAAACGGGCAACCTTCTCTTACTCCTTTTTATATCCCATATGATTTTGTTAGTGCTTTCTATAAAGCACAAATCAATTTTACCCATTTTATAAAATTCTCTACAAGATTCATATCTTCCCAAGTCTTAAAAGAAAAATGTCCAGTTAAAATTATCAAAAGCCTTCTCTGTATCAAAAAAATGTGGCTTGTTTTTAATTATGTTGTTTCAAATATTCCAAAATATCCAACACAGTTTTAACATAATCTTTCAACTGTCTTTTAGGTAGGAACCCACATTGATCTCCATGAAAAAAATTATTGCAAAATTATTTTCTGTATTTCAATCATTGTAAACAGCTTATAGTAATTGTTCAATAATAACATTGGCCTATAATTTCTTATAGCCAAGTCATATCTTGTCCTTCTTTGGGTATTACTGTAATATTAGCCATTTTCCAAATCTCTGGGATCTTTCCTCTCTATAAAATAGAAATTCATTATACAGGTAATCCTCAAGGTTCAACAGATCATTTAATGACCATTCAAAGTTACAACTTACCCCCCAAAAGTTATATACAATCCTGTTTCAAAGTTACATTCACAATTTGTCTTTGTTCTTCTGCAATCTTCAGTAATTTTTGCTTTCTAAGATGTTCATCTATTTTCTGTAATGGAATATCATGCCTTTTATACAAATTAGCATAATATTCATAAAATGATTTTTGTATAGATACATTGTTCATTAATATGAAATCTCCCTCCTGTAATTTCAATATAATTTTCTTTTATCTTTCATTTCACAATTTATAAGCCAGCAATTTCCCCAGCATTTTTTATGTATTTGCAAATTTCATTGCATAGTTCAATTTTATTTCCACTTCTCTTATTATTAACACAGGTAATTGTTGCTATAAAATCTTAATTTATGGGGAGATACTAGTACTCCTGGGTACTTAAAATATCAACTGATACTCACTTTATGATGCATCCTATAAACCTTAAACCGAGTAACACAAATTTTATTTTTATTTTGATGCTGCACTCCTATAGAAGTAAAATCATAACTGAATAGCCACTCAACAGTATGAATAATATCCTCAAAAACTATGTTATGAGAAAACCAAAAGATGTGCTCAAATTATGCAAATTCTGTATAGCACTTTAGAATAGAAAAAGGATGCCTTTTTAATATTTTCAAAACTCTCTTCTTAAGCAAATCCTTTTCTGATGGTTTTATAGTACAGTCAGTCTGGGGAAATAGGGACAATGCAGAAATTATTATGTGTAACAGCAGACTTAATGTTGGACAATGTAGATTTGGTAATGTAACTCCTGGGGTGGGTTAGGGGAATCACTTGTTTCCATTCCGTGATTAATAAGATATTGTATATCAGATACTAAATACCATATTTTCCATCTATCATGTTTCTTATTGAGTATACAAGAGTATTTTATGCTGAGTTACATTATTAATCTAATTGACCAAATATTGACTATATTTCTTAGGGCCAAGCAGGCTACCCTAGTGCTAATATCCAGTCCTTAATATTTTCACTACTCTACTTCTGCATGCAAAGGAACAAGTTAAGATTAATAATCTATCAGTCACTAAAATGGGCATGGAAAGGATTCTTATAATTTTTGAAGCAATTCATAATCATTATTGATGCATGTGTTTAAATACACAGGATATATTCAAATAAAATTAAAACATACTATGACATGTTGATAAAATTATCGCTTTCAGTATTTGTTTAGCTATGGCATCTCATACATGGATTAGCAATATAAATTAACATTTCAACTAGATTAATAGAACCCAATAAAATATAAATGTCAAAAAGATCCATGTTCAAATATTGATGTCTAGGTCATCTAACCATTGAAGCACAGCATTGTTTACATTAAAAATAAAAACAGATACTGGACCAGTATAAGCCCTTACAGCAGGTCATAATGTGATCTACAGTTTGATGTGGGACCCTGCAATCACATGAGGGGAGGATACTATGCCCTATTTATACAGACAGTCCTGGCTGTCACAATATGAAGTGTGATTCCTATTAAGGATTGTACATTGCTGACATGGTAATTCAAAGCCTGGCTTTTGTGAGGTCATTTATATAGTTATATAGTTTTCCTATAACTGGGCATCCAGCAATCCATTTGGCGTCCCATTGAGAATTGATGTTAATGTTGAGCAGATGTTGCACAAGCACCAGTAGGGGCTTCCTGGATTTGAGTCTTCCTGCTGATAAATGAGGAAGGTCAGCAGGCACCAAAAGGAGTGAGTTGTTCATAATTTTTCTGTATTCTTTCACTATCACATCTTGCACTTTCAGCAATGCACGATTTATTCAGTGTTGCTACTCTGTAGACCCAGGCTGGCTCTGAAATATAATCGCAAGCCTTAATAGATTCTGGCACCATGGGCAACTATACTGAATCATTTATAATCCACAAATGCAATAGGGCTACTCAACGTGTTGGGTTAGACTAGTGATGGGCAGCTCTTATAGGCAGCACCCTTCATATGGAGTATTTTGAACCTTTTCAACCCACCATCAGCTTTCATTAGGATTTCATTTGGGAATCAATGACTTACAGACTCATGATCTGCATATTCACTGGGATCAGGATAACATCCTGTTGATTTCTGGGATGTAAGACTCAAACTTCATTATTCATCACACCCTGCAAGTACCCTTTCCTACTTTGCCTGATAAATGCACAGGTTATGTTGATGTATTTGAAAAGTGTGAAGCATTGATGATATCTGGCCCATCGGTTCAACTACCACAGAATCAATCTTATTCCTGCAGTCCAAATTCATGCAAACTGCTACAACCTGATGTCAACTACATAATTATTTGATATAAATTTATTGATGAGAACTTACAGAAAGACTTTATCTTCTTCTCTTTCTTCCCATTTTTGTCAAAAAGGATGACCCATTCTTTTTTTTTCTTTTTCTTTTGGTTTATATTCCTGGCTCATAAAAACAAGCAGAGTGATCATTTATCATTTAAAACCTCCTGGAAGACTCTGTTCCTCTTTTACAATATGGGATTTGGGGAGGCTGGCTGCCTTATCTAAATTGAATCCATACTTGCCAGTAGCAGGATTTATACATGTGAGTTCCCCTGGATGACTTTCAGAAGACTTCCATCTGCTCACTTCCCATTTTTTCAGGAATTCTCTTTTCTTTGAGAGAAGAAATATTGTAGCTTTGCCATCTACTTGGGCATACATAAGCAGTTAAAATGACCAATCTCCTTCTTCATGACACTTGGTAGTGTCACATTAGACAATTCATGATCTGCATTTCTACTTACCATACTTGCAGCTACTGTATACCATCCTCTGTGTCAGACCTGGAAGCCATCTTACAGTTGGGCCTTCAGGCCTGCCACATTTTTCTACTGTGGGAAAATGGGAAGGGGGATTGTATAGAGCATGGGGGATATGCAGTCAAAATAACATTCTTTTCTCAGAGAGTCAAGGCCATGGTGCCCTGCAGCTGCCATGAGGGGACTATGAGGTATCTACAGTTTTGGGTGGTGCCTGATTGGATTATGTGATAGACATGTGGCTGCTGGGCAGGAACTTGAACTTTCTTTTTGGTGGGGAAAACCTGGAAGCTTTCAGATTCGGGTTTTCCCAGATGTGCCAATATGACATCTTCAATAAAATGGAACTTTGAGGAAATTCAAGCCTTGGAGTCTTCTTTCATTGACGGTGTTACTTGGAACCCTGACACTCTGACTACCAAAGTGTCTGATCTCTCTCATATCAATTCTAGTAGTAGCTATCATGTACTTCCTGCCTCTCACCGTTTGTTTGTTTATTTGCTTGTTTGTTTGTTTGTAAAATTTATTGGCCACCTGTCTTACCTCAAAGTAACTCTAGGCAGCCTCCTTTTTTATCCACTCATTGTTGGAAATTACATCTGGTTTTCAGCCATATTTTCCTTTCCACACAACTATTTAAGAAACTAGAAATCATTTTCACTGGACAATTCCATTAACTATGCAGTTTCCCCTGTAACTTTTACAGGTCATGTTAAAAATGTATCCATTTCCCCAAATTTCTCCTGTGGTCCTAAAGCACTCTTTTCTTTGTTTATTTCCATTTCCTTACTGCCATCTCACCAGGGAGGAGACAGAATTCCGGATGAATCAGATTTTGGATTTTCCACAGAGGAAGAGTAATCTGGACCATTATTGGGAGAGCATTGCTGCACTGCATCTCCTTCCTCAGTTCCATTTATAATATCCTCACAGTCAGCCCACTGGAGTGGCTGTATAATCAGATCAAGCCACCTACCAGCAGATTTGGCTCTAAGGGAAAGGGATGAGAGATGTATAACTAACCAAGGAAGGAAGAGCGGGGGGGGGGGGGCAGAAAGAGACATTGACCTGAAGATGACAATGAATGTTATATTGAATTTTTAAAAAATTACAGTCATACATCAGCACAAACAAGTTCTAGAATGGAGAAGCAAGCAAGCCATTAAGTATATGTTAACTCAAAAAGATGGGAGGGAGAAAAAGTCTAAGGCTTAAACCCTAGAATGTAGACCAATTTTAAAGCTTTGGATTATTTGCACCGCTAAAAGCAAATCTTCTGTCTGTATAATGCTTCACTGTTGTCTGCAACAAAGAGTTTAATCTAGCTTAGTCATGTCTGAGAGCTTTCTGCCAAGTTAAGTCAGTGGCTGAAAAAGGAGTTCAGTGTGTAGAAAACTGAGATTTACAACAGTGTCCTAGTGCGAAGCCTGGTATTTCTGTTCAGTATTTACTTACGGATAGGAAGTCTACAGGTTTGCAGCAGATGTAATTGATGTGCACATGCTTTGGTCATCTGTCCATTGCAATGGGACTGCCCTTGAAGTCTGTTTAAAAGCTGTGACTGATCAAGAATGCAGCCACATGGGTAGTTGGGATTGCACCCTGGTACGTCCATAAAACAGCACTATTTTGTGAGCTAAATGAGCCGCGGTGGCACTGTGGTTAGGTTGCAGTATTGCAGGCTGCTTCTGCTGACTGCCAGCTGCCTGCAATTTGGCAGTTCAAATCTCATCAGGTTGACTCAGCTTTCCATCCCTCCAAGGTGGGTAAAATGAGGACTCAAATTTTTGGGGCAATATGTTGACTCTGTAAACCACTTAAAGCACTGTGAAGCAGTACATTAAAAGTGCTATTGCTATTGCTAGATAACCCAGTAACTTTTCAGGTGCAATTTAACATGCTGTCCAGTTTTTTGTGGCATTCACAGGACTACTAATCTTCAACCGAGTCTGCTTGTCCCATGAAATCCAATATGGTGAGTGTAGAGGAGCGTGGAGAAAGGGATGAAGCAAATATGTGCTAGCCCTTCGGAAGCATGAAAGTAGCCCTGGGAAATAGAAAAGCACGAGTTACAAAGTCAGGATGGCCTCACCTTGAATCTTTTTTGATATGTCAACAGAAATGCTGTTGTGCTTTCAATATTATTTTACTCTAGCCGGTGAAATAAACCAGTAAAGTCCTAGTAATTGTTGTGCATTTGGTTCTTGAACTGGTCTACCTGGAAGGGCTGAGAATGAGATCTCCTCTGTCATCTGGTAGAATCTACCATAATCCTATGGAATAGCATCCCCCTCCTAAGATTTGGATGGCCTTGGTCCTGTTGATTATCTGCAAGACTTTGAAATCCCAGTTCTTTATCTGGGCATTGGAACAGGGTGGAGGATGAACTCGTCTGTAGTGAGTTGAAATGTATGATTCCAGGCTGGGCTTATTTACCCTTTTGTTGTTACTTTTTAAAAATCTTATTCAAGCGTCATGTTTCCAATCTTATTTGAAGTTGTGGCAGCTTCATCACTGGAAGCTTTCAAGAAGAGACTGGACTGCCATTTGTCAGAAATGGTGTCTCCTGCTTGGGCAGAGGGTTGGACTAGAAGACTGACAAGGTCCCTTCCAACTCTGTTAATCTATTATTTTAGCCACCAAGTCACAATTTATGAGTTGGGCAATCATACACATATATTAAATAAAATAAATAGATCTCAAATTTCCTTCATTTCTGGCTGCCTATAATTTAGAGCATGGAATGTTGAAATCACTTGTAATTGCTTTTGTTAAATAATTAGGAGCAGATCTACTGTAAGAGCCTTGGTAGTACAGCGGTCTAAAGCACTCTGTTATTAACACCAGCTACCTGAAATTATTGCAGGTTCGAATCTCACCAGGCTCAAGGTTGACTCAGCCTTCCATCCTTTCTAAGGTGGGTAAAATGAGGACCCAGTTTGTGGGGGCACTAAACTGACTTTGTATAAATATACAAAAGTATGAAGGCTATTGCTTAGCACATTGTAAGCCGCCCTGAGTCTCCGGAGAAGGGCGGCATATAAATCAATTTTTAAAAAAAAAATAACCTAGACCTCAATGAGTTGCTTCAAATCTACATTCAGGTACCATTGAGCTACAGAAGCCCTTTAGTATAGTTATAGTCTGTACCCTCTTTTATGCTACACTCCTTGCAACCTGCTTTTTAAGTACTATCTTCTGTAAAATTACCAAAACTATAGGAACACTAAAACTGGCTACAGCATGTGTTGGGAAGAATGTTAAAAATTGAATGTTTTAAATGGTTTTACAGTATTAGTAGTTTTAGTGTCCAGCTTCAGGAACTCACGAGGCTAGTTTTAAAAGGATAGTGGTTTGAAAATGGAACACACAATTCCCCATGATTTCTTTACCATGTCTGCACTTCTCTCTCATTTTTTCCTTTCTCTCTCTCTCTCTCTCTCTCCCTCTCCCTCTCCCTCCCTCTCTCTCTGTTTGCTTCTGTGATTCAAGTGTTTCTCTTCTCCTGCTGTTTGGAGATAACTGTTTGTTTATTATTGATTTCTCTGATAGTAGATTCTGATTCCCTTACTTTATAATACTCTTTCTTTTCAGCAACTGTAAATGAAGTTGACTACTTCTAACCCCTTTGACTTCTTTCACATTTGTGTCAGGCAAATTGTTTCCAAAGTTAAATGAATTAATACCTAGTTCTGCTGAAGGAGTAGACCTGATTGCAATTTCTATCACTTCAGACTGCAGGTACATAGATCACACAATAGTATTCTGCCCTTATTTGAAATATTAGTTCTCTCCCCCCACCACACACAATATATTATCTTTAAAATGGGAGGGTCAATTGAGATTTGCTAAGCAGGAAGGAAAGAAGGCAGAGTTTTTCCCTATATTTTTTCATGGGGAAAATAGAGAAAACATTTTTTCTTTCTTTTATATTTGGTTAATGAAATGCAGGGTGGATAAAAATCAGTGATTTTTTTAAAAAAATAAAAAACATTTTTTAATTTAAATTTATTTTTATTTTAAAGATTTTTTAAAATTTTAAATTGGTTTTTTAATATTTTTATCAAATTTATTTTACTAAAATGCTTTTGGATTAAAGATCTATCTAAATATAGTTTTCTATTTAGGATACATTAATAATTTAGTTTATTCAGTATGAAACGGAGCTTAGTTATGTAGCATGAGGCTGTATATTCTGCACTATTGGGACTGTCGGTGAGTCAACAGCAGGTCAGAGGAGGAGCCGCTGAGGGACAGATGACAGTTGCTCTTTAAAAATTATGATTTAAATCGAGCTGATTTAAATAAAGCCTTTTTACTAGTGATTTAAATCATGATTTAAATCATGATTTAAATCAACTTGATTTAAATCAACTCCACTCTGATGAAACGTATTGCCACCCCCAACCAAATGCTGGTTAAACAAACAGATGTTTGTTCCATAATTGTTTTGAACTTTATTTTAGTTAGTTCTCAGCAAACAATAACTTCAATCCATTAGTCTTTTAAGAAACAACTTGTTAGACTTTAATTTCAGGACTAACCTGTAATCTCCTTTGCAATAGAACTTTATAATTTTCTTAAATGTCTTTGCATCTTTTATGGACACCCCACTTTCTCCCCACAACTTCCATCTATCCCTGTATAGCAGACGCTTGCCTACTGTTGAATTCATCTGCTACAGAAAGAATGTTTTCTTTTATGAAAACAAGGCTAGCGTAATACATTTTGCAGCTTGAGATAAACAGCAAACTATCACACACACTCATATGAAGCACCCACCTAGTTCGTGTACTGAAAATGAGTCCATTAGCTTTTTTTTTCTTTTTTAACATAGCACTGGATAGAGCCTTCCTGCAGCAACTGTCACTTAGAAAGAATTCTTGTTGTCACTGCTTTTATTTTATATTATGAAGAATGTGTGTAAAACATAGACTGAAGTGAAAGCCTCTGGGCAAACTTGAAATGATAACAGAAGCAACCTCATTAATTGGGCTTCTGGTATGAAAGCGTTTTGTGGCTGGTCAGATGTGGTGGAATGTAGCTTGGATTCCCAGGAGGCAGAGGCTGCCTTCCAGAGGACAAAGAGGCAGCGAAGCATGGAAAATTTGGTCAGAAGAGGGATAAAACAGCTCCTCCCTGGTGGTTCCCAGAATATATCTATAGTAATGCAAATAATTGCTTTAGTTTCGCAAGATTTCTGTCTATAGGTGAGAAGCAATAAAGGAAACTACTCAGATGTAACTCCATGTGTCTTTCTTGGTTCTTGGGGAGCTTCGACTCATACCTAGCATAGCTGCCATTTTCTGAAGGTGCCACGTTCAGGGCGTGATACAAAAAAGTTGGAGACTTTTTGTCAGGCCCAAAACTAAGAACAATGGTTTGTTTTGGCAATTCTTTGAATCTGAGTTCTGTATTGTTTCACACCTATAGACAAAATCTTTCCAGACTGAGGACTCTATCTGCATCTACAATATACTCTGGAGGAGATGTCTTCACCTCTTTCTCTCCTACATAACATCTGAGCTGAGCTGCCTCCCCCTCTCCCAAGAATCCACCCTCCACTACATTCCTTCACAACTCCAGCTGAAATGCGGCACTATAAATCAGTTAATAGGAATAACGTCAACATTGCCATTAAAGATAGTACTAGCCACTTTAGTACAGTGTTAAAGGGATTCCACAATCTTTTATTTGCCTCACTAAAGTAGTGATTCTTAAAACTGTTTGACTCCATTATTCTTTTCCCCAGTCTTGAATAATGTCATTAGCCCTTTACAAAAACCAGACTTTGTTTTGCTACAGAAATACCTTGGCAGTGGCAGTCCCAAACTGGATCCTTGACTTATAAACAAACAATTATAAATTGCTCCATTACTTTCAGGATATGCCCAGAGGATAATTACCCTCATTTTAAAACCACTGGCCTAAAGAATAGTATTAGCATAACAATCTTCTTGGCTTGCAGAAATAAAGATATCTATGGGGACATGTTATTAAAAAGTTATTAAACACAGAACGAAAAACAGATAAAAAATCTGTCAGATTATAAATCTAACCTCTTCCCAGAACTCACCTGAAGTCAATGCTAAGAATCAAGGTATTATGTGGGTAAGTTACACAGCAAATAATTATTTCTTATCAGATGTTTTATGCTGGGGCTTGTTGGATTTATTTTCTACTTCCTTCAGTATGTGAAATGGTTAATATCTATATTCCAAAATTCATCTGGGCACCATTAATATTTCATTCTTATTTCTTAAAAATTGAATAATTTGAAAAAGTTAGATTAAAAAGTCAATCCTTAAAAATAGCAATAAGCAAGCTTTGGTACCCTATGCCAGTTTCTAAATTCTAGGCCTCATAGCCATACTTAAGCTTTAACATTTAAATCCAATCTAATCCAGGTCAAAAAAATATGCATAGTTTACTAAGGGCTCAGCTGCAGATAAAAGGTTGAGATGGATTTTATATTCTCAAAGTCAGGCTTGTGTGCGTGTGTCCATATTCTATTTTACTTATGTTTATAGATCTTTCAACAAGGTGTTAACTATAAAACTCCCTTTTCCATTTGTGCACCTAAAGATAAACATAAACATCTTCAGAATTTAAACCTGTTTTGGAAGGTCTGTTCCAAACATGTTTTAGAGCATAGCGCTCATAGAGCTCCAGGCTTTTAACATGGAGAACTACCTTCAGCATTCTTGACTTAAATTGTTAGCAATGGAAATTCCCTATCTACCTTTACAAAACCCACTGCAACTAAGTTAGGGCTTAATATTTAAGTTCACTCTTTATAATAATAATAAATAATATCCTTATTGTTTAGTTCTAGTTTTGAGCCTTTTATAATTTTTTAATATTAATAAAATTAATTTGTATTGACTTTATTGTACACTTGTCCAAGGTCACCTGATTGTAGATGGGTAGCCATATAAATATGACAAATAAGTAAACAGATAAATAAAACAAGTTAGGATTTTACATTTGGCCATTACTTATCAAAATTTTCAACAGATGCTGTTGCTAATAGATTTCAGCTAAATAAAGTATCCCTTTCCTAGGATACTAATAGAGGTAGTTCTCATTTAGCAACTGCCTCATACAGCGACTGCTTGCAGTTACAACAGTGATGTTCTTTGTGACCAACCCTCACATTTATGACTTTCACAAGTCTTAAAGCAAAGAAAAGCTGAAGTAAGATCTTAAGTACATGGTTTCAGGTAGCAACTGTTTCACTTAACAACCAATTTGCTGGTTCCAATGGTAGTCACTAAACAAGGAATGGCTCTATTTAATAATATTTTGTATAATTATCTTTCACAATTATTGCATGCTATGTCTTTAAAGCAATTTATTGGCCTAATACTAATTAAATTCTTTATACAATCTAATTCTAAGAGAAGTCTAAATTTCTTATACAAAATAATGAAAAGAATTCAATTGGAAAATAAATAAGCAATAGTGTAATAGTGAAAACTTTGTAAACAATGTATTCTTTTGTCTGTATGAATTTCTTGGTGCTGCAAGATGTAGAATCTTTGAAGATACAGTTCTTGTCTTTGTTGAACTGCAAAACACTCAGAAGTATAGCTGAGTCAGCTCTTACCCCTTTCTCTTCATTACCATTAAAACGGATTCAAGGACAAAAGTTTATTTGCTGGTAAGCAGTGGTTATATCCAAGTCCATGTTGGCAAGATTTTCAAGAATCTTCAATTGAATTACACTGTCTTAGTGGATGAGATAAGTGAAAATCTCAATCTTAGCTCTAAGCAGCAATTACGCTGAGCTCTCACTACCATAGTTAACTCTTTTAAGTAGCTACCAGCAAATGACACATTTTACAGAATAATCAAATCTCCTGAATGCAAAAATAATGTAGACTAGGTACTTCTACATCAACTTCTTTTAACACTTTCCAGCATGAAGAAAAAATTCTGGATGGCAAGTAAGACCATATAATATTAAGAGCCATACCAATGTTACCAAATTTCACACATTTTAATGTTGAGCTTTGTCTTCACTGAACTATAGAGATGTGGACAGTTAGATAAAAGTTCAAAAATTATTAACTATAT
This sequence comes from Ptyas mucosa, assembly GCA_012654045.1. NCBI lineage: Eukaryota > Metazoa > Chordata > Lepidosauria > Squamata > Colubridae > Ptyas > Ptyas mucosa. The sequence continues at coordinate 9,506,880 of WNWU01000030.1, read as the reverse complement.
ATAGTTATATTATTATAACACAATAACAAAGTGCAATGTAATGCAAATAAATAATTTTTTCTGATTTTGCCTAATAGAGACTAGCATTTGGGAGGGGGGATATGTTTGTAAAAATCTTACTTCCTAATAATATCAACACGTTGTCTTGGTAATACTAATTAGACTCCCTTGCTAGCCTTATAAAAGTAACGAAGATCCTATAAAACTAATGAAAAACTCACTGTTTCAAGTTGATTCAATGTATGAAGTGAATGCACTTGTTAGCGAAGTATATAATTAAAAGCATTCTTATTCAGTTACTGTTTTCTTAAGAACATGAAAAGAAGAATAGCAGCCACAATTCCCAAAATTATGCCAAATGAAAAAATCAGTCTAGTTAGCCAATGGAGGCTTAAGCTTTTTCTAATTAAGAGAAATTACATTGATAGTGATGGAAATTCTGATCGCAATTAGCATAATTAAGTGAGAACTAGATGGAGCTGTATTCCATGTGACATGAAACCTTTTGAATCTCTCCATAGTCCCCAAACCTAGGAAATGATAACATCCCCTCCACAGTGGAGAACAAATGATTGCATTTTTTAAAAACGATAATAGTAGCAGAGATTATTGTTGAGAGGACTGGAGATTGTTGTGGATGAGAACAAAATTAAATGGTTTTTCCCAGTCCAGATTTCTATTATTGTTACTAATATCTCACTCAGGATTTTGGGCAGATATATTATTGTGCCTCAAATATCACATCTCCATTTCTACCATGCCTCTCCAACTCACCAGACAGCATTGTCAGACCTCTTTCTCCTGGGGTTCTCCATTCTTCAACTTTTCAGAAAACTGCTTTAGGAAGCTAGGATCATACTAGTCTTTGAAAGCACAGGTGTATATGTACACCTATAGGTATACTTATCTACTGCATGTGCAAACATATCTGGCCAGGGTTCAAATTATTGAATTTTGCATGCAGACTTTAAAATAAATTTGAAATTGAAACTCTGTCACCTCACTTTCATGTAACTAATGAGGTTTTCAGACCATTGTCTACCACCTGTCAAAAAATCTGAAGGCATATAAAATGCACTTCAAACTGTTAAATAGTAAAACTTAACAGCTAAAACACAAACACCAAGAGAAAATAATGAAGGGATAAAACCAGAAATAATTACCAAATGTCATTTAAAACCATTGTTACACTCTAACAAATTTGCATAATACAAATGTGCAAATGCCTTAGTAGAACAAGTTGTTTGATTAGCTGGCAAAATGACCATCCTCTGAGCTTTCTAAGAAATAATTATTTAGGATTTAGGCACTTGTCAGTCATGTTTCAATTGTAGTATCTTCTGACTCAGAACAACATTTAATCCAAGCATCCCTTCAACCAGAATCGATGCCTAGAATTCTGATGATTGCAAAGGAAGTTGTGTTGTTACAAAAACAAAAACATGCTTCATTTTGTTGACAAATGTGTGCTGGAAGAAAACAACTAAAAATTTCCTAGTTTACATTTATCTGTGCAGTTTTGTCTATTTTTTTCTAATTTCCATTTCGTAATACATTTATTTTAAAATCCTTTTTAGTTCAGTCTATCTCCAACTTATTTTTTCCACAATAATTTGTCGGGAATTCCTTATTAAGACTTCTTAAACTCACATGTATGTTGATGTTTCTGCTCTAAACATCAGGTTTGCCTTGATTCAGGAATCTTAACACAGAGCCCAGTTATCTTGGCAGTATCAACCTTTCCTTTTGTCACATCAGCAGCTAGTCATCCTGTTTGCTTTAATTCAGCCATGTCATAAGCACTGGTATTACTTGTCTTTGCTCTGTTTTTTCCCCAGTAGTTCGCTGGACCCCTTCCAGTCTTGGAAGTTCATCTTCCATTATAATTTTGACACAATCGTGGTTGTAAATGGTGATTTAGGTTTCTTGGCAATTGAGTGGACCCCCATTTCCTTTTCCAGTGGATCTATTTAGTGTGTTCCCTTGATAAATTTACACTCCGGATGATATAGCTGATCCCACCAATGGGATGTTAAAATCCTAACACCATTAAAAGTACTGATTGATGAAGATATATATTTAACATGCACTTTCCCCTAATATATGCATTTTATTCTCTTTTTAGAACTAGAGAATCACAGATTCAAAAGTGCAAAACTGAGATTAGAAATAAATGAAACTCCAGCAAATATTTTCCTTCTTTCAATTGTCCAGCCATATCCCCGATTATGAGTTTGACACCTTAGCTGGGCAGCCCGTGTGCTGGATGCATCACATGGAGGCCACACCCACTCCAGCTCCGCGAATGGGAAAAACGTCATGAAATGTCACCTGATGGCAACGTGACGTGGCGAGTTTGACATCTGTGCTTCACTGCATCATACAGTGTCATATTTAGTTTTATACAGTATATTTTTAATTTTAAAAAAATATGAAGGAGGAAAAAAGAAACCCTACAAAGAGGCCTGAATCTTAGATCAGGTCTAACATTCAAATAGTCCATTTTTATTTTAGTGATTGGCCAGGGAATTTCCTGGAAACCTTTCAACTGGAACATGAAGATAGCAGCTTTTTCCACTTTTAGCTCATAGCAGTTTTCTGTAAGCTTTTCCTTATTCGGAAGTACCTTGTGTTTATTTTGCCCACTTTACATTTAGTGACTTCTAGCAGGAGTGGCTGTGATCAACTGTATTGCAGCTAAAATTACAAGCAGACTTGCAACTTCTTAAATACTCTCAAATTATATTTTAACATAATCTCTTCTAACTTCCACTCTGTCAGAGGTATAATCCTCCCTTGCATGTACACATTTGAACAGTAAATAGTCTGGTTAGCTAAAAATGAAATAGGAAATGGTGGCACTTCAATTACAGCTTAGCTATGGCCCAAATAAGCATAGACCTAAAACACTGATGTTTTAAAGATGATAAGGAACACTTGACTCAAAATAGAAATGCCGTTCAAGGAATGTTCTGGGAAACATGAGCCAGTACTTGCTGATATTCATAGTTGTTTCTCCTCCTTGCCTAATTTGCATGTTATAGTAAAAGTGTGTAGGCAGGACCAGAAGATTGGAAAATTGTATTAATTATGTTTATTAACGATACTAAATCTCATCATACGCCATCTGTAGTCTTATCAAACTCTGCAATCCTGCAGCATACAAGCAAAAACTTCTACCCAGTAGAAGAGTACAGTTTGCAAGGCAACCATGCAGTTTAGATGCTACAGGAATTGCAATCATATAAATCGAGAAGGCATCAGAAGAAGGAAGGAAGGAAGGTTGGATAACTCCTCACAAATCCTAAAAACGGAGCAATTTTTACCAATTCTCCCACGCATCCTTCCCCCTTACCACTAAAGTCAGTAAAGCCCAGCACATCCACGCATCGTAGGGATCTGCCTTATCGCACGACTTCCCTAGCTCATCCCGTGCATCCGTTTACGGCATCTACCCATCTTTGCAAGGGTTTTATTTCTCAAAAGCGATGAGGCTGGCGCCGAATCGCAAGTTTCTTTACATTTCTAAAAAGATGCTCTTTTCTCGCCCTTCCCAGGCCCGCTCGCCTGCAAGGCATTTCGTTTGTTGGGAACAAAGGATAAAAACGCGGCTTTCTGGGAGGGAGAGCGAGCAAGCAAACAAAAAGGAGACCATCCATTGCAGCAATGGGGGGAAAAAAAGCATACACACCGCCACCCCATCTTGCAACGAATCGTGAGCTCAGCCCTAGCTTTCCCTTGATTTTTGCAAAAGCCCGGCTCTCTTCTGCGCTTCCGCGAGCAAGGAAGAGCCTAGCAGGTTAGCTATTCCCTTCACCCCGGGCAGCAGGAATGGGAATGATAAGAAAGACGGGGATTTCGGCTCGGCCGTTCTTCTGCGGAAGGACCTTTGTGGGAAGCCCCCGCCTTCCAACTGAAGGGCTCGTCGCGGAGCCTCAAAGGCGGACAAGAGGGAGCGGGGTCGCGGAGGCTAGAAATGCTCCAAGGAAGCCTCCGCCTCCGTTAACAAATAGGGGGCCGCCGCCGAGCGGGAGAGAGGCTGGTAGAGACTCCTCTGGGCGGGAGCCCCGGAGGCGAGGAGGCGAACCTCGCTGCGGCAGGAGAGGGGGAAGACCGTGACGGCAACCGCTCTCTCTCTCTCTCTCCGGAGCAGCGCCAGGGCTCCCCCTTTCGCCGCGCGACCCCGCGCGCCTCCTCTCCGTCACCACCACCGCCGGCAAGCCCAGCCGGCCACGCTTTCTTCTTCCAACCCCCCAACCCCCCACCTCGACTCTCGTCGGTGCCGCTCGTCGGCCGCGCGCCTGCGCGAGCCCCCTCCAGCTTAAGTCTTCTCTCTCTCTCTCTCTCTCTCTCTCTCTCTCTCTCTCTCTCTCGACCGGCTTTCCGTCTGTCTTGTCTGTCTTTCCTACGGTTTCGCAGAGCTTCCCCGCATCCAGCTTGGGCGCCGGGCATGGGCAGCGAGAGCGCGCGGAGGAGCAGCCCGGGCTCCGCCGCTCCGCCGTGCACCCGCTCTTGCTCCTGCTGCTCTTCTTGCCCTGTTGCCCCCAGGGCGGCGCCTCGGCTGCGCTCCCGCCTTTTCCCACCGAGGACGGGTGAGTGAATGAATGGATGGCTCCTCCTTCGGAGCACCTGCTCTCTCTTTCTACTCTCTCTCTCTCTCTCTCTCTCTCTCTCGCATTCTCCCCGGCGGTGGGGTGGGTCGGCGGACGGTTCGCGCGCTCTCTTGGTATTCGAAGGAATTGGTGCCTGTGGCGACTGTGGTGGGAAGCGAAAGGCGGGCGGGAATTGAGGTGGCGGGGGGGCAAAGACCGCCGTTCCTCCTACCGCAGCGAGAGGCGCCTTTGCTTTTGCTTCGCGCCTGGATGGCTTCCTTAGCCCTTTCCCTGAGAGGACTGGCCGAGACTTCTTGGAGGAAGGAGTAAAGAGGTGGGGGGAGAGAGAGAGAGAGAAGGAAGGGGGATGGAGATAAAAACACCAGGTCGGACCTGCAAGACCCGGCTCTCCAGAAATCCCCAGAGCGCTGCCCTTCTTTGAACCACCTTTTCTTTTTGCACGTGTCCCGCCTGACCTCCCCCTCCACGCGAGTTGCCTCGCGTGTTGGTCACCGTTGGCGATCCCCGGCTCCTGTAAGCCACCTCCTGAACCTTCTAAATCAGCCCCTCCGGTGAGTCCTATCTGAACCGTCTCTCCCCCCCCCCTCGAAAAAAAACCCCCCATACTCCACCCCTGTTGTTTTTAGGACATTTAAAAAAAAAAACTTCTGAGGGACCGTTTTATTTTTCAAGGAGCCGTTTGAATAGAGGCTGGAGGTTTCCCTCCCCTCCCGCCCTCCGTTCCTCCTGCCCGAGCAGCCCTTCTCCTCTTTCCCTCCTCGCTTCTCTGCCGTACAAAGAAAGTCTTTAAAAAGAGATCCCTTGGTCGCCCGCTAGCTTGCTGGGGTTGTGCCAGTCCTTCTCCGGCGAGCGCTACCGTAAGGATCTTTTCTCTGGACAGCGCAAAGAATCTGAGCTGGACAGAACGAGAGGACAGACGGGCCCGCCTGGTTCCCAAGGGCTTTTTGTAATGAGGCTTTGGCATAGGTAAGTGTCGCCCCCCCCCCCCGCCTCCTCCTCTGCTCTGGAGAGAATGCAGAAAGGTAAACCCCAAATGAACTTTGTTGGGAAAATCGCCTTTCCTTTTTTTTTTTTTTTTTTTGGTGTCTTGTTCTTTTTCTTTGTGTTCTTCGCGGGGTTCTGCGGCACGCTTTCTGATCTCCTTTTATTCCACCGTGAGCTGTGTAGTATTTTCAGAGGTTTTTTCTTTTTTCTTTGCTATTTCGGTAGTTCTCGTGGAAGGTTGTTATGACAGCAGTTTCTCCCCCCCCCATCCCCTCCCCATCACTACTTCTTATCTTTGCTTCCCAGATTAGGGATAAAAGACGTTGTGCTGATTGCCCAAAGTACTTACACTCTTGTGATTTTTAAATTATATGCGCTGTGTATACAAATACACACACGTATTACACGTCTGAATCCCTATTTGCTTCAATACGCCCGTTTCGATTTTGGATCTTTGCAATTTATGACCGTGCAGAATGGAATCTTTTCTGGAATTTTTGTGTGGAATGTCGTATTGAACTTGGAGATGCGTGAAAAAAAAGGTCTTTAACTCTGTAAATGGTATTGCTCTTTTGAAGATTTGGGATGGATCTATATATAGAGAGAGACAGTTTTAAAGATTTGCCTGTGGAGAGTTTCACAAGATTAAGTGATGTGTTTCTTTGGATGCTAGAGGAGCTGTCTCTAGGGTTGCAGATATTAATTTTACAGTAAGTACAGTAGCTTTTGGACATCTACTGGATTGTAGGAATCCAGGTAACAACTGATAATATGGTAGTTCAGGGTTAGTAGTAGTTTAAAATGCTCAGATTCACATGTTCTATGGAGGTAAATGAACCATGAATGACAATACTATTGATACTTATGTATCATGATACTCCCTGTTGCAACAAGATATATTCAGAACTGTTGCTCTGGTTTTTTACATTTCCCTTCTTCCACTCTTTATTTTAAAGAGGGAAATGTGATATGTATATAAGTACATGTTTTGTTGTGGGTTAGAAAACACTAAAAAGGATCTTTGGTCCATCTTTATTTTAAAAAAGGCATTTTTCTCATGTGGAGCAATATACTTGAATACCAAATTTTAAACAAGTGTAAGAATACTGGATTTTACTTTCTTTTCAGGTTTGTTGCATTAGTACCTTTTGAATTGTTAACACCTGCATTTTAATAAGGTTACTTTTATTTTAGGAAAGATTTGCTCTATACAGGTTAATAAATGTCTACAATGAGAAAATGAGGCCAAAAATCAACATAGGGGAAAAAACATTATAATGCCATTTATCCAAAAGTTAATGTTTTAGTTAAAACATAGAAAAAATGTATCCAAAAATCTTTAATTTAGGTGTGAATTGAAATGTTGAAAAGATAATTATTAATGTGTTACATTACTAGAAAGATGCTAATACATAAAATGAATTCAAATATTTGTGATTGGGTTGCAAAGTAAATCAATTAGAGATTTTGTCCCCTTTGTTGAATCATTATCAGAAAAAGGCACTATGAAACAGAAGTTAATCTTGTATTATGAAAAATTACTATTTAACAGGGGGAACACACCTTGTTGATGTCACTAGTGTATCATCCGCCTTTCAGCCAACATAGAAATCTTCAGTGTGAAACAGTCAACCACAGTTCTCTGCACATGTACTCAAAAAAGAATTTTTTTAGATCCATTGGATTGCAACTAGGGTGAAAATAGAGAAAGTATTTGAATATTATCTCCCCACTTGAGAAGGTGACTCATGTTGTCAAAGTAATCCCTCTTAAAAGATGGACCAACCAACCAGTTACTATAAGATGTATATAAATAAGCCTAGGAACACTACAATAATTAAACAACCTTGGATGTAGAATATAAGCAGTACCCCATCAGTCTTTTTCTCTCACACATGCATATATATTTTATGTATATATTAAATGTGCATAGCAACAAAATATGAGCTCAGATTGATGGGGCTAGAGCAGATAAGTATCCTGCTTTGAGAATTGGGTGACATACAAGTTTTAATAAATTACTATACAGGTAGTCCTCGAATTATGACCACAATTGAGTCCAAAATTTCTGCTGCTAAGTGAGACATTTGTTAAGTGACTTTTGTCCCATGTTACGACTTTTCTTGCCACAGTTGTTAAGTGAATCATTGCAGTTGTTAATGTTAGTAACATGGTTGTTAAGTGAATCTGGCTTCCCCGTTGACTTTGTTTATCAGAAGCTCACAAAAGGGGATCCCATGACCCCAGGACACTGCAGCCGTCATAAATATGAGTCAGTTGCCAAGTGTCTGGATTTTGATTACGTAACCATGGGGATGCTGCAGTGGTTGTAGTGTGAAAAACAGTACTACGTCACTTTTTTCAGTGCCGTTGTAACTTTGAATGGTCACTAAATGAACTGTTGTAAGTCGAGGACTAACTACTGTATATAGATACTGGTATTTTAATATTGAATGAGTCCTCCTCACTAATAAAAGGGGGAAGATAAATTTTAGCATGGATAAAAATCAGTCCTAGAATGTAGATACAACAGATTTTTTAGTCTTAAAATTATTTGACGAGGGATATACTTTCAGGATGCATTTTCTTTTATCTGGATTGTTTAAGTCACACAAAAAATTGAAGTTTGGCAATATATATACCTAACTGAGTTAGAAGCAATCATGTGAAGTAAGATAACCTGAGAAATCATGCATGTCCAAGGTCAATTAGGAAGTATCATGGCTGAGTGGATATCTGAATTGAAGTATTTCAGTTATCTCATAATAGCTTATGTACTAAAGTTGCAAATATGATGAAAAAGCACGTATAATGATGAATAAAGCATGTAACCATTAATCTTGATGCTAATTTTATATCTATCAATCATGAAACATAAATTGAAAAGAGCAACATTTTATATGATGCTAGAAGATGGGAATGGAAGAGGTTTAAAAGCATTGGAAAATGTCCGTTTCCATATGTTGATTTTAAAAAAAATGTCTGGAGTTTCATAAAACTGTAAACTGCACAATATGTAGTTCTGTGGTTAGATAAAAATGCAGTAGAGCAGGGGTGAACAATCTACAGGTCACACATAGCCCCCAGCACCTGAGCAATGTTTATTAACATCACGGGATAGTTCTGCCAAAATATCATCAGGGGAGCTGATGACTTTTTTTCCTCCTCAAGATAAAAGTAGAAATAGGAGCAGAATGTCTTATCTTTTTCAATGACTTGCTAGTTGGTCAGCCTTCGATTCAAAGAAAGTTGCACACTCTTGCAATAGTAGATACTTTATAGGATATAACAAAGATTAAAAGATCATAATCGGAAAAAAATTAAATGACAAAAATCAGATTACACCTAAAATAGACCATCAATTTGAAAACTATGGTGGACAATTCTGGGGGAAGAGTCAGTCAATTTCTATCCATATTCTCCAAATGTATGAGCCATAGATCCTGGTGCTCACTTCCCATCTGTAACTGGAAAATGCTTTAAAGCATTTCAAGGGATATTTGCCCACTTCATTCCATTCATATAATTAGAATGATTGTAGTTTGACCTATGCTTTTTAAAAAGCTATATGATCTTCCACATTTTTTATTTATTTATTTATATACCGCCCTTCTCCGGAGACTCAGGGCGGCTTATAATGCGTTAAGTAATAGCCTTCATACTTTTGTATATTTATACAAAGTCAGTTTATTGCCCCCACAATCTGGGTCCTCATTTTACCTACCTTTGAAAGGATGGAAGGCTGAGTCAACCTTGAGCCTGGTGAGATTAGAACTTGCAGTAATTGCAGGCAGCTGAATGTTAATCACAGTGCCTTAGTCTACTGTGCCACTCAGGCCCCTTTGATTCATCTCTTTTGTTTCTGATTTTTGCTTGGTCTATACTCAAGAAGATTTTTTTTAAATTTGTTTTTAAATACCTTTTAAAATCTATTTGTTTAAAATCTTTTTAACTCTAAATATATTTACCTCACAGTTTTAATAAAAACAAAGCTTATACTCACAATCTCTGAGAAGTGAATCAAATTCTTTATCAAAATTATGGGACTGGGATTAAGTATTATAAATCTGCATAATAAATGCTCAGTAAGATGTTAAACTTTCTAGGGAGGGGAAAAACACCTTTAGGACATTTATATTGAGCTCAAGGCTGAAAACAAGCAGTCTTCTGCTATGAGTATTTGGGCCAGTTTATTTCTAGGAATATCTCAAATATCAAAATCTCCCCATTTTAAATAGTTTGCCACACTTTCGTGTAAAGATATATTTCTGGATAGTAATAAAGAGCCAAAATATCTGCCGTCCTTACGGAATGAGTATTAAATTTCATTTGTAGCTTTAAAACTTGATCATTTTAAAACCAGCTTTTCTTTTTCTTGATGGCAGCATGGCTGATTCTATAGTACTGTTTGGCTAGCCTATGTAACATTATATTTTTATCCCATGCCTTCCCAATAGCAGAATAACAGTTTAGTGGCAATACTCCCAAATCATAATGCCTGAGAACATGATTACTCTGATGTGCTCACACATGCAAGACCACTATAAATGCCTGGGAGGCACATGGAAAATGCCAGTCATGGCAAATTATCTGCTAAATAATGGTAATCTACTTCAATACAACTGTACTCCCAAGTATAAGCAGTCAATACTGTATGTTTAGGCTCAGCTAATATAGATGGTGATAAAGGATTATGGAATTTTAGTCTAAAATCTGCCTGGAATTCCATCACACATATCCAATTCACAGGTTTCATCCAGGAACAACTGACTATGCATAGCAATACAAATAGTCCTCAACTTACAAACACAATTGGGACCAAAAAATTCATTGTGAAATGGTACAATGAGGCATCACCTGACCTCACCCAATTTTTGTTGGTGGTTAAATGAATCACTTAAAATTGTCAAGTGAGACATCATGTGACTGCTACTTGCAACCTTCTGCTGTCTTCCCCATTGACCTTGCTTCTTAGAAGCCAGCTGGGAAGTCACAAATTGTGATCATATGATTGATGGATGCTGCAACTGTCGTATGTGTGAGCCTGTTGCTAAGTGCCCTGCTAATAATCACCAGACTATGAGGTTGCTGCAAACCTAGGACCAATTGTCAATCACTTCTTTGAATGGTATCATAACTTCAAATGGTCACTAAACAAATGGTTGTCAGTTGAGGACTACTTGTACTAAGAAAATGCTTATGATAGTTGTTAGTAATAACCACAAGGTACAGAGGGTTTTGCGGTCAAGAGTAAAAATTTCCTCAGAGCCCAAATACTGAGAGCAGCAGGCTGCATACCAAAACCTTTTTTTCCAAACAAACAGGCCTTCATAAAATTAGCACATCAGCTAGTTTCATAGTCTCTGTGATTAGGATACATTGACATCCTCGAGTCTATTGACAAGGGGGATTCAGTGTTGGGATTCAAGGCCATTATTACCTCTGTGGACACAATCAACAAACAGGTGAAAAAGTAGAAGACAATGTGAGATAATTTTGTAGAGACAATAGTTCCCCCCTCTGTGGTGGAGACTGTATTAAATTCTGTAATTACTGTTCTGCAGCGTGTTTTTTTAAAATATTTGCTATGAGTTTTATAACATAGCAATGAACCTAATAGAGCTGCGAATGTCTTACTTTTTCATGTTAGAAACACACCAGAAGCTTGGAAGTTATGGCCTCTTTTTACTAAAAACTATGTATATTTCCCCTATGAAAGAGGAAAACAGTTTTAATCAGTTGAGTTATGGAGAGGAGGTTTTATTTGTTACAAATTGTTGAATATTCTGTACAAGTGGATTAGGATGCTTAAAGTACATTGATGGCAAAAGTGTAAGAATAACAGTGTAATAATTGTTAGGCATTATGGAAAATAAGCAGAGAATTAACAAGATCCATTTATTGCTTTAGTCTGTCTGTTGTTTAAGCAAAACATCTGTTATTTGGACAAAATATATCCTGTTTCTAATGTGCCCTGTTATCAAAATGGCTATCAGTAAAACTCACTTTCCAAGTTTCTACTCATGACGTATACATATTTGTGTAATACTTACTGGTTAATTGTAATTTTCTTGAATTATATAATACTGATGGGTTGCTGCAATTATTAGCTGTGTTATTCTTAATCTTTTTCTTAAATTTAGCTGAAAAGCAGTTTCATTCTAGTGATGGCAAGAAGTTCTTAATAATACCAACGAGAATCATTTAATATAGGATAAGATATTGTTGATATAAGATAAGACAGTCATTGAGAACAGGATCAAAATATTGAACTTCCACTTCTTTGTTAACCCCCATTTCAATTTGATTTCATTTTGGTTATTTGTTATTACTGAATTACATTATTATTTTAAATAGCTGCCAATCTTGCTATGGGTGGCAAATACAATTAAAAATATCAGTATAATAATAAATAAAATGAAAATAAATGTACAAATCTTGTTGGTAAGTTTTTCAGAATTTGGAATATAATGCCAGTTATAATGTTATACTGCATTCTATAAACCTACAATTTCAAATACAATTTTTATCTATTGGCAGTATCACTTCCTATTCTTTCTATTAAGTATAATTCATAGATTTTTTTCTCCCTAGTGTTTTCCTGCAAGGGCTGTGTCTGTTTTTTCAAAGCAATAAAATGTTGATCCACCAATTTCAACCGGAATTGACGCAAAGCCTGACATTGTGGGCTAAGAGAGTGTGACTGGCCCAAAGTTACCCAGCTGCCTTTTATGCCTAAGGTGGTATTAAAACTCACAATTTCCTGGTTTCTAGCTTTTAGTTTTTTAACCACTAGTTTTGTTACTAAACTATTAATTCTTAAATATTATTTAAAACATTTGATTAAGAAACTAATCATAAACCAATTGTTTTGTAAATTAATGTCTTTAAAATCAGTGATGCTGCTCTTTAGTGTTAAACATTTACAGTTAGTCTTATTTTAGTGAGTCAATGAGAATAGTATTTTTGCTCTTGCAGAGATTAAGTAAATTGTATGTTGCACTACTTAAAGAAAAAATTCAGTCATTCTGCTGCATACTCTTACTAAGGTCAAGATACTTTTAGTTGTTTGCTTTGCTTCTAGTTTTCTTCGCGTTTTTCAAATTGATTTTGTACTTTCACAGAACATAAGGCCATAAAAATTCACTGTCTCAATGAAGAGTCAGGAGCTGAATATGGTAACTCAAAATCTTCTCTCTACTTACATTTAACAGCCTGTTTCATTAAGATTCTGTATGAGATATAAAACATAGTAAGATGTGAAATCAACTATAAGGACTGTATCCAATAATAATAGCTTTGCTTTATTGATCTCTGCAGGCCTTTCTACTTACATTTTTTTTCTTCCATTCTGATTCTTCCATGATTGGAGACTGCCTAGACAAGTCCCTGAAGTTTCTTGGCAAGGTTTTTCAGCCATTGCCTCCTAACTAGGGCTGAGAGAGAGAAACTGGCTCAAGGACACCCAACTGGCTTTGTGCCTGTGAGACTAGAACTTAGGTTCTTCCACTTTCTAGCCTGATGTCTTAATCACTACATTACACCAAACTGACTCTCTCTACTTGCCTACTTGGCTTACTTGGTATCATAGACCATAACTGATTTATCAACCTTCAGAGACAACTTTTCAGAGAGCAGATAAGGTATTGGTGTTCTCTCCATTACACAAGCACAATTGATTCCTGATAGAACAAGCAACTATAAGATTCATGAAATCTGGGTAATAACCCCATGTTTCAGTTTCTTTATTTTATTCCTTCTGGTATTAATGAAGACCAGACATTTATCTTGGTGCCAGACCAAGCAACCTCACATCCAAAAGAAGGAATGTCCTAGATTATCATTCACCACTATACAAGGACAAGTAGCCCATTAGTGTCATTTGTTAGTAAGGATTTATAGCTGCTGGGAAATGGAACTGCTAGTAGCATTTGACTTCTGATGAAAGAATGTCTTGCCTTCTTGAGTGGCTTGGGAATTCATAGTCCACAACAATTGGGAACATCCAATACTGTTAGCAGGGCTCAAACTAGATTTTCCCTTGCGTTTAATAGCAGGGGATTATACTTGAGTGAGGAATCTATTAATTTATTTGTTTGAATTCTATATCACATTTTTTTTCCCAGATGCTCCAGGTCTTGTAGATAGTCTTTCCTACCCTGTGAGGTAGTTTGAGCTGAGAGAGTGTGCCTGAGCCAAATTTATTGACAGAGCTTTCATTGCTGAGAGTGAGTTTAGTAGATCATTTCTAATACCTTCTTCATATCCTTGTTTTCATTTGATACATTATAGCATAGATGGCCTTGCCTAGGAGACCTTATTTAGAGTTCTTTCCAAGGACCTGAAAATCATGTGGAGTAAGGACATGAGTCACCCAAGCTATCAATAGAGTGTAATCATTGACAAAAGTTGATACGTTTAATGTTCTGGCAATGCCATTCTCTTACTGTTTTGGAAAATACAAGGCAGTGCTATTCCAACATGTTTTCCACATTTGTGTGCGTTTTATTACAGAATTTATATATCCACATAGATCCTTGGGGATTTTCATATATCCATGAAACAAATATAACAAAAATATTTCCAATTAAAGCAGTAATTGCATTCCTTCTTAGAGACCACTTCTAGCAACATTATAGGACAAATGATCCATGGAATGATTCTTTTTCGAATGTCCTCCCAGGTTTTAGCAGAGAATATGACACCTGAGTCTCTGGGGGAAGGAAGGCTATTTCAGAGGGATGAAAGACTCAAAGAAAAGTGTTGTTTCCTAGTTCTCCTCTTCAAATCTCACACAAAGAGATCCTGTGTATCCTTATGCATTAATTTTATTGAAGCTGTTCGGGAAGTGTCCAACCTTGGTGTCCAATCATGTACAAATAATAACCAATAACTGATTGTATTCAATGTAGTGCCTGCAATACTGGTACCATGTGATTCTGGCAATTCTCACCTGCCAGTAAAGAGATGGCTGCATTTTGTAATAATTACAGCTTCTACATAGTCTCCAGAGTGACCCCTATTTAGAGCACCTTTTATTAGTGCCATTTATACATGATATCTGGACAATTGTGGATATGTGGACAATTATCTTCCAGGCATCTTGTTTCAGGGAGATTGCATAGTAAAAAAAACAAATGGTTCTGTACAAACAACACCTCTTTGTTGCTAGGATTCAACTTTATCCTGGTTTTTTTTCCATGTAGTCCAGTGGTGAAATCCAATTTTTTTTACTACCGGTTCTGTGGGCGTGGCTTGGTGGGTGTGGTGTGGCTTGGTGTGCGTGGCAGGGGAAGGATACTGAAAAATCTCCATTCCCACCCCACTCCAGGGGAAGGATACTGCAAAATCCCCATTCCCTCCCCACTCCTGGGGGAAGGATATTGCAAAATCTCCATTCCCACCCCATTCTGGGGCCAGCCAGAGGTGGTATTTGCCAGTTCTCTGAACTACTCAAAATTTCCACCACCAGTTCTCCAGAACCTGTCAGAACCTGCTGAATTTCACCCCTGATGTAGTCCCTCATTCCTTTCCAGATTCCAAGTCAAGCTCTTCAGATAAATATATATTAGTAAGAAAAAGATAAAGATTTCTGTGGCTAGTCGTGTTTGACTCTAGGGCAGTCTTTATCTCAGTTTCTTGGTCAAGGAAGCCAGCATTATCCGAAGATATTTTCTGTGGTCATGTGGCCAGCATGGATATATGCCAAAGACACATGGAATGCTGTTATCTTCCCACTGAGGTGTTATCTATTAATCTACTCACATTTGTGTGCTTTCAAACTGCTAGGTGGCAGAAGCTGGGGCAGGAATGGGAGCTCAACCCCGATGCACAGCATTCAGATCTCGAACCCAGCCTGTCAGTTTTCCAGCTGACAAGCTCAGTACATTTATCGGCATATTGAATATCATGTAACGTGCTATTTCTTGCAGTCGTTTCAGAAAAATGTTGAAAATCAGGGATGAGATAAACCAACAGTAGCCTAAATGAGTAACCATTCCAAAATCAATGAGGAGCAGTGCTATTCAACTACTAATTATTGTGAACAATCAGTGTGTGTGTTTGTGTATGCCGGAATCAAGAATATCAAAAGCCACCAAGACCACAAGTCATAAAACACAGTGATTAGTTAGCATGGAATGTTGAAGACAGAGTGCTCCTATCTCTACTCAGTTAAAGAACACCACCTTGAGAGGGGAAAACGAAGCAGAGACACCATTGTTTAAACTTACTTAGAATATATTTCCCAACTTCCAGTTTATGAATAAACGAGAACTCTTCTGGAGCAAGGCAGAATGGATGGACAGTGACAGTCTGACCTGAGCTGGAACACAAAGCTCCCCATTAATAAAAGGGAAGCACTAGTGCCTTTAAGACAGAGGTACCAACTTGAAATAAGTAGGAATTTCCTAGTTGTAAAAGCTATTAAGGAGTGGAAGAGTCTGTCTCCTGGAACTCTATCACTGGAAGTTTACAAGAAAAGTTTGGCTAGCCCAGCAGCTGGCAACCTTAAACACTCAAAGAGCCACTTGGACTTGTTTCCACAGAAGAAAAACACACCGGAGCCACAAAACCTGTGTGGGTGTGGCCAACTTGATGTCACCCACTCCCACACAGTCACATTACCCCCCTAGCCACACCTACCCAACCACAAAACCATTGTCTCCCCCACTCCCTATCTCTCCCTCTCTCCCCCCGTGTCTCTCTCCCTCTGTATCTCTCTCCCTCTCTTCCCTTCTCTCACCCCTGTCTGTATCACTCTATGTGTCTCTATGTCTCTTTCCCTCTCTCTCTGTATATATGTGTGTGTGTGTCTCTCTCTCTCCACCCTCCCTTCAGGCAACCCTCCTCCTCCTCTCCTCTTGTGAAGCCCTGGCCGGCCGTGGCTGATCCAGGAGCATGTGCATGCATGGGGAGACCCTCCCCAAGAGAGCACCAAAGCGCAACAAAGGCGCATGCAGGGTGGGCAGCTGCTCGCTTAGGAGGGTCTTAATAGGACATGGTTTCTCTCCTGCACTAGTGCACTGGCCATCGCCGTGCCGTTTTATCCCCCACTCCTAGCAGTTCTTGTGTGGAGGGTGCAAACTCCAGCCCGAAGCGGCAAGTAGTGAAGGCTGCCTTATGTGCAAATGTGGCACGAAGGCAGATACAGGGAAGCTTCGCTCCTGCACTCTCCTCCTCCTCCCACTCTCATGACACCCTGGCTGGCTGTGGCTGAACTGGGAGCATGCGCATGTGTGGGGAGACCCTTCTTAAGTGAGCCACTGACCACCCCGCGCACACCTTTCCTGAGCTTTGGTGCTTGCTTGAGGAGGGTTTCCCCGTGTGTGTGCACGCTCCTGACTCAGCCACAGCCAGGGTGTCACGAGAGTGGGAGGAGGAGATCCGGTGATGGCCATTAGTGCAGGAGAGAAGCCGTGTCCTGCTAAGACCCTCCTAAGCGAATGGCCACCCACCCAGCACATGCATTTGCTGTGCTTTGGCACTCGCTTAAGGAGGGTCTCCCCGCACGTGCGCATGCTCCCGGCTTGGGGGGGGGAGGAGAGTGCAGGAGCAAAGCTGCTCTGTACCTGCCTTCATGCCACATTTGCGCATAAGTCAGTCTTCACTTCCTGCCACTTCAGGCTGAAGTCCAAACAACAAATAAGAGGGGCGAGGGGCGAGGGGCGAGGGGTGGGGCCAACCAGTGATGGGACAGGGAGCCATGGCAGAGGGCCCAAAGAGCTGCATGCGGCTCCGGAGCCGCGGGTTGCTGACCCCTGTCTGCAATAGTCTGCAATAGTCTGAGGATTTGTCTGCAATAGTCTGAGGATTTCTTCCCTAGACTAGAAGATTTGAAAGATTCCTTTTGACTGTATGATTCTACCTCAGGCAACCACAAAATCTAATTACGGTCAGCATTTCCTCTGTGCTGCAGTATTCTTAGTTCAACTGTTAAGAAGAAAGACATGGGAAGATCCACTTTCGAGAACACCTGTGCCATTGTGATGATGAAGAAATTGAAACCATCAGGCATTTCCTTCTCAACTGCTCATTTACAGAGGCATTCAAAGTATAACTTATACATTACTTTCCAGACTTATAGATCACCCACCCTAATGATATATCTACTAATTTCTCTTGGATTTTTCTTTCATAACTTAGTGTTGCTAAATTCTGTATGACATCATGCAAAATCTGGTAGAAATCGACTGATAGCAAGTGTTAAATCAGGCATGATGCATTTGTAATCTTTAGTTTCATAATTTCCACTGTTATAGCTGCACCTTTTAGCTTTCAGGATGGCATAGAATACTATCTTATTATACTTTATTACAGTAATTTTACTGTAGTGCTTAGTTGTTATAAATTTAATTAAGTGCTAGTTTAACTTAATCTTATAATATTTTATAACTTTTGAGTTTTATAATAATTCCATAGTTTTTATGTTCTGTGCACATAATTTTCTTAATTTCATTTAGCCATAATTTTGTTTCATAATTTCATAGCTACGACGCATGGGCTGTTCTTAAATTGTAGCTAGTAATTTTACATATAATATTGCACAGTAATCTCTATATTTTTACCATATGCTGGGAAAAGTCCAAAATAAAGTTCATCATATTGAATATATGTCAACTTGCATAACAGAGAATGAGGATAAGGTCTTTGAAGTTTAAGACCTAACACTGATTTGGATTCTATAAATCTTGTAGCTGTGGAGGTTTGCCAGAATTTACTAATTCTCAAATATTGATTATTTCATTGAGAGTTTCTATGCTGCCCTTAAAATGGGAGGTGGGAAGTGTAGTAGAAATAGTGGCAGAATCTGGATTGGAGTCAAAAGAAGAATCAACCTAGAGTCTTTAGGTAGTCACAAACAGAATCCCAAACCTCCCTCTTTGAATTCTGCTAATCCTAATCTAGTGCCAATATAGTGATAGCCATTAGTAGAGTAGATTCCTGTGCATAGGCATAAACAATAGTTTAATTGGAGGATCCTTATTGTTTTGATCAGTTAATGCTCTAGGTTAGTGATCTGAAAAGCTTAGCAGTATCTCAAATCCATTTGGTTCTAGATGACAGTTTTTGAGTCCCTTCTGATGTAGCTTTTTTCCTAGATCAATTAGACCATATAGAAATTCATAAAACAAAACCACTGTAGAAGATCTGTGATATAATAATTTTGCAAGCTTTTGAATAATTGCTGCAGAACAGTACCAATACACATTTTCCTTCCATTCATGGTTTTCTGGATTCAGTCCTATCTCTTAAATTACAAGTAAGGTCTATACAGTGTTAACATATTACCGATGCATCTGTTAAGCAATGTTTTTGCTTGGCACAAAAAAGTTCAACATTTAGTCATTGCAAAATTTTGCCTTTTCGGGTCCTATAAGCAGAGAACAAAAGATGGCAAATGTCTGTAAGACATTTATAACGTAAGAAGAAAGCGTTGACTAAAATAGTAGTATAGTGCTTTGTTTTAAATTAGCAATAAAGGTGATTTAAATACCAATTTAAGTTTTCCATTCTTTCCATTCCATCCTTTACATACAGCCTATATTTTAATATTAAATGATGCCTATATTGATTTATAATTAAGTAGAATGCTAGTGATATTTATTCTTAAAACTTGGGTTTTCGTCTTTGTTATCCTGCATAAAGTAGTATATTTTTTTAAAGTAGGAATTTCTTTTAAATATTCCCATCCAGGTTCTTTTTCCTCCAGTATCGGTCACTGCTCAGGCATTTATGAATAAGGTGAGAAAGGAGAAAGAAAGTGAAGAAGGAAAAGAAAATATATGCACGGATGTGAAATAGAACAAATTTTGTCTGTTCTTTTTACCACTGACACTGCCTACTGTTATCAGCTTTACGTTCCATCCATCTATTTTATTTTATTTTTTTTGTTAGTAGGCACCAGTTGCGGTTGTGGATCCCACTTTCATGGGTTATTTTTCCTATTTAAAAAAAATAAAAATGAATATAATTCACAACTCCCACTTGTGTTGGTAAATCTCTAAGGGTTAAGCATCCACCTTTTATGATCTCTGGCGTCATAAACCACTCAAATATCCTATAGAAAGCATCTGGCCAAATTTCAATTCTAACAAGATTCCAGGTAAAGATCGTAGTAAAGTACTGCATACCCTACACACAAAAGTACTTTTTTTACACACAGTTAGTATTTAAGCTTTTTACCCAAGTATTTTCATCTGATATAGCATGTACCATAAAAGATATAAACAGTTAATATTTAAACAACAGCATGTCACATACAAAAAAAGAGGAAGAAAGGGCTATCTTGAGTTCCTCGACATGTATCTACCCTGTGGATAACAAATTCATTGCAAACTACATAACAATGTAATAGAAGTGAAGTTTATTTACTGAGGTCATGGTCATCAATCTGCATTGTATAAAGTTTTGAAGAACGGTTACAGAGATTTGGTTAATGTGCATAAATATTTTTTAGATAATCGATGTAAGTAAAACGGATCAAAGCAATGTACTGTGAGTAGAATGCTATTTTACTAAAAGAAATAAATTTGGAAACTCTGATAAATTGTAAAACTAATTTGCAAGTAAAAAGCTAAAATATCAGACAAGAATTAAATGTTTAATAAAAATTAAAATACAAAACTAATGGGTTTACTGAACTATTAAGTGTGCATGTGTGGATGGATGGGTATGTGTATATTCACATTTAATTTAAATGTGAATTTAAAAAGTTATATATTATAAAATAATAAAAATTAAAGCAATACTTTCTGAAAGGGCTGCTTATTTTGGTTCTTATTTAAAATATAAAAACTGCTGGAGCACTCAGGATAAACTATCTTACTTTTTGCTGGAACAAACTTGCATATCTCTAGTAAAACTTTGACTTCACTCTTTTATTTTATTTATTGATAGATTAAATTTTTATCCTACCTTTATTACTTTATAAGTAACTCAAGGCAATGAACATACTTAATATTCCTTTCCCCTCCTATTTTCCCTACACAGCAACCCTATGAGGTGGCTCGGGCTGAGAGAGAATGACTGTCCAAAGTCACCCAGCTGGCTTTTATGCCTAAGGCATAAATATCAAAGACCATTTCAAAGATGATGGAATATTTAGATCAGATTGGGGCTTAGGGTAGAGGTGATGAGTTACTATGAATGTGTTATATTGTTTTCTTTATATCTACTTGTATATTTGTATTAGTTTTATATTTTGATGTCAAATGGTTAAATAAAGTTTCTATTCTAATAATATGTTCCTGCAAAAAGCAATGCTGACTATATGAAATGTTGCAAGTCTTCTAGAGATGTTAAAGTCTAATTTCTCAATATAAGGTAAGTAAGATCATTCTCAGAAGAAGTGAAACATCTATTAAGAATAGGGTGCAGGTTGCTATAGAAAAGATAACCCTTTTCCCCCTAAAAGAAGACATCCCCTGATAATAAGCCCAATCGGGCTTTTGAGCGCATGGCAATAAGGCCAAGTGCTTATTTCAGGGTTCAAAAAAATATAAGACAGGGTCTTATTTCAGGGAAACACGGTATCAAAGAATGCTTTCTAGAGTCACAGATTTCTGCGGATCACAAAGGCAAGTTCAGACTACCAAAAGGTATTGTTATACCTTTCCACAAGCATTGTGGAAAGCAAGACCTTAAAGTGGTCCAACAGGAAAGCTCTATAATGTTTTGGGTGGGTAATGTTGAATAGGTAATTTGCTGGCATGAAGGGTTTTTGTTCATAGTGGTCACCCAGTTTCCTTGATCCATCAGAACAATTATATCAACACTCTTGCCTGATTGAAGCTTTAGTTCTTGATGTCCCACTATCAGAAGAATTTGACATCTACAAAAAGTTTTTTAAGTAGCATACATATATCTAAAGGTAAAGGTTCCCCCCACATATGTGCTACTCGTTTCTGGCTCTAGGGGTGGTGCTTATCTGTGTTTCTAAGCCAAAGAGCCAGCGCTGTCCGAAGACATCTCTGTGGTCATGTGGCTGGCATGACTAAATGCCAAAGGCACACAGAGTGCTATTACCTTCCCACCAAAGTGGAACCTATTTTTCTACTTGCATTTTTTACGTGCAAGATTTGCTACAGCGATCTTGCGAGACCCGGCCATGGAATGGAGTGTATGGGTTTTTAATGTTCTTTTAAAAAAATTTACAGGATATTGTTCACATTGTTTTTTTGCTGTAAGCCACCCAGAGTTCCTCAAAGTTCCATTTTATTAGAGATGTCATATGGGCACATCTGAGGAAGCCCGAATATGAAAGCTTCCAGGTTTTCCCCACCCAAAAAAAGTGCAAGTCCCTGTCCAGCACCCACATGTCCATCACATGATCCAATCAACCTTCCCAACTGGAGGTGCCTCCCAGTCACACCACTCCAGGTGCAGGGCAGGATGTCCTTGACTTTCAAAGAAAAGAATGTTATGGCCAGATATCACTCCACTCCATACAATCCCCCCTCCCAGTTTCCCACAGCACTAAAGTGGCAGTCCTGAAGATCCAATGTAAAAGATGGCTTTCAGGACTGACATATTGTTTTATAGGTTTTATGTGTTTTATATTCTTTCCTCACCCCCTCCTTATAAGTACACACCTTCTCTTTCTGATATGATCAATTCATTTTGAATTTCCAATCATTTTGTTACATTGGAATTTCCAGTGAATGTTCTAGTATATTTTTGTTTTCTCCTTATCTGTAGCGATGAGTGATACTATAATTTGTTATTGTTTCTACCATCAAAAACAGTGAGTTGCAATTGGAAAAAATGGCATAGATTTTCCTCTAGTAGGTCAACTAAACAGTCAAGTAAGAAAATTGCCAGAGAAAAATGTAGGATTTTTTAAAAATATATTTGATCTTTTATTATAAAGTACGGCTTCTGTTGTTTTGTTTTTTTCTTTACTGAGATATGTTTAATAAATAAGGATTTAAAGAAACAGGAATTGAAGAATTAGAATGATAAATATAATTTGCAGCACTTCCACTTGTCTTTTGCTAATCCTCTGCTAACGCAGTTTAATGCTAATTACATTGAAAACATGACACTTAAATAAATTTGGACTTGAAAGTCTTTGATAGAATTACTTAACACTCGATCTGAGATTATACACGATATAATTTCATGTAATCAGTGAGATAGGCAAGGTCATCTAGTTGTAAGTAACCAACTGCGTTTATGAGGCCATGTAATTCAAATTTGTTATAAAGCCTTCTTTAATTGTAGTCTATTCAGGTGGGTATAGAACAGATATTCAAATTAGAGATGTGAGTTGCTTGGAAAATACACTGGCAAAAGGTGAAATTGGAATTAGAACCCTACTGTTTAAAAAGAGTAGACAAAAAATACTCCAATGAAATGTGTTCATTAATAGAATAATTAATAGATGTCATATGATAAGGTCCTTGTATATTTTTACCTTTTATCTCCACCATATTTTCTTTTAACTTGTAATAGGAAGACTATTAAGCTAGAGAATCGGACCACTAGAAATAGTAATGTATGAAAGAAAGCTTTAAAACATGTTAACGTATAATTACTGCTAACTGTATACTGTTACATTAAATAAATATATGCACACTAAATCAAGCCATACATTGCTTATCTTTAAAATAGTACAGTGAACTTAGCTCAGTAAATGGTGTTATAAAAATGAATGTTGAATTTATGCAGTATTAACATATTCTGCCATTAATTATGCATCAAAATATCATCTGGCATAGTTTTATGTAAAAAAAGTACTAAAATGTATTTTTTAGTGGATATATGATTAGTGAAAAGTATGGGCAATGAAAAACCAGCACATGTGCTTGTTTCCTTTAATAATAACTCTACCAAATCTACTAAACTAGCTATGTTTTAATGAAATCATGTATAATTTGGCTACAAAAGTGCAGGTAACCATGAAACAGCAGCCCCTCCCATCCCCAAAAAAGGAGTTTTCTGAATTTCTTTGATGCCATCTAGTACTCACACAGATTTTTCCACCACAGATAGAGTAGCCCTTTCAGTGATATAAATCTTAAAAAACAGTTTTCAAATATAATAGAAAAATGAAGCATTCTATTAAAATACAAGTTTGGTAGGAGTTACTGGTTGGGAAAGACTTTCATGAGATGTCTTTCAGAGAACATGTGAAAAATGTTAGCTTTCTAGTTAAATTGTTTAAATTAAGCTTAGCAGTTAAATCATTCCACAGAATTTGCAACACTAGAGAAAAGGTCCTCTCTATTGCAATGATCTGGACCTTCCTTAAAGTTAGTAGGTATCTAAGCCAGGGGTGTCAAACTCGATTTCATTGAGGGCCACATCAGGGTTGTGTTTGACCTCGGGGGCCTGGGATGGCATGATCAGCTTGATGTTGGGGGCACCTGTGGTGGCCCAAGCACTTTGCCAGTGAAAACATGCTCCTGAGCTCCATTTTTGGCTGCCACAGCCTCCTGCAACCCTCTGCCAGTGAAAATGGAGCTCTCCCAAGCTCCGTTTTCATTGGCAGAAGCACTGGTCCTTCACTGTTTCCAGGGCAGTTCCACAGGCCAGATCCAAGTACCCCCATGGGCCGGATCTGGCCCCTGGACCTTGAGTTTGAGGCTTCTGATCTAAGCTGATAAGTATTGGGGTGTTTTTGATCTAATTTGTCACATCTTAGCATAGTAATATTATATTGAACCTGTTTTAGGAGTAGACTGACAGCCTGTAGATTATTTTGGGTAGAAGCAGTATATATGTAATAAAGAAAAAAAGTAAAGGTTTCCCCTGTCCAGTCATGTCTGACTCTAGGGGATGGGAGTCATCTCTGTTTCTTAGCCAAGGGAACCAGAGTTGTCCGAAGATGCTTCAGGGGTCATGTAGCCAATATGACTATATACGAGGTGCTCAGAATGCTGTTACCTTCCCATCAAAGTGGTGCCTGTTTATCTACTCACACGTGCATGCTTTCGAATTGCTAGGTGGGCAGGAGCTGGGGCAAAAATAGGAGCTCACCCTGTCATGCAGTGCTCGGGTCTCAAACCTGGCTGAGGGCTTTCTAGCTGATAAGCTCTGCACTTCTAACCACTTAGCCACTGCACCCCTATATATGTACAGTAGTAAGGTAACTTGATCATAAGCCATCTATTAGCATTCTGCACTAAGTGTAGCTCCACAGCTAGGTTCAACAACCAATATCAGAGCATATTTCAGGAATCCAATTCTGAAACTACTAATGCAGATCACAGAGGGCAAGCTTTTCTTTCTAGGAATAGATAGAGCTTCTATGTCATTTTTAGATGGTAACTGCTATTGAAGTAAACTGGGACTTTGGCAGATCCAAAAATACCATGAAGTACAATCTGTTTTTTCAAGGGTAAATGCTTTCCAATCTAGAAAGGGCATTCTTTTTCATTCCAAAGACCAATAAAAACTTAGCCAAGTTAATTGCCTTTGTATAGTCCATCAAAGTGTTTAAGAATTGATTCAGAATGTGCTTAGCCTCTGCTATCAGATTTCACAGAGAAATAGAACCAAGTGGATTTAATTTAATGTTTTGCTTTCAGTGAATACAGTTGTGGCATTCTTTATTGAACCGGCAATTTACTGCAGGCTAATGCTATCAAGTGACATTTGTGTATGGGCAGTGGCTAATGTAACAAAAGTTACACACAAAGCCATGGCTTATAATGTGCTACAATATGAATAAGCAATTCAAATTGGGTTGAGTATTAAAATTGTTGTAATGTTGGAGATATTTTCGTTTTTTTGTTAGTTTGTTTTGCTTTGAATTGATTATACAAATGGTTGCTGCCTAAACTAAGCTCTACTTAGTTTGGTAGTATTTCTAAATTCTAAAATAAACTTACAAGGCTTTAAAGAAGAGATGGTTGGACATGACATATTGACTGAGATTAGTTCTATCCAAACCTCAGTGGATTATGTCATTATTTCTTTTTTCCTCCCTTAGAAATAGCTTGAAATTAAAATTCAAAGTCCAGATTAAAAAAATGTATCTAATATATCTTGTGGTCATAAATGAATAGGACTTTCTCTCTTTTGATGTGATACACTGCTTTGACATTAATTGGAGCTTTTGATATTGTACCACTTCTATACGAATCTCTGCCCTTCTCTAATGTGAGCAGAAATGGTGTGAACATAGAAAGCAATGCTGGGAAAGAACCATGAATTCTGTGAATGAGTGAGAATAAGAAGCAAAGCAAAAGATCTTGGATTAGTTCGTTTTCATATTCTTTTCCTCAAAACAAGTCTTATGGAGAGCTTTTCAGATTTTGAAAATAATGCACATGGAAAAACAAAAAAGATAATTTCAGTTTAGAGCACTATTCCCTCTTTGTATCAACAAGAAGCAGTTTCATAAAACACATAATTATATGCAAATTCCAGTGCTGGAATAGTTATCATTCTTCTCTGTTTTACCACCATTCCCCTTATGGCACTTTATAGTCAGCAGGAAAACATAGCCAGATTAGGACATTGGAGCACAAGTGGGGCAGGTTTGATATCCTTGTGCAGTCGTTGGCTTCCTTCTCAGTTTCTCAAAACAGAAGACTTCTGTCCCCATTCACAGTTTGCATTTTACCAACTGAAATAATGTGAAATTTAAACTATAGATTGTTTTTTGCTTTTTTCTACATTTTTTTATAAATTTAATACATTGTATTGTTTCTATACATAGTTTGGTATATTATGCTTTAAATTATTAAGTTTGTATTATTTAAATAGAACATTGAATATAGAAATGTGTTGATATGTTGATAATCAATTCTTTGATAATGAACTTTTCAATATATTTATTCATAGCGGCTTCATCAATATTAGTCTTGGAATATAAAAAAGTGGAGCCCCTCTTCATTGGATTTTGTAATCTCCAAATATAAATTAATGCCCATTCCTCCATATATAAGAGCAAACCCTATTCCCTTGTATCACTGATGACGTTACCTTGTCTGGTAATGAAATGTCTGCAAGGAAACAACCTACTGGTAGTTCATAGAGTTCCAAGAACCCCACCTTCATATATTAAAATAGTTTTGCAATCCATCTTTTTTGGATTTATCTAATTTCAAATCTTTAACTCCAATACCTCCACAAACAAGTATTCTTCAAATTCTTCAAATATTCTTCTTCAAATTTTATTATTTATTTATTTTTTGGGGGGAAATCTGCTACAAAATTGTTCTTTATTATTATTTGAAGCATAGGTAGAAGCCAAAGATACTGTTTTATCTTCTTGTATTTTCAAATTTCATATGCTACCCAAATACTTGTCAGGCAGTGCTTTTTTCATCCGTTCTTTATTGTGTTTGTTTGGAAAGCAATTAGCATGGAAAGTTTGGGGGGGAGACAACAAAAAAAGAAACTTAAGACTTAGTCCAAGCTCATCATTTGAATGCAGTATTTGGGACAGAAATCAGTGGGCCAGAGATACAGGTTACTGATCCCAAGAGAAGAAGGAAAGACTACTACCAAACCAAGAAATCAAGTCTACATGAAGGCTAAAGTGATTTTTATTAATATTGGCTATAGTAATATAATCTTGCAAGCCTGTGTTTTGCTCCTCCCTTCCCCGTCTTTCTCTCTTGTTGCTTTAGTAACAGATCTGGCATATTTATGTCAAGATTAGCTTCCTTATTATCTACATTTTCTTTCTATACCCAAGGCATGCTTCTGGTAACATCTGGAATGGGTCATTTGATCTCTGTCCCAGAAGCGTTATTTGGTTTTATATATGGTTTATGTGGGTTTTATATATAACTGGATTAAGTAGGAAGATTCTAGAATGTGAGTTGATATTGGGGGAGTCTGGAAAAAATAAGACCAGTGTCATGAAACCAAGAGGAATATCAGGTTTGTTAATACATTCTCTGACATGCTGCCAGGTCAGCTGCTGTGTGTAACATTGTAGGATACCTGGCCTTGCAGGCAATATGCTAAATAAATAAACAACTTCCTGTGAAGTAGCAACCTTGCCATAGATCTTTCATTTTATATCTAGTTTGTTAACTTGACTGTAATAAACTTGATATCTAGTTTGTCTATGTCTGGTTTGAAGAAGGAAGCAAATACTAAAAATACCAGTGATTACTAAAAAGTGTTCAAGTATTCCAATTTTAAAAATAACAATGACCAAAACTCTTATCTTTAAATAGTTTTCACAGAAAAGCAATAATACTGTTTACTTTATATTTCACACAGAAATTGAAACAGCAAGTCAGAATCATTTTCCATGTTACGTACTATATATTTGTATATGAATGACACATTCAGTACAGGGGAGGGTTCTACTTACCTTTACTACCGGTTTGCAATGGGGCCACACACGTCCCGCATGTGCAGAAGCTTTCTGATGACGTTGGGGTCGGTGGGCGGAGCCTCCTGCCGGTTTTACTACCGGTTCTATAGAACCGGTCCGAACCAAGAGCAACCCACCACTGATTCAGTAATACGTTCCAGAGTTTAAAGATATAATGAGACACTACAGAGCAGGGCTGTGACTAAAGCAAATTATAAACCCGACCCACAGGACTTACATAGAATTTTATTAAACCATGCAGGCCTTGTGTATATGGTACTGTAATAAAAGAAAGAATATTAAAGTGAATTATTTCATAAATAAGTTTTGTTCTAAATATCCAGCAATTTTTTTTTGGCAATAAACAAATCTTTAATTCAAATTATAATAAGGTGAAGTAAGATGATGAGAAATTTAGGCAAGTGAAAGCTTGGTTTGCATTCTTTTTTTAAAAAATGAACTTGACACAACATATGAATGCAGTGATGATTATTGTTGAAATTGATTAATTTGACCATATTTAATGTATCTTTGAACTACAGTGATTTAGAATGCTTTTTCCTTGATACACTTAAGAAGTGTATTGTAATTGTAAGTTTCTTATAAGCCCCAAGTATCTGGACTGAAAATGGTTTTAGTATATTGCTGGATGCTAACATCAGCAATCTTAGGGGAAAACACAGCTTGTAAATAAATTACAGATTCAGAACTAGTAATTTATTGAACTGAATGTCCAAGCTTGTGCTTCTGCATCTTTTAATTTGACGGACCAGCAACTTAATAGCTGTTCTGGTAGAGTTGGGTCATTGGTGAAACATACTATTATCTTATGCATTGGAATCTTACAAATTGAATTTTCATGATAATCCTGATAGTTGTACCTGATCTACAATAGCAAAAGATTTACATCAAATCCCCCAACAATCCAAGCAATGTTATTTAAAAATAGAACTGCAACCTTGATTGGATTTTTAATATGGGCAGTTGGAAACATTTCAACTAAAGGTTGAATAATTTTCATGAATATTTTAATTTATGTTCCACATTAAGATTCTGATTATTCCCTGAACAAAAGTGTTTACCATTTTAGTTAAAAATGTTCTGACTGATGCAATTCTTCTTTTTAAAAAAAAGATTTTCTCATGCAGTTTACATACTTTTGACTCAACATTAATCTCCAAGTTAACGGGAGAAAGAAAAGAGAAGATCCTTCATGAATATAATGCAAAACTGATTATATTTCCTTGATTTGGTTGTGTCATCGTCCAGACTTGAGCTGCTTCAGTCGGATCTGCTACTGGCTAAGTCTTAGTTCTTTTACCATACCCCTTGCTCCTCCCTTTCATGTTCAGTTTTGACTCAGTTGGCCTGAGAGAATCATCTCCTGCAGATCTGGCTCTCAGCCCAGGTCTGTTCGATTACAATGAAAATTTGTAAGTTTTTTGACCTTTTAATTTACTTTATTTTTCATTTATTTTTAAATTTAACTTGAATTTTTTCCAAGGGTACCGGTCTACTAGGCTAGTTATTTCTTTTGTAACCTACCGGTCTACCCTGTATTGGAGTGTCCTGGTCTACCAGGCTTCTATTTGTTCCTGGTGGCAGCCATTTTGGAAGCCCCATTCGCACGTTTTTTAAAACATTTTCCTTTGTTGGGGCTTTTCAGCCCTGTACCACCAACGAAAGCACAGGGGACTTAAACCTCTATACCACCAATGTTTTCAAGCGATTTTCTGGGATAAAGCCCAGAATCATTGAATTCGGCCGCCGCCGCCACCCTTAGCCCCCGGAACTGACAATCAGCTGTAGGGTGGCCCTTTGAAGCACCGCGGCACCTCAGAAAGCCGAAAATCGCCGCTTTGCCACCAACGAACTCAGAAGAGGTTTTTGCATCGTTCCTGGCCTCAATCCTCCTATACCACCAACGGAGCTTCCTGTAGGAGAGAGCTGTAAGGTTCCCTTACACTCTCCACATGGCAAAATTTCCAGCCTTTGATCTTTAAATCGTGGCTGTGAGGGCGCTGAACAGGGACTGTTTCTAGGGCCACCTGGACAGACACCTCTGGAGCAGCGTACATCCTGCTCATGTGTTGCCTGGCAGCCATCGAACTTAATGCCAGAGCTGCCGCCATTTTGTTTTTTCCTTTCCACGTGGCGAAAGTGAAACTAAATCTTCTCCATTCGACATCTTGGTTGCAGTGAGTATACTATTGAGATGACAGATCGTTCTTCCCAAGGGAGGGAAATACCATGTCTGCAGGAAAGAAAGCAACTTGCAAACGCAAGCACCTTTCTAAAGCAGAAGAAAAGGATTTGGAAAGGAGACACAAAACCTTAGAGAAACAAATTAGCAAGGCTGTTGTAAACATGTCCGGTAAAGAGGCTTCTCCTCCCCCATATATCCCCCTCCCTGTTCCTACAGTTCACCAGGCCTGGTCATCAGAAGGTGAGGGTGGGGTTCTTCTCCAGGAAGTACAAGGCACACTGCAAAATCCCTTTGCAAGCCAATTGATTACTCCTGCAACTCCTGATTCTGGTGGAAATGTGGCAAGAGCTCATTCTGCAAAGGAATCTCCCTTGCCAGAACAGACCCAAGAGGACCCCTTTAAAAATCTGCCAGAAGGCCTAAAAATTTTAATTGATCAGGCCATTGCTTCCCGCATGGCAGATGTCTTTCAAGGCCATTGTTCTGGCTCAATAATTTCTGAGCATTCTACTCATGTTAGAGCCTCTCCTGCAGTTAGCCTTACTGGCTCTCATTCTCCTGCAGCTTCTAGAGCAAGTGAAACCTTTGCCTTGGAGGAAGAACGCCATTCTGATTTATCAGATGATGAGGGTGTGATTCAAGATCAACCTGCATTTACAGGTTTATTTCCCCCCTAACAAATTCAAATCTCTGTTGCATAAGGCATGCATCACTGCTGCTTTGAAAAAAGATGATTATCTCAAAGAGATGCAGGAAGCTCAACAGGGTCATAAACAAGGCCTTTTTTCTGAGCCTACTCCTGAACAGTGTTTTGTTCCAATTCCACAACTGTTCATAGATGTGGTTAAAAAACAATGGTCTAGTCCTGCAACCATATCCTCTGCCCATGGTTCAGATAAGAAATATTATGCTGTAGCACCCAAATTTGCTCAGTTATTACAAATTCCCTCAGTGGACAGCCCTGTAGCAGCTCTTTCCTCTCCCTCTTCCTATGTGGCAGGGGATACCTCTGAAGGTCTACGACCAGAGGATAAAAAATTAGAATTCCTTTTTTAAAAGAATCATCAAGCTGCAGCATGGGCAATTCAGTCGGCTTCCTCGGCCTCATTTTTAATCGAACCACCATCATCTGGCTTCAACAATTGCAAGCAAGAGTGCCCCCTAGTGAGGTTCGCCTCCATCAGGATATTAATAAAATCATAGCTGCAACTCAATTCTAAGCTGATGCTACTCTAAATTCGGCCAAGTTTGCATCTAGGGCCCTAGCTTCTACAGTATCAGCCCGCAGGATGCTCTGGCTCCGCCAGTGGCCAGCAGATCTTCGGGCCAAATGGCATTTGGTGGCAGCTGCCTACATTCCAGCAGTCTAAATGGTCCTTTCGCGGCTCCGACTACCACCAGTCCCGCAGCCATAAGTGACTCACTGCCAAGCCCTCCCATTGAAGGCCGCCTGGCCCTCTTTGCAGACAGGTGGAAAGCCTCAACCCCAGACCTCTGGGTCCTCTCTGTAGTAACATTTGGCCTTCTCCTGGAATTCCTCTCCAAACCTCCGACCCGCTTCATTCAATGTCCACCTTACAACAGCAAGTCCAGATGTCAACTGATGGACCAAACTGTTTAGCACCTCCTGCAAATTCACGCCATAGAGGAGGTTCCCCAAAGTCAATGGAAATAGGGATATTATTCCATCCTGTTCGTGGTTCCAAAGCGGTCTTGGGGGGTGGAGGGCAATTCTGGATTTAAAATCCCTCAACTATTGCATAGTGTATCGCAGATTCAAAATGTGCTCACTAACCTCTATCCTTCAGGGGATTCATCCCAACGACTTTCTAGTTTCTATAGACCTCATGGAGGTTTACCTTCACATTCCCATTCTACCAAAGCATCGACAGTATCTACGCTTCAGTACACTGGAAAACACCTGCAGTACCAAGCTCTTCCCTTTGGACTGGCATCGCCCCCCAAGGGTCTTCACGAAGGTTCTGACGGTCGTAGTAGCTCACCTGAGGCAAAAACTGGTAAGGCTCCAGACTTACCTGGACGATATTCTGATTCAGGCTCACTCTCATGACCAAGCCTTACACAATCTGAACCTCACAATTCAGACCTTGAACGATCACGGGTTTCTGGTCAACTACAAAAAGAGCCAGTTAGTGCCAGTTAATAGACTTGTCCATCTTGGAGCCATCATCGATACATGTCAGGGTGCAGTCTACCTATCCTTGGACCGGCAATCCAACATAAAAGATCTAATATCTCATATTCACAGAAACCCTTCAGTTCCCTTGGCCACCTTGTCCAAATTCCTCAGCAAGATGGTCTCCTGAGTTCAGATTGTTTCCTGGGCACGCCTTTATGCCTGGCATTTGCAGTGGTTCCTGCTTCCTTTCCAACGAAAGCGTCAGGCTCACACCATGTCCCCGGTCAGAGTTCCACTCTCAGTCAGGCGATCGCTACATTGGTGGGCATCGTCCTCTTTAGACAAAGGATGCCTCTTCATGGACCAACACAGACTCATCCTCACTACGGACGCCAGCCTACACGGCTGGGGAGCTCATCTCAACTCACACGTAGATCAGGGTTGCTGGTCAACATCAGACCTAACCAACCCTATAAATTGGCTAGAACTGAAGGCCATTCGCCTAGCTCTCACACAATTTCGACAGTTTGTACAAAACCGTCATGTTCTGGTATTGACAAACAACATTGCTGCAAAAGCACATGTCAATCATCAAGGGGGGACTCGCTCAAGATGCCTCATGGAGGAATCCTTTCGTCTAGGCAAGTGGGCTGAGCAACATCTTCTCTCAGTTCGAGTGGACCACATAGTGGGGACAGAGAACACCCGAGCAGATTTCCTCAGCAGGACCCAGATAGACAATGCCGAGTGGCAGATCCATCCAGTCATATTCCAAGAGATATGCAGCAGGTTCGGGTTTCCGAACATAGTCCTCTTCACAACGAACCTGAACATTCAACTTCGTCACTTCTTCTCAAGGTTCCTGGCTCCAGGAGCGGAAGGGGTCAATGCTCTCTGACTCACAGGGCCACCCGGTCTTTACTATGCCTTCCCACCACTGCCTTTAATCTAGGCTCTGATTCGGAAAGTAATCACCGACAGGACGGAAATAATCCTCATAGCCCCGCACTGGCCATGCTGCCCGTGGTTTGCAGATCTGGTCAATCTCTCCATATCACAACCTTGGAAGATTCCATCTGACCAGATCGTCCTGCGACAAGGGGCCCTGATTCATCCGGAACCTCAGTGGCTCCAACTGATTGCTTGGCATTTGAAAGGGTCCTCCTAAGACAGGACATGTAGTCGGATAGGGTGATCCACACTGTACAAGCCTGTAGATGTAGGTCTGCAGTTAGGCTTTACAATATCACCTGGCTAGCCTTTTTAAAATGGTGTAGGTCCCGCCAGGTCAACCCTCTTTCAGCCTCACCTCCCCAGATCCTTGAATTCTTACAGGATGGCTTGGACCGTAGTCTGGCCCATAACACCCTTCGAAGGCACTATTTACAGCCTTGTCCAGTTCCTCTGGACAGCCACTCACTCAGCACCCTGTTATCAAAAAGTTCCTGCGAGGAGCCAGGCTTTTATGGCCTTCCTCAATTCATAGATATCCCACTTGGGATTTGCCCAAAATCCTTAATGCATTAACTGAGGCTCCCTTTGAGCCCCTTCGCACAGTCCACCTTCATTTCCTCACTCTTAAGGTAGCCTTCCTAGTGGCCATAACATCAGCTCGCCGTATATTGGAGCTGGCAGCCCTTTCTGTTAGAGAAGATCTCTGTATCTTCAGACCTGACACTGTTGTCTTGAGATTGGAGCCCTCTTTTATCCCTAAAGTTAATTCCCTTTTTCACAGGGCTCAAGAGGTTATTCTCCCTAATTTTTGTCCATGGCCTTCTCATAACCTGGAGTGAAGGTGGCACACCTTAGATGTGCAGAGGGATCTAAAAATGTACATTAAAAGAACTGCCCCTTTCAGAAAATCTGAGGCCTTATTTGTCTCCTTTTTACCTAGTTCCCTAGGGTATAAGGTCTCCTCTGCGACAATTGGTCACTGGATAAGAGCTTGCATCCCCTCGGCATATCAGGCCCAGGTGATTCCTGTTCCCAGTCGCATTACTGCTCACTCCATATGGAGTGCTGCTACATTGGTGGCCTGGGCAACTCAGACTTCCCTTGAGGAGGTTTGCAGGGTGGCCACCTGGTCCACACCCTCGCCATTCATTCGTCATTACAAGTTAGATGTTTTTGCTTCCGCTGAAGCGTCATTTGGCAGGAGGGTTTTACAACAGGTGCACCAAGCAAGCGTCTCCCCAGGCTCTTTGACATCCCACCCTTAGGACTGCCAAAACTTTGGTATGTCCCAAGTCTGGACGATGACACAACCAAATCAAGGAAATTGGGCATTGGTCTTACCTTGAATACTGAATTTCTTGAGGGTTGTGTCATCGTCCAGCCCCTCCCTCTGTCTCAGGGCCTATCCAGTTTGTTTGTTAATGTTCAAGGGGTTTATTTTCCAGTTGTCCTGTTGGATCGGTTTTTCTATCTCTGACAGTGGTGGTTCCTGTTGGAGATCTTCTTGTGGCCTTTCTTCGCTGAAACTGAGCATGAAAGGGAGGAGCAAGGGGCGTGATCAAAAAACTATGACTCAGCCAGTAGCAGATCCGACTGAAGCAGCCCAAGTCTGGACGATGACACAACCCTCAAGAAATTCGACATTCAAAGTAAGACTAATGCCCATTCTCTGCATTTTTAAAAAGACAGTGGATAAAATTATTTATTTCATAACTATGTACAGAACATGTACCAGATGTTACTTGATGTAAACTGGGAATTAAATATTAATATGCTTGTTTGATACAAAACACATAAATATAGACTAAATTAAGACTTGGTCAAAAAGTTTATGTGCACTCAGAACCAAAATACACCTTACATTGTGTAATGGAGTATACACAGGATCTGATTTTGTACAGTAATACTAGTCACCTGTAATTAATGCTGCAAAATATTAATACTCATCTTGCAAATGTAGCATGTGATTGGGTTCTTGGGTAAGCTTGGTGGATAAATAATAAAATAAAAATATGTGATACATTTTTACTAACATATGTAACATATGTTTCATTTATATTCTTCAGGTACAAACATCAGCATGTTTAAACTATTAGGTTACACTATATTGAATTGTAAAAAGCTAAAGCAGGGTTATTCAATATGAGGAATACAATAGTACAGAAAGTATTTAATCCAGTACAGAGTTATCTGAAAATAAGTTTTAACTGAATTAGGTGCTTACTTCAGGATCTCTTTGGAACCTTAAATAGTATTCAAATTCTGTTTATGCACATTTTTAAGAATAGTTAACATATGAAGTCCTCTCTGAGCTTGCTTGTTTTCTTGCAGGCATTTCATTACCCAAACTAGCTAACATCTTCAGTGTTTGGGTAATGAAACATCTGCAAGAAAGAAAGAAATATCAGCGAGCACCAAGGACCCCCCTCATGTCAATCCTGAGCTACAAATATTCTCCTTTATTAATAGTAACATATATTTGACGTTTTTATTTGTTTTTCAGTGCCTTAAAAGAACCAGTAACAATGAAAAGAATGGTCATTCTTGATTTCACTCTTTAAAATTAGAAGGCTGTTTATTTGTATTCAGGTAATTTCATTAGCTTGTACTACTTGTAAGTAGATAAAATTCTTCAGGTTTCCAGGAATAACAGTATTTGCTTGTGAATAGATACCATAGACAGGCTCTCTTTTGTTTGGAGATGGTTCAGTCAGTTTAAAAAAAAAGACAGAATAATGAACACATCAGCGTAATTTTTAGTAAATACGCCTGATTTCCTTTTGTTAAAAATAAAGGATCAGTCATGGGAACTATGAAACAAGAAGACAACCAGCAGCAATGTGGATGGACTCGGTTACAGTGGCGATGAGTGCACCATTAGGAGACCTGAAAGAACAGATTAGGGATAAATCATCATGGAGAAAATCTATCTCTGTGGTTGCTAGGAGTTGAAAACCATTTGATGGCACATAATCAGAAGAGGTGGAACTAAACTGTATTGTTGGTGTTCTACGGCTTGCAGGAGTTAAATAATTTTTTTACAAATACAAATGGTCCTT
Organism: Ptyas mucosa; assembly: GCA_012654045.1. Taxonomy (NCBI): domain Eukaryota; kingdom Metazoa; phylum Chordata; class Lepidosauria; order Squamata; family Colubridae; genus Ptyas; species Ptyas mucosa. The sequence goes on along the minus strand of WNWU01000030.1, from coordinate 9,470,639 downwards.
GTCTTAAAACCAGTTGCTTAGCAAATATTTGAAATTATGATGGACCAGATTTGAAGTTAACACCACCACCATTCCTGAAGTCACATGATCATATTTTGGGCTCATGGAACTGACCTGCATTTATAGATATTTGCAGCATCCTATGACTATGTGACCACGATTTATGACATTTTTTTCCTGAAAACCAGCATTTACTTCTAATTTCCAGCTTAAAAAACTGCCCATTGTGGACAATGCGTTTACTTAATCACCATGGTCATTTGCTTAACCACTTTGCAACCATGGTGATTTAGTTAAGCACCATCACAAGAAATAGGGGTCAGTCATGTAATGACTTGCTTAATTATTGACACGACATGATTCCAGGCTAAATTGTGGTTGTAAGTTGAGGACTATGTATTTTGATGATGTCCCTCTTTGGAGTTCTTTGGTTGGTGCTCTCTAAGCTTGGCTGTTTGCTTCAAAATGTTTCATTGCCCAACTAGGTAATATCAGTGTGGGGTTTCCTGCTTATATACAGTAGCTTGCTCTGCCAATGTTAATAAGACTGTGGCTTTCTCTTTAGCAGATTTGGTTGAAAACAAGCAACAAGCAATTTATTGATCAACCTACTAAGAAAACTATATCCTCACCAATATATAAACTTCCTAGTATGTAAACTTACTCTCACAAATAACAAGGAGCAAACAGTACCCTAATCAACCTACTAAGTAGAAAACCATACTCCCACCAACACTTACAGGACAAGCTACTATATATAAAGTTATTCCCACTGATAATGTTACCTAATTTGGTAATGAAATGTCTGCAAGCAAACAACCAAGCTCAGAGAGCACCAAGGACTTCACAATTCAACCCTAAACTGCATATATTCCTTTCTGTTGTAACTTCCCTCTTTCTCTTGCTATCCTCTTTGGAAAACAAAGAAGAGGTTGCAGCATTTCTTCTTTAATAGGAGATGAAGTTAAAGCACTGAAAAAAGAATGGTCTTTGAGGAAAAGTGTTCTTATCTAAATGAATTTGGACAAAATAGAGTCATTTTTGGATCCAGCATAAAGATGGAAAGCCACGGTACACACTGGTGATAAAAGAGAAGTCTTTTATTGGTTCAAGCTGATTAATTGGATATATCCATTCCTAGAGGAGAGTGGTCTGGTGTCAATGATCCACACATGGAAACTCAAAATTGGATCACTGCAAAACATTTTGATGTAGCCCATAAGGACAATCTAAAAAATAAAATGGTACCAGAACATATCAAAAGAGATTATGAGTGAAATTTCCAGGATGCAAATTTGACTGCTTCTGCTCAAGGTATTGAGATTTGTCCAGGGTGGATAAAAATTAATGATTTTTTTTTAAAAAAATAAAATCAGATTTTTTAAATTTAAATCGGATTTTTTTTATTTAAATCGGATTTTTTGATTTAAATCGGATTTTTTTTATTTAAATCAGATTTTTTATTTTTATCAAATTTTAATTTTAATAAAATGCTTTTGAAGTAAAAATCTATCTAAAGATACTCTTCTATTTAAGATACATTAATAATTTAGTTTATTCAGCATGAAACGGAGCTTAGTTATATAGCATGAGGCTGTATATTCTGCAATATTGGGACTGTCGGCGAATCAACAGCAGGTCAGAAGAGGAGCCGCTGCGGGACAGAGATGACAGTTGTTCTTTAAAAATTATGATTTAAATCAAGTTGATTTAAATCAAGCCTTTTTACTAGTGATTTAAATCGACTTGATTTAAATCAAATCCACCCTGGATTTGTCTAAATGCAAAATCCTGTAAAATAATATATTGAGAGAGAATATAATGTGTAGTACTATTAATTTCTATTATTCCTCTGTTTGTGGAAGTTGGGTACATCAGCTTTATAATAACCCTGCTGGTATTGGCCCAACAGTTGGTATTACAGTGAAAATGTTAATTTAAAGACAAATGTTTGCAATGCAGATTGTAAAATCTGAGAGAGAAAATAATTTTGTAGAGGCAAGAGCAGATACAAAATTGTGCCACTTTACAAATAAAATAAATAAAGCCCCCAACTTGCCCAAAGTTGAACATCTGATGTGGAAATGCATGCCTTATATTAATTCTTATTAATTCTAGATGTAGCCCAAGTAAGCTGGGATTTTCTTGGCACAGTTGTTTGATCTGTAGGTATATTGAGGGTAGAAGAGAATTTATGTCATGGCAATACCATCTAACCATTTGGATTATCTGGACCCTTTACAGTCAAGATTCAGATCTCGGTATGGAATGGAAATTCCTACTCCCATACCATTCAAAGGGTGTTCATCCCAAATTGTATAGTTAAAAGTCTGTAGAGATTCTCAGTCATCCAGGTCATGGTTATCCCCAAGGTGCTTTTTCAGGAGGCAACTGGACTTTCTTGTTTATTTTTTTCTTTTGAAGACGTTTCACTTCTCATCCAAGAAGCAGCATCAGCTCTGGCAAGATAAAATGGAAGGATTTATATTCCTTGCAGACATCTGGTAATCTGCATCCATTTAGAGAGTCGATTGGTTCTCCACCTTTCTTTGGAGCCAATTCCAATTGGTGGTGATTGAAGGGAAGACATCCCTCCTTTGGCTCCTACATTGTGAGCTTTTCTAGTATTACTGTCCTCTCTCTCCTCCTATCCAACATCTGCATGAAGTTGGTGGGTGAGATTATTCATTGTCATAGGATTAGGTATCATCAGTATGTTGCTTGCTTGCTTGCTTATCACATTTCTGAACTACCCATCTCCCTTTAAAGGACCCACCTTGGATGGTGCACAATAAAATGTTACAATATAAAACCCCATTCAGAACCAAAGATGAAGTACTCCTGGATGCAGAGAGGCCCACCCTCAGCCACTCTGTCTTACCAGGGTTCAGATGAAGTGCGTTCCCCATTCAGACTCACAACTATTGATACCCAACTACACCTATCTGGTCCTGGAGTTAATCAGTGTTGTTGACATCCTAGCTCAGTGCCTGGAGACTGTGAAGGCTCCCCCTCATGAACCCTGGCAAGAGTCTTGGTGCCCTCTGGGTCTTGTTCCCCTCTGGTTCAGGGACTATATCATCTATGTTAGTGGATGGGGTTGCACTGATCCAAACAGAATGAGTACATAACCTGAGTATTCTCTAGACTCATGACTCCTGCTTGATGAGCAGGTGGCAATCTTAGCTAGGATGACTTTTGCACAGCTTCAAATATTGTGCATCAGTTGTACCATTCTTTGACTGGGATTGCTCATAATGCTCCACACAAATGCTCCACACCATAAGACCTTAAAACAGTGATCTTTGTTGGGTTTCAGAGCTCTGTATGCTAGGTTCACCCACAACCTTTCTTAATTACTTTCACTAGAAATGGCTTGTAAATTGTTTTTTGGATGCTGAAAACCTTCAGAAGGACAAGTTTTATTACACTGGGTGATTTTCCTTCAGTGAATTTAAGTGAAAGAAGTTTTATTTAAGTTTAAAAATTAAAGAAAAAACTTTTTTTAATTTAGAAATAAGCAGCAAAAGAGGGATTAAATGTTAATTTTGGAAGTTTTTAAATGGACTAAGGGGGAAATAAGATTTTGAAATGATTATAAGAATGCTTCCTGCGGCTTGTTTGAAATCCAATGGAAAAAACATGAAGATTTTGAATTTAAGAAAATTTTCCCTGTGGAAATATTGTGGATTAGAGAAAAACATGAGAAGTGTCCTTGAAAGTTGCTTACTAGAGGCAAAGAAAGAATTAAAGATTATGATTAAAGGAAAAGATCCACTAATATAAACTGGAGAAAAGTATTTTAAATGTGGAATAATTCAAGGATGATTGCCAATAATGTACTCCAAACTTTCTCTTAAGATTGTCTGATAGCATAAAATGGGTTCAAAAGAAGAGATGGAAGAGGATATAATTGAGAATCAGCCTGCTTTTGATACAGATTTAAAATTTACAGAATACAAGAATGACAAAGATGTTTTGCAAGACTTTAGAAATGAACCTAACTGATGCTTAATAGGTAAAGGGACATACAAATAATAAACCAGAAGAGGTGACTTGGACAATCTTCTTAGTTTGGACTTTAAAAAGAAATGTGTTGTATTTATGAAGAAATTCCTGAGATGAGATAAAGTGAGAAAGAAAGAAAAAATCAATTTTGGATTATTACTTAAGAGAAATAAATATCAAGACATTCAAAAAAATTTTAAAATGTTTGTACAGTTGGCTTACTTGACCAATGTTAACATGAATATCAGGGTTTTTTTAAGCAGGTTTTTCTTGAGTGCTTTACAGATTAGTTTAAGATTTTTTGGGGGGGAAGTTATTAGCTATAGTACTGACATTTAGAGAAGATGAAAAGAAGACGATAAATTAATTTGTGCAACATTATTTTCAGTGTGTTTTTTCTGGTGGCTCTTTGGTGGAATTTTTCTTAATTAAATTTGAATAAATGTATAAAAGGCTTTAAAGATATATTGATAAATATAAGACATGGGAAGAGGGTTTTGTTGTATTTTTAGAGAAAATAAAGTGCTGTGGAAATGAATATGAAATAGATTTACTTGTGTAAAGTTTAGGTAGGTAGGTAGGTAGATGATAGGTAGGTAGGTAGATAGGTAGGTAGATAGGAAGATAGATAGTATCTACTGTAGTATCTTAAACTTTTGCTGATTGAACAAAGAGGCTATTATTTGCTAATAGATAAAAGATAAGACATGAATAAGAGATGCTAATGTGCAATGTTAGAGAAGGGGTTAAATTACTGAAATTGTTTGACTTAGCCTGTTGAAAGGGAAAGTATTTTTTTCTGTTTTTTTTCTTTTCTATACATTTAGTCTCTTTTTCTCTTTCCCTCCTTATTCTCTTTCTCCGTCTCTACTTACTTTTTCTTTTTCTGAGAATGACACATGGGAGAGCTGCATTGGTTGCCAGCTGGCTTCTGGGTCCAATTCAAGGGGCTGATGTTGCTCTTTAAAGCCCTTCATGGCAGGGATTGCGTGATTTGAGGGACCGCCTTTACATGATTGCATCTGCCTGTTCCATTAGGTTTGGCAGGAGAGGTATTGTGTGAGCCCCATCTGCAAAAGAATTCCATCTGGCAGGACCCAGGAGACAAACCTTTTCAGCTGTGACACCTATCCTGTAAAACAGGGGTGTCAAACTCAAGGCCTGTAGACTGGATTCAGCCCACAGGGTGCTTAGATCTGGCCCATGGGGGCACCCTGGAAAAGTAAAGGACCAGTCCGCAGTGCCTCTGCCAGAGAAAACAGAGCTTGGGAAGGCCGCATGGAGTCTTCCCAAGCTTTGTTTTCACTGGCAGAGAGTTGCAGGAGGCCATCACAACCAAAACAAGCTCAGTAGCCCATTTTCACTGGCAGAGCGCTCAGGCCACCACAGGCGCCCCCGATCCAAATGATATTGAGCTGGCCACCTCATCCTGGCCATGCCCCGCTGTCTCCCCCGAGGTCAAGCACAACCCTGATGTGGCCTTCAATGAAATCGAGTTTGACACCCTGTTGTAGAACATTTCCCCACGAACACCCCGAGGTGACCTTGGCCTCTTGATATCCTTCTATAAGACCTTCAAAACATGCCTAATTCAGCAGGCTTGGGGATCTCACAGAAACAGTGATCTAATGAAATAATTTTTAATATCATTTTTTCTATTGTCTTGTTATTAATAATGTTTTAGATCAGCTTGCAGTCCACAGGCCGGTTGCATTATGTGCTGGCCCCACTCCCGCCCGGTTTAGCAAAGCGGGAAAAAGTCCTGATATCATGTGATAACGCCGTGATGATGCAAGTTTGACATCCCTGTTTTAGATGTTTTTAATTGTACTTGTCTTAATATTTCAATTCTGTGGCTGCTTTTTATAATGTGTTGGCTAAAATCACTTTCCTGTGAGATGGGCAGCTATATAAATATGATGGATGAAAGAATAAATAAATTTGTACCTAGAAACATAGGCAATAGACATATCTCCACAATATTTTGAACTAAATAAGGAATTGTCTAATTTTCTCATACATCTTTTATACTTAGTACCTACTTTTATTTTGTCTTTCAAAATACAGTATGCATTGATTCATTTGTGTTACATTTTGTGTTACTCTGCTTGCTGAACTTAAAGTTTCAATAATTTGCTTGAAGGATATATGTGTACCAAAGTAGAAAGTAGCAGTCTCCAAAATCTCTTCGTTTTTCTCAAGCTACATCAAAGATTTCAGGTAAAGTGATGTTTCCATATTAAAATTAACAGCCAATTACTGTAGATGTGTTCAGATGAAATGTATGAAAATGGTAACTGTTCATTTCAAAGTAAATTACCCTGGATACAGTTACTTGATGACCATTTGTTCAGAGAGTGTTTGAAAGTATGCCAGCACTGAATGAATTATGACCTGTATCCAAAGCTACATCATTGCAGTTCTCCCACAGTCACCTGATTGCAATCTGGGCACTTGACAACCTGTTCACAGTTATGACTGGATGCCAAGTGCCCCACGATTATGTGCTTGCCATTTGCAATTTTCCCTGCTGGCTTTCCCAGTGGAGAAGCCAGTACGGAAGATTGCAAGCTGCTACCGTCTCTCTGGTATCTGGGAATGTGCTAAAAAGTCCAAAAATCCTAGCAAGGTTTTAGCACAGAGCACTTGCAGTACAGGGCATCAGCTTGCAGAAATGAGAGGCAGTCCTTTTGACTCTGCGGGCTGGCTGCAAATGCCCCATCCTACAAACACTCTGTGCCAAAATCCTGCTTGGACTTCAGGACAGATCCTTTTCAGCCAGCCTCTTTGAAAAGGTTGCCTGCTGGAGGGATTCAGCGCCTATACAAAGTTGTGTCTTTCCAGTGAGCAGCTATAGGAGAGCAAAAGGATTCTCTGCCAGAGGGATTTGGCCCTGCGCTGGGCTGAGCCTTCTAGTAGGCAGCTCCTTAAGGGCAAAAGGGCTGCCTATGGAGGGCTTCAGCTCTGTGGGGTTGAGTCAGTCCAGCTTTTGCTTCATTTGTTTAATTCAATCTGATTTCAGGAGATATTGATTTGTGAGTAAAAAAAGATCTTCTATAGGACTGATGTTATATGTGTCAGATAGGAAGTAGGAAATGGGCTCAGTATTCCTTCACTGTTTGCCAAGCAGAAGTATAAGATATTGATTATGTAAGGAGTGCAGCCAAGGAGATGTTATTGATTTTTTTTCATCATCAGATCTTAACTTTTTTTTTCTTTTAGAACGTTGGCAATCCTTTATTTTTTAAATCATTCATGATTTCATTATTGTAGAAAGTCATCCACATATATTTCTTTTATCTGGACTCTGGGTAGCATTAAGGGACTGTTTGCATATATGCGTGAGCCATGGGAGAAAAAAAAAGTCAGGTAATGTGGATAGAATCCATATTATAAGCCATGATGTTCACTAAAAAGATTTATGTCTTGAATTGATATTGCAGTCACAGAGCGCTATGAAATGTTGAATCGTAATCAAGTGGTAAGTCTGAATCATCTTAGGAGCACAAAATTTTGTTTTTTATTCAGTCATTATAAAAATAATTTTGATCTATATCTTCTGGAGTCATATTAATTATACAACAGAACGTTGAGCAAGAGTGTGAGCAGCCTGGAGAATTGTAACAAGCAAATATGTGCATATGCTGCAAATGTTTAATAAAGTTCACTACTTTTCTGAAGATAAAAATTAGAACAGGATTCCCATATAGAAAACATAAACATGGTTTATTTTCTGTGACATATTTAATGCCAAATAGATGGTACTGATAAAAGTGGAATCATTTGTGCTTTTTGAAGTTGGTTGTTTACTTGCAGACGTTTCATTATCCAACTGATTAATAGCTTCAGTGCTAATAAGTATTGAATTTGCTCCTGTTTAATATACAGTAGCTTGCCCTGTTGGTGAGGAGTGTCGGGTTTTTCCCCCTGTAGTTCCTTTAGTCTGTTGTGTGCTTTATTGTTTGACTGGTGTTTATCTGGGTGTTTGCTGCTAGAGGATTTGTTCTGTTTTGTTTCGTTTTTGTTTTGTTTCCTTCTTAGCTTTTTATTATCTCTTTTGAATGGTGTAAATAGGTTTGTTTCTATATATCTGTTTGTTTATTTCTTTGTGTATAGACCAGTGACAGCTAACTTTTGCTGGCTATACAATTGAAACTGATTTATGTTGTAATAATCAAAAGGGATATATAAATAAAAAGCCAGAAGAGTAATTGGATTTACAAAAGAGACTTGTTAAAGTTTTGCAGGATTTACTGAGACTGAACAAAGAAAAACAAATCAAAATAAATCTATTTCTAGGACATTATTTGAAAGGATTAAAAACCAAAGTAGTTAAAAGTGCAGGAGAGGAATATAAAGATGGTTTATTTGATCAAGGTTAAAGTAGATATGTAATTGCAGTATCTCTTGTAACCATTAATAAGACTAGTTGACCAAAAATGAATGACTGGTTTTAAAAATTTTGTTTATAATTAAGAGTTTGAGTTATGGGGGGAAAGAGAGTATTTACTGCATTTTAAAACTTATTAAAATTATTTATACTTGTGATGAAAGAGGAAATTTCTTTGTTTTTTTATTTCTCTTTTTTCTTCTCTGTAATTTTTATTTTTTACACTTTTACTTTTAATTTGTATTAGTTTTTATCTTTTCAATTGCAATCCTTAATAAATTTATTTTTTTAAAAGAACTACCATATAAGTTGTACAAAGCTTCTGAAGCAGTTTTGACTGGCTTCAAAGCAAGGAAACAAGTACGGTACTGTAGCTTTGAAGCATTTAGTAGTTTTTGTGTTGATTTTTTGGTTCTTCAGTGTTCAAAAATATTTTCTTAGGTGCAGGCCAGGAATGGAACAGGAGGTTGCACAAGAAGTGCCATGTACGAACCAGAGATGCGGTGCGGGTTTGGAAGGGGGTGCTGGTGGGTGACATAGGGCAGGGAAAGCATGTGAATGGATGTCGCTGGTCAGGGGAGATATGGGAGATGGCATAGGCCAGAAAAGGGATTCCTTCTTCCCTTCCCTTCTGCCCTTTCCTTACTCAGCAAACAGATAAAAGACTGCTGTTGGGGGGGTGGGGGGGAGGAACTGCGAGACTAGCTGGGAAACTGTCATAGAATATTGAAAATGAAGATCAGGTGACCACAGCAGCAATGCAGCAGTGGCCAGTAGCCCTGAAACAGCCACAACCTCCCCAAATTTCATTCCTGTAGTAGTCATGAGTCCCAGATTTTGGACACATTCTGTAAGTTAGCCCATTTGAACTACCTTGGTTCAAAAATTGTTGCCCTATGATGCTCTTTTGCCCAGTTAAAGATCATGACAATGAAAGTTTAAATATATGGTAAATGATGACCAGGTTAGTTGTATTAAGGTCCATTTTTAGAGGCCACACATTCCAAAATCAAGGTGGGCGGAGAGAACAATCACACCAATGTAATGCCGGTGTGTTATTGTGTACATAAATTGAATTATTCAGGGTGAATGACTTCTTTGTCCAGTGGATACCTTGTTACATGTTCCATTAATGTACTTTATTCCTCATTGTAGCTGAGCTTTTTTTAACCTTGATGTAGAATTGAAAGCTCAGCCATTGTTTTTAAAGAAAAAAATTGGTCAAGCTATCGAAAAATTACAAATTGCACACTTTCCTTGGAGTAACATGTTACCTCACACACACACACACACACACACACACACACAAAAGAAAGTGTCACTGGTTAGAATATTTAATTACCATGGTGCAGAAGTCACAGTGGGATCTTAAATTTTCTTTGAATTTCAAAAATTCATACTTTTAATATCTCTTTTGCACATGTCCAGTATGAAATGGGGAAAAAAGTAGAGAAAAAAAGGAGTTAACTAGTTTTATTCCCCTTTAAATCAAAATCCAGTAGCAGCTACCATAAAACTATATCTTTGGAAATTTTTTTGCAGTTGCAGTTTCTTGGAGGTTGAACTGACCCGTGTCTCCTGCTATTCTTTAAATTGGTGACTATATAGTTAATTGACAATGTTCAATAATCCTTTCTATGCCAGGAAACATTTTAAATATTGTATCTTACTTAATAATGAAAACAACAGTTACCACGAAGTTTCAGCATGAAATTTTAAGAACTCATGAATATGGACAAATTCTAGGAAATGTTAACTTCAGTGATGAATCATTATTTAATGTGATGGAAAGGCGATATCGTAATTTCCTATTCTAAATTGTCAAGTTTACAATTGTAAAGTGATTAATATTTCTTTAGCATGCGCGTATATTCTACTTTGAAAATTTACCAGTAGCACTGTTTTATCAATCTGCAAAGAGTCAGTTAATAATAAAATTGAATTTTCTATTATTTTGCAAAAATACAGTATAGCTAATTTTAAAAAGGTCTTCCTATTATCAATAATTCCTTTGAGATGTCATTTGTTAAAAGGCAAAGTTATGGCAGTGATTAGAAAACTGCACAGCTCCTTAGAGCTTGGCCATAAGAGAATACATTTTCATCTCATAAAGTATGTAACTAATTCCGGCTGAATAAATGCAGTTTTTGTTTATTTTGTAATAGAGGAGACTGCTGCAGAGTGGAACTACCTGTTAAATGTCATGTCGTGTAATTTCCCCACATTCTTCATCCTCCAAGAGAATCTGTATTGGTGTGGGGATTTCTTTTGGCTACGATTGGACACACCACAGCTTGGATGAAAGCTTTACACATCCCTTTATTACATTTCACACTTTTCCCTAATACAAAGCTGCTGTCTTGGCTGGACAGGGCTAGCTTCACTTTCCCAATTCTAATTATCTGGCCTAGCCATGATTAGGTGCTTAGGTTTTGACATACTTAGTCAATTTCTTTCTCTTTAAGTTCTAATGGGATAAGTGCATATAATCCTTTTCTCCTTCCAGATTTTCTTACACACATTAGGGATTTTGTACAGCCTCAGCTTGGTTGCTCTTTCTATACAACAAGACATAAGGCAAAGGGGCTGCTTTGTCATTCTCCCTAGTGTTGCTCCTCTTTGCCTGTGCTCACATACAGTATAAGCCCGTGATGGAGAAACTATGGCACGCGTGCCACAGCTGGCACGCAGAGCCTTCTCTGTGGGCATGTGAGCCATCTCCCAGCTCAGCTCCACTGCCCATGCGCACATGCGCCTCTGGCTGGTCAGCTACTTTTCTGGATGCACAGGGAGTAGGGTGCATGCGGAAGATGCGCGGGTGTACGTTGGGGGCTGGGGGTCATGAGGGCATGTGCGACGGTCGCACGGGGGGTGCAGCACCCCCCCCCCACAGCCTATTTTTGGGCCCAGGAGGCTGCAGGGAGGCATGCTAGGCCCAAAATGGGGTGTGTGGGGATGCGGCATGCCCCTCCTCCCACTGCCTGTTTTTGAGCCCAGTAAGCTTCAGAGAGGCCTGCTAGGCCCAAAACGGGGGGCAGGGGGTTATATGCATGGGGGGAGGGGTGCATTGCATTATGGCTGCTGGCATGTGTGTGTGCTGTCATGTGCATGCATGCTTTAGGCAGACAACGAGAAAAAGGTTAGCTATCACTGGTATAAACCCTCTAGATTAAACCAGCGCATTAATGGGATGAGAAAACAAACCTGGCTGATTATGTCCTCCTAAAGGCTCAGGTGCGGCTAAACTAGCCAGCTTGGAAGCTGGCATGACTGGAATTCTGGATTCTTGTCACTGTCTGTTATCGCTCCCATCCATCTTCTTCCTAACAATTCCAAGAAAATGAGCTTTCTATGAGCACTAGACACATTTACGAAATTGCAAAACGCCAAGGAACTAGATTGAGCATAGGGTTTCATGGAAGTCTGCATCTGAAATGAAGTTGATTTTGGATGGTCTTGGTTTACTACAGAAACCTGCAATGTATGACAATTGTGGTTTACTGTGTCTTTGGCTTCAGACTCCATATACATTAGAGACTGCCTTTAGTTACTGGACATGTATCACAGAATGGCTAGCTTTTATACATGTGTGGTCCATTATTCCTTGAAAGCTAGCACCAGAAAGAATCACTTAATTTGGAACATGGGCTGTTTCACCAGGCAGAAATGGCTTTTGCATTGCTTGATTGATAGAAAATTTGGTTTAGATATAAAATAATAAGTCAATAAAAATTTCATCTATTGTGAGAACTGAGGAAAAATCTTGGTTCACTTATTTTGTATTGGCAAGGCCATAGGTTAACATTGTGGACTCCTTTGCTTTCATAGCCTCTCCTTGTTTCATGACCACAATTTGTTCCCTAAATCATAACCAGAATGGTTGCTAAGACAAATAGTAGAGACATGAACCACATGACAGAGGGGAAACCTATGCGAAAGTTTTTGCCATCTGACTGCTGCTGTGGCATGTCTCTTCTGACCCTTTTGCTCCTCTCACTTCTCCAATGTGCATAGTGTTTTTCTGAATCCTAAAATAATGGCAATCTGGCAATAAACTTTAATTATATATGTGCACCCTGACTTAATTTAAGCAAGATCTCAAGACTTAGCTGTTCCTCTAGGCCTTGGGTTAGACACCTGTATGGTATATTGATCATTAGTTGGTGTTATTTCAGAAATTGTTTGCCTCTGTCTTCTTCCTAGCATTGAAAGAAGGTAATGGGCTCAAAAATCTCTCTATTGACTTCTGGTTGGCTTAAGGCAGAACTAGAACACAGCTTTTCCCAATTTTAGTCCTGTGTCTTAACCAAGAGAGCAAGCACAAATTACTTTCTGACTATCAGTTACAGAGCACTGTTGTATTTGAATTGAGGATTTAATTTGATTAAATTTGATTTGATGCTGCCCAATTCCAAATGACTCTCGGTGGGTCAAAATACACCAAATAATGTATGGTCAAAGAAAATGAAAGAAGATCAAGATAGCAAGCTACTTTTTATGTAGTCGCTTGGAATAACTGACTTTTCTCATTGTAGTATCTCAGTTGAAAAGTTTGTGAATGCATTTCTTGTATAATTCTTAAGTTCTGAAATGGATACTAATTGTTTATTTGAGTGATTAGATCAATGGGTTCTAAAAGATATCATTTAACAATATTGTAGTCACCTGGTGGCATGAGATACCACTTAAGTATTACTTACCCGTCTCTAGTTGTGTATGCTGCAGTTTCATATTGGCAATTCCTTCCTGGCATGGGAAATATGTAAGAGAGTATACAGTTCCTCTACTCTTTCTTTTTTTTCTTCCTTCCTTCCTTCCTTCCTTCCTTCCTTCCTTCCTTCCTTCCTATTCTTTAATAAGATATGGTACAATCTAAGGATTTATAATATTCATTACAAATCAGAACTGCAATCGTGTAACTATTGAATGGGTTTTTAAATACTGGAATGTAGTATACAGATAGTCCTCAATTTACAACCATAATTGAGCCCAGAATTAAAGTAATAAGTTGTGGCAGTTGTTAAGTGGGTCTCATGATGGTGCCCAATTTTATGACCTTTCTGCAGTAGTCATTAAACAAACACAGTTGTGAAGGGAACACTGCAGTTGTTAAGCAAATCCATTGTTTGTAATAGGCGATTTTTGTCAGAAACTAAAGGTAAATGCCAGTTTTTGGCAAAAACTCCCATAAATCATCACATGATTGTGTGATGCTACAAATGTGGGCTGGTTGTCGAGTGCCCAAAATGCAGTCATATGACATGAAGTGGGGGACCATGGGAACGTCAAATCCGGTTCATAAGTAGCCCTGGGTAGGTTCATCATAAGTTTAAGCAGTTGCTAAGCAACGGGACGTAAGTCAATATTACCTATATAGGAATAAGATGTTTCAGGAAAGAATAATGTCTGTTTCTCTTTTGTACAATCTAAGATACAAAATGAATAGTTGTAAAATGTCCAACACCCCAAATAGAGGAGGATTTGTCTGTCTGCTTATTTTAAAGAAAGGATGCTTGGCTTGTGTAACTGTGATGGTGACAGTGGTCTATTACTGCTGCTCCAATTACCTGCTATTCTGGATGGTAATTTTCATTTATCTCCCTCTTCTACAGGTGAGGGGTACCATTGTCAACAATAGATTTCTAGAGATTCTTTTAAAGGACTGCTTCAACTTCAGTTCAAAGAATGAGAATGCCTTGTTTCTCTGTTCAGCTTGGAGGTAAATAGTGGGTGAACTATTCTTTGATTTATTTTCTGGCCACAATTATTTCAGAAACAATCCTAGTGAATTGATTGATATTTAATCTTTTTTTTTTTGTTACCTGGAACTGTTTTGCTCTATAACTCCTGAGAAAATGGACCATACCCTAAATTCTATTAACCTGACCACTGTTGATTACATCCATCCCACTGATCCATGTAGAGTCAGTGTGTGAAAAAGTGGTGCCGTCTGTCATGATGGAGGTGGTAAAGCCCTTTCTAAAGAAGCCATCACTAGATGCAACAGTTCTTCACAATTTCCGTCCAGTTTCTGGCCTTCCTTTTCTCAGGAAGGTTCTTTAGAAAAGAGCTTGGATTAAGGAGATTAATACCCCAAATAGGGACTACCGGATCAAAGAAAGGGATAAGAGTAATTCAACCATCCTATGTCTTGCCCTCTCATCAGCTTTCAGTCTGATTAAACTTGATACCCTTCTGGGATGACTACATGATTTAGGAATGGGATGTATGGTGTTATACTGGTTTTCCTTTCTCTTGGGTTGGCTTTGGCTAGGGAGTTTGTGAAGATTAGGTTAAGCTTTCAGATTCTTTCTTGTAGGACAATCTCATCTCTTCTATTTAACGTGTGTAAACCCACTGAGTGAAATCATCCATTGACACAAGGTCCAATATCATCAGTTCACTTATAATAAATTTACATCTCCTTCATTGGACCAAACAAACTGTGTTATCAGGGTCATGTTCCAGAGCTGGAGGCTGTGAAGATCTGGAGCATGTTCTCTCCTCTCCAGATCTTGCCAAGAAGGCAAGAGTGGTTGTACTTTTTCAAGGATCCATAATGTATCATCTTTAGATTTGTATAACTTTGCATTATTCTATAATGCAAAGTTATGCAAACTCTATTCTATTCATTACACTCAGGTTTAGAGGTTCTCCTGGATTCTCAGTTTCTGTTGAAGGAGAGATGGCACCTATGGCTAGGGAGTCTTCACCAGGATTCATCTGATGCACTAATTCTGCCTTTTCCTGAATGGGCAGTCTCTTCTCACAGTTGTTCATGCCTTTGTCACCTCATGTTTGGTCTATTGCAATAGTCCCAACATGAGTTGATTAGTCCAAATTGACTAAGTCCAATTAAGGTGACTAAGGCAAGTTTGTCCAGTTACTTGGAAAGAGTTTTAATGGCTGTGTTCCTGTTATAACCTCTTTTTCATTTTTGTTGTTCTTTGATGGCTTTTTGTGTATTTCTAGCAACCTAAAGTTGTGAGAATGAAAATCAATCAATTAATGAAAACCTGCAACTCCTAATGAAGTAGACAAGATCCTTGGCTCTTTTAGCAGACCACTTGTTTCTTAAAACCATGTTCTTTCTTGTTGGTCAAAGCCTCCAGGGAAGTTACACATTAATGAGTTCACGCAGTGATGAATTCATCTCAAGGAAAACTTCTACCTTGAAAAAAACAGTGGTACTTCCCCTTCTGAGAAAACTAACATGGAGTCAACAGTTCTAGACAATTTTCATTCAGACTCCAACATTCCATTTTTAGTGAAGGCGTTTACTTCACTATAGTCACAACCTGGGTGACTTTGGACCAATCACTGTCTCTCACCCAATCCATTTCAAGGGTTGTTGTCATGAGGAAATAGGAAGAGGAAGCGGTGTTAAATATGTTTGTCTTCTTGAGTTACTTTAAAAAAAATAAGAAAAGCAGGATTTAAATGGATGCAAACTTATTTCTTCTATATCTATGTCGTGTTTTAATAGGAATGTATATATGCATCCTACTAAGTTGTCTTGATTCTGTATAATTGTTCATATTTTATTGTTTGTCTTAAAAATAATTATGCACTTAATTATACTTTTCTTGGAATAATTGTCTCCAAAATAAAAAAAAATATTTATTTAATGAACTTAAAGGGTAGATAACTTATTGTTTTTCTGAAATTCCAAATCGTTAGCAAGCCCTTCTGATAGTATGCCCTTTTAAGTTTTTAACATTTTTATGCCCTTCTAGCATTAACATTCTAGTATATGGGAAATTTATATTTTCAATATCTACTGTATGACAGTAATATAATTTAAAATTTGGAAAAAATAAGTCCAATTCTGCCACTTGAATCATGAGATATTCTTTGTTCGATGTTTTTCTTTTCCAAATAGATGTTTTAACTATTCTTCGCCAATCTTGCAGGTTTTTTTATGGGATTAGGATTGGTGCCATAAATATGGATTTTAAAAATTATAACAACAACAACAACAGAATAACAGAGTTGGAAGGGACCTTGGAGGTCTTCTAGTCCAACCCCCTGTTCAAGCAAGAAATCCAATACCATGTCAGACAAATAGTTGTCCCATCTCTTCTTAAAAACCTCCAGTTTTGGAGCACCCACAACTTCTGGAAACAAGTTGTTTCACTGATTAATTGTTCTAATTGTCAGGAAAATTCTCCTTAGTTCTAGGTTGGTTCTGTCCTTCATTAGTTTCCATAAATTGCTTCTTGTCCTGCCTACTAATACAAATGCAGTGGAGTTTTCTATAAGTATCTGAAGTAATTAACAAGTATAATTTTGAAGTGAACTCTAGTAAAGCTTCAGTTTCTTTATGTACAAATATACTGGCCTTCAACTTTGTCTGTTGCTCTTAGTGTAGGAGAAGGACTGGCAGAGCCAGGGGAAAGAGCTAAAAGAGGAATCAGTTTAGAATCCTAAGTAGCCACAAACTAATTAAGTCCAACACCCCCTTAAATGCCTTGAGTCTTCTCTAGTTCCAACCTGGTGCTAACTGTTAGTCTGAGAAGATTCCTGTGCATAGGCTTTAACAATAAATTAGTAATTGGTAATTTCTGTGTGTGGACCGTTCCCTTTACATAATATGCAAAATAACTCATCTTAATATAGTCTACGATGCAGAAACTAGTAGTGGCACATTGTGTTTTCAGTGTGTGATCTTGCATGAGAAAACAATAATGCCTAGCAGGCTTTACGATATGAATCGAGAATGCATTATAAAACATAAAAGCTTTCTAAGCCATGCTGGAATTCCATGGTAGATTGACCTGAAAACATTTTTCTGAAGCATGTCCTGCTTTAGAAAACTGCACAACAAACACACAAAATAAATTCAGTAGTATTGTATCAATTGCTGGATTTCCAAAATTTTTAAGTAAATTATGTCATTCACAGTAATCTAAAGCTATTTATAGTAGCAAAAACTATCTTAGCATAGAAATGTGTGTGTAATTACTGAAATAGCATTCCTAACTGCCCTGGCCAGCATAGCCAATGCTGAAGAGCATCAGGTGCGAGATCACACCAAGTGTTTTTAAAGTGTGTAATTTATAGTACTTTTCTCAAGAAGCAGTTTAGCTAATTCAGTATTGCTTGGTCACAAAACATTTTCCCAATGGTTTATTAGCTATGGAGCTGATTCTGGACTGAATTCATTTTCTCATTTTAAAATATAGGCATAAGTATTACATACTGACAAAAGTCACTCTATCCCTGACCAATCTGCCAAAATATACTATTGTTGGTGCTGCTATATTAACTTCACTGTATCTCTGCCTCCACAAATGCATTTAAGAAAGACAGCTAAAGAACAACAATGCATTTTTATGTGTTGTCAACAATCAACAAGGAGATAAGTAGGGTTTAGCACCGGACAATCAAACAGTAAACAATACCTTAATCAAGGAACTACCAACTCAGACAGCAACTCAAGACAAACAATCAAAGAATAAATTGCAGCATAATCAAGGAACTAGCAAGGAAAAAACAATAACCTCACCAAGATTGGCAGGGCATGTCATTGGCAGAAGGGAGTGGAGAACAAACCCCACTCCCTTCTATCACTGAAGATACTATCTAGTTTGGTAACAAAATGTTTGCAAACAACCAACTTAGTTTAGAGAGCACCAATGACTTTATTGAGTGCAATTGTTCCCATAGGACACTGATTTGGACAAGTAATTTTTGAGCTGCTACTAAATTTGGCATCAGTTTAGTCCAGAAATATTGGCATGTCTTAAAACATTTTCACCTTTTAAGAGGTCACCTTGAATGTTCAGGGTATGCATCCCCTGAACATTCATGAAGATAACTTCTGTTAGGCATTATCTGAATTCTTCCATTGGGACACACTATCTGGTCAGAGGTTACTGAAATACCTACACACCATTGCCAGTGGTGAAAGATAAACTCTCCTGTCATTGCAGAGTATGACTTTGCCACGCTATTTAGATTCATCTTAATTGACCTAGAAATCTCAATTTACTTATTTGTTGTCTGAAGTAACTGCCATAGTTGTCTTTTTATTGTCCTTAGATTTGTAAGAAGTGGCATTGCAAAATATAGTTTATGGTAGATTTGCTTTGATAACATTATTTCTAAGAAATACCCTCTAATTTTACCCAAGCAAGTGGCAATGAAATCCCTACGGCGGGGGAGAGGGGATAACTATAGAATTAAAGTTATTAGAACCTCAGCTGTTTCCAAATTAGGCTTTCCAGTCTGAAACAAAATGTTAATTAGAAATATCTTTTCCAGTTTTCTCTTGGGAGGTTGACATATTTAATCTGATTTAAAACTCTCATAAGAATTTTGTTGCAGAACTACTTTCAGTTCAGTTTAGTAGCTAGTTAAAAAATGGTGAAATGGATTTCATTTCAATTTATCAACAGTTATCTATTTCAAAATGTATTTGGATGATAAAACATTTCATTACACGTGTTATCTAAAACACTACGTAAATACAGTCAGTAATGTTTGAAAGATTGAAATTACTTGGAAGTCTGCAAAGCCACTGTTTTTAAAATGACCTTTAAGAAAAAAGGGTTTTGGAGGAGAGGCGGGGTTACTTTCTGCATTTTGGACATGCTTTCACTTGCCAAAAGAATTGCCTCTGTAGCAAAACTTTGCACATTCAAGGAATCTGGGTTGTGTCCTAACAGACTTCCCAAATTGGTACTCTCTGTAATTGAATCTACACTTTCCAGCCTAGCTATGTTGGTGGGAAATATCATGAATTGCAATAAAATTAAATATAGAAGTTGCATTCCTACTTTGCACAAGTAGCAAGCAAGAATAGACAAACCAAGAGGAGAGACCCATCAGTGAAGCTTATCTACACATTTCAAGCTCTCGACATTGAAACAAAGATTCAGTCACCTGAGATAATGGAGGGTATTATCAACTCTGCAGAAATCAACAAACTGAGATTCTCTTTAGAGGTGGAAAAGAAAAGTGGTGATGGAAGATTCATTATCGCAAAGGACAGAGCAATTCTATTTGGAAAGAAGAGCTATTACGAGAAGTGTGCTGTCCTTCTGATGCATGTATCAATGATATTTATCAACCTGAGAAAATTACAAGTGATTAAAAATTTCTGAATAGAAAGGTGAAGGAGTTGGGGCACAATACCATTTTCACGTATGTGAAATTATTCTTGATTGCAGAAAATATGACTTCAGCAACAGATTGGTCAATGCCTGGAATGCACTACCTGTCTCTGGTTTCATCCCACCCCCCACCCCTCCAAATTTTAAACTTAGACTGGCTACTGTTGACCTCACCCCATTCCTAAGAGGTCTGTAAGGGGCGTGCATAAGAGCACCAGCGTGCCTACCATCCCTGTCCTAACGTTCCCTTTAATATCTTTCCTAAATGAATGGAAATAACTGGTTAAGGGGAAAAAAGAGAAAAGATTGCATTCTTAGGCCATGGCTTCCATCAAAAGTATAAGTAACTCTTAAGCAGAAAGAGTTGTATTTCACAAGGGAAGGAAAAATGTATTTGGCAAATCTAATGGCACTTTTATCAAGAAAAAGGTAAACTGACAGCAGGAAGGTAATAGAAGCAAGGACTCCATGTAGAGAATGGCTGGGCAAATAGGTATAGGAGTGAACATGGTTAAGGGAGGGGATATGAATATTCCACAGCACATGGCATGTAACAGTAGGAAGGCTGCTAATTAGTAACATCCTCTACCTCCTATGTCTGTCCTTCTGTCAGAAGGCAAAGAGAACTCTTACTAACAGGATTCATGAAAGGCAGTGGGGACAGCTTAGTTTGTTAAAAAGTAGAGTGAGATTCCACCTTGCTACCCTAAACAATTTTGGTCTCCAGAGTGAGAACAATTACATCCTAAAAAGATGAAGGAAGCTCTAGAAGTGGTCTCAAAACTGCCATATGTTAATCTTTGAAAACTCCTGAAAAATTGATAAACTGCAAAAAGATTGGGGGGAAAACAGTTTAATCCCAGTATTCAAGAATGGAAAACCTAGGATATTACAGATCAATTAGTGTTATTCTACATTGGGCATGGTACCAGAACAGATTATTTAGTTTCTCAGCAAGATTGCTCAGGTTGAGTTGCATTCAACAGAACCATTTTGTTCTGTTGAATGCAACAGAACCATTTTGTTCTGTTGAATGCAAATGTAACAAGAAGTTAATAGTTTCACTATACTATGCATTGGTTAGATCCTATCTGAAGTGGGATAGACCTATTCTCTATTGGAACTCGGGGCAAGACAAGAACCAATAGATTGAAATTAAAGAAGATTCAAGGTGAACATTGAAAGAAATTTTCTGAATCTAGCAGAATTCTACTGAGAATAGTTGTAGGCTTATTGGAAGTTTTCACACAAAATCAAATAGTCTTTTGTCCAGGTTGATGGAATCTTGCACTGAACAGTGGACAAATTTAGATATGATTTAAAAAGTATTTTGAAAGAGTATATTTTACTATGTGTCTCAGAGTCTTTATCACTGATTTCCCTTTTCTATTCAGACTAACATTTATTAAAAAGCTACCATAAACTAACATGGCTTACTTGCTGCAATGTTTACCTTTGGATTTTAGAGGAACTGAGAAAGATATGAATGAGGTAACAACAGAATCAGTTGACAGCATATTTTATAAACAGCAAATCAGACCCAGTGGGGAGAATCCTGTGGAAAATATTTTAAAGACTCTGTCTTAATTAACTAACTATATAATCCCTATTAGAGTTTTCAATATTCCATATTTACCCCAACAAACATTAACAATTTCTGTGGTTCTTGCTTCTTTGGTCTTGTGAAACTCTATGGGGTTTGACCCCTGTTCCAGTGTTCTCAGCAAGTTTATATATAAGTATGTCACTTGTGAGTATACCCCCTCACATTTTGTGAATATTTAAGTATATCTTTTCATGTAACAACACTGAAGAAATGACACTTGGCTACAATGTAAAGTAGTGACACCATCTGAACCAAATAAGTTTTTCTTGATCTCATCAGACCACAGGACATGATTCCAGGAATCCATTTCCTAAGTCTGCGGGCTTTCTTATGCATCATCTTTAGAAGAGGCTTCCTTCTGGGACAACAGCCCTGCAGACCAATTCAATGCAGCATGCGGCATATGGTTTGAGCCCTGACAGGCTGACCCCCACCCCTTCAACGTCTGCAACAATGCTGGCAGCATTCATACATCTATTTCCCAAAGCCAACCTCTGGATATGACGCTGAGCATGCGCACTCAACTTCTTTGGTCAACCATGGCGAGGCCTGTTCTGAGTGGAACCTGTCCTGTTAAACCATTGTATGGTCTTGGCCACTGTGCTGCTGCTCAGTTTCAGGGTCTTAGAAATCTTATAGCCTAGGCCTTCTTTAGAGCAACAATTCATTTTTTCAGATCCTCAGAGAATTCATTGCCATGAGGTGCCATGTTGAACTTCCAGTGCCCAGTATAAGAGAGTGAGAGCAATAACACCAAATTTAACACACCTGCTTCCCCTTCACACTTGAGATCTTGTAACACTAACGCATCACATGACACCAGGGAGGGAAAATGGCTACGTGGGCCCCATTTGGACATTATCACTTGGGGCGTACTCACTTTTGTTGCCAGCAGTTTAGACATTAATGGCTGTGTGTTGCGTTATTTTGAGGGGCAGCACATTTACACTGTTATGCAAGCTGTATACTCACTACTTTACATTGTAGTCAAGTGTCATTTCTTCATTGTTGTCACATGAAAAGATATAGTTAAATATTTATAAAATGTGAGGGGGTGTACTCACTTCCTTGACATACTGTACTTCAGCAGCACTTACCTAATTCCTTTCTTCAGCCTTCAGTTTTTTGTTGTTTTTATGTCTCAAGCAATACCCATTAGCTTCTTGGGTATAGATATTCAGGTTTCTACTTGCACTGTGTCTGTCAAAAGGTAATAGGATGTCTGGTATATTTTCCTACCAAAGCTTGAGGCAAACAAGGAAGTCATTGTTTCAGGTATGCCTCCTTCAGGGTTAGATTCTACAGAAAATAGCTTGAGTAGACCAGTTATATCCAGGTTCAGGTATATTACATCAGGACCATGGAAAGCTCAGGGTGAGATCTGGTTTTTATTTAAAGTAACCACTTTCTTCTACTCCTACCCTCAAAACGACGCTATAGAGCACTGTACACCAGAACAACTAGACACAAGAACAGTTTTTTCCCAAACGCCATCACTGTTAAACAAATAATTTCCTCAACGCTGTCAAACTATTTACTAAGTCTGCATTACTAGTAATCTTCTCATCGTTCCCATCACACATCTCCTTCCTCTTATGACTGTATGATTGTAACTTTGTTGCTTGTATCCTTATGATTTATATTGATATTGTTTCCTGATTGCTTATTTGTACCCTATGACTATCATTAAGTGTTGTACCTTATGATTCTTGATGAACGTATCTTCCTTTATGTACACTGAGAGTATATGCACCAAGACAAATTCCTTTTCTGTCCAAACAGCCTTGGCCAATAAAAAATAAAAATAAAAATCCCTAAGGTTTTCTTAAGTGAACCCTTCATGCATATTTCTGCATGAAGGGTTCACTGAGGTAGATGCTTTATTTAGATGTATGATATTATTTGGCTAGTAATCAAAACAAAGTTCGTTATAATGAAATCAATATCTTGTATTTTTAGATATATTTGTTCAGATAAAGTTTTCCAAGTTTCCAGATTGGAAACTTGAGAGAAAGAGGACACATTTAGATGGTGATTTTGATTTCATTCTACAAATTTCAGTCTATTGCTATGGTGATCATTATGTTTATTAGTGTAGTTTTGGTCTAAGTTGAAACCTCTGGCTCAAGAAATATAGCAAACCAGTATAGAGTATAGCATTGTTCCTTGTAGTTCTTCTGATAGCTTCAGTATTAAATGCAGATTCCATGACATTCACATGCAACACATCTTGCATCTGATCAATAGCAAAGATCCGGATGCTGCAGTGATTAGAACATGCAGTTTCTACAAACTTGTTTCAGATGTCTTTGTGCCAAGGAGCTTGTTTTGATGGCTGCTGTATTCTGAGTTAGCTTATTCTATTTGTATTCCTGACTCCTTAATTCAGGAAAAGTCTCTTCCGGTGACTTTGCTTTGTTTTCTTTAACTCCTCACCAATTCTATTACTCAAACATCTTAAATGTTTGTTTGCTGGTGTGTTTTTTAAGCAGGTTGTGTTTTCCAGTACATCCTCTTCACCAAATAGCATGGCTTTCCACAAATATACTGTATATCTTCCAGATGAATTATAATGTAATTCTCTTCATTTCATTTCTTGATAATTTGGACTGTATGTACATGTGAGAGAGAAGGGGGAAGAAAAAGAGAGATTTAAATTACTAGCTTGATGGATAGTATAGCTAATTTAACAGGAACTCTTTTAAAAAAATCTTCTATACTGTTTTCTGTACCCTTCAAGCCGTTATTTGGAGCTAATAGACCAGAGTTTTAGGTAGAAGGAAGAATAGAAGACAATAGCTTTTTGATGAAGCATGTTCTGTACAATCTCCTCTTGCTTCCTCCAAGTCATAACCAAACTAGCTAGGAGTAATAATGAGATAAGCATCTAAGGTGTGTCCAAACTTTAGGCTCTTTGCAGAGACACTCAGAATCACCGTATGATTCTCTATAGGCATAACATTAAAAAAATACATGAATTAATTTTTCAATAGAATTATAGTCATGAGCGTCAGAGATACCTGTATTCAGGATCGTCTTTGTCGTGTTTTTATTATTTTTGTACAGAAAAACGGTCCTTTTTCCAGCAAAATGAAAACTTAGCTTCAAGCCTCTTGAATACAGTAAGTTGCAAAACAATTATTCTTTTTGTTTCTGTCCCTTTCTTCTTTAGTTTTACTACTAAGTTCTCAAAGCAGTCCAAAATAAAATGCATATTTGTTAAATCAGTTAAACACTATAATATAGTATAAACTATATACGGAAATTATTCGTTCATATTGTTAAAATAGATAACTTGGCACTGAATGTACTGAATTTAACATTCTTTCAACTGTGCCAGAAAATTCTTGATTTGCCTTAGGATATTTCAGCTTTATAAGAGCTTTTTAAAAATAAGACAGTTAAAGTATCCTTACAGAGATTCAGGTTTGCTGTATTCTTTCTGTATATTCTGAGTAGGCTATTATTTAAATATAAATTTGTGAATAGAACCTGTATAAACAAAACAGCCTATAGTTTCTGTGAGTTTCTGTAATCAATACCCTGTTTCCCCAAAATAAGACATCCCCTGATAATAAGCTCAATTGGACTTTTGAGTGAATGGCAATAAGGCCAAGCACTTATTTCAGGGTTCAAAAAAATATAAGACAGGGTCTTATTATCAGGGAAACATGGTAGGAAGTGGAGGATTTTGTAGTTTTCTTATTCTGAAGCAAAATAAATTCACTATAGTTGGAAATCAATAACTATACACGTGTGAAGAGATATTAACTCTTTATAAATACTAAAACTTAAAATGATATAAGAGTCTAAATGTAAAATAAATATGCATACTTAGTTTGGACAAAACAGCTTTCCTTTTTAATTTTAAAAATAAATGAAATTATCCTAAACTTTTCAGTACTTTTGTAGAATTGGATAAAATATGCAAACTCCTGAAATATCTATTTTTCACTTAAATAGGTTTTGCAGAAGAATTTTCAAAAAATAAACTTTATAGATTGGTAGCATCTTTAAAAAGTATGCAATAGTGTCTGTGTTTTTGTAAACAATTTTATGAAAATAGTAGAGCACAGAAAAGGCCTCAGCTGCAATATCTGACGATATTTATAAAATTCAGAGGGTTTTTTTTAACTTTGTGCAAGGGAGTATTCATATTTGCAAAGCAAGGGATCTTATTTCATTCATTTTTGATACATGAAAATATCAGAACATGTATCCTTATGGATGAGATGTGAAAAAAATATTAGCACAAATGCAGAAATTAGATGAATGGAAAATGATCCTTTTAAAAACTTTCCTCCCAGTACACATTTTGGTTTAATTGCTATATAAATGCAATAGAAAAGTTGGGAACTTCCAGACTTTTCCAACCGATCAATCACTAAACATCATATTAATTTTATTTTTATCCCATCTTTATTACTTTTGCAAATAACTCAAGATGACAAACATATCCAACATACCTTCCTCTTCCTATTTTCCCCACAACAATCCTGTGAAGAGGATTAGGTTGAGAGAGAGTGCCTGGCCCAAGGTCAATCACCCTCTTTCTAGACTGATTCCTTAACCACTAGATCAGAATGTACTATGACTAAAGAGCCCTGGGTAAATACAATTAGCTGTTGTTTGTTGCAAAAATAGTCACAAAATTTCTTCATCCCTATCTTTTTACCTTTACTCTTTTTTTTTTTTGGCATATGAAGAATTTGTGACAAAATTGTTTTAGACAATGTCTGTGTATTTCCAAAAATTTTATGAATATTCCAGATGGCTCTAATTAAGTTGGCTTTGGAGGAATACTACTTCATTTTGAAATTATTCAGGTGTTTCTGAAATTAATCCAATTTATATTATCTTCAGTGCATACCCTGTATACAATAAATCCATACTTGTGTTCTCTAATGAAATTTCCCCAGTTTGGAAAAAAAATAGCTTTTGTTTTATTGGAATACAATGCATAATTACTTGGGCATGCCATACCTCTAGGGTAGATTCCTTCCTATATATTCAGAATCAATAGTCATGTGGATGGAGATATGCTCAGGGGAATATTGAACAAAGACTGCAGTAACAACTTTTTCCTTACTCCAGTACCTATAGGTTAGGAGGGGGAAAACCCAGAGAGCTTATTTCCTCCCCTCTCAGGATCTCTACCCCCGGCAGCCATAATAGTCACAGAAATAATAATACATACTACAACAATTGCATTGACTTTGAATCAGAGTTTAAATACAGTGGTACCTTTAATATATGTCTCCGTTCCATTACAACGAATTAGAGGTACTGTACATATTGCTAATCAATACAATTTCTCCAACTAATATAAGCAGAGAGGTTATCTAAATCAGATAGTTTACCAAATTTGTCTTGTAGCTCCTTGATTTCAGAAAGATTTCCCAGCATGGAAAAGATAGTAGTGTCTTTCTCTCTTTATTCCCCCAGATATAAATTTGATTCTCACCTTGTTGCTTTTCTGCAAGACCTTGAAGACATAGTTTTGTCAGCAAGTTTGAGGATCTCGTTCAGAGCCAATCTAGTGGCTTGTCTGATTCTGTTGTTGCTACTACCATGGAATAGTGGTGGATTTTAACTGTGGGTTTTTAATGTTCTACGTCGCCCTGAGTCACTACGTGTGATTTGGAAAGCTATATTAATTTGTTTAATAAATAAAGAGTGATTGAAGTATCAGGGGGAAAACGCAGCAAAGAAATTAATCTGTCGAAAGGAGAAGTTCTTACACCCTTCACATATTTTCCCCAGTTTATACCCAGTGCTCCTCTTTGTCTCCTATTTTATAACTGAAAATGTTAGCTTGATTTTTCAAAGGACTAGTGCTACAATTTCACAATACAGTTTTGGAAGAGGTCGAAGTGTTTGGGGTAATACTTGTTAATGGAAGTCAATCTACATGATTCTTGATCATTGTATTCATCAGTCACATCTTATCTTCTACTGATCTTTGATACGTCATTCCTTCAATCCACCCTAGCATTCTGTTGCAGTTCCATCTACCTGCGCAGCCAGAAGGACTGTGTGTGGATGCTTCATTAAACTGACTATTTATCATGCAATTCATTAAGCTCATTATCCATCATGATCACTAGAAAAGGTCATTCTTCTGGGCAAGCCTGCAAAGAGGTTGCATTCCAATCAAGTGTAGATTTGCCCTGATTCAGCTAGCCCTTGATTTCCAGGGGGTATTCTAGCTACTCTTCCTGCCTCTCCTTCCTGCATCAATATGTACAGACACTTTCTATGGCAATCTAAAACACTCCGTTATTAGTTCAAATAGGACTGTCGTTTCCCACCTAAAAATGTCTTTAGAAATAATGCTACATTATGATGTAATTCCCCGGGGCCATTCTGTTTTAGGAATGCAGCCAGATCTGTCTTATTGATACCTGAGGCAGAAACAAATCCAATTTGATTGCTAAAGTAGCCAAATAAGATAAGATAAGCATTGTAAAATAAGTCGGATTTTCTTCTTATGGCCCACATATGATTTTGTAGAGCCATTCAAGTTTTTTTTTAAGGGGGAAGTATACAAAAAGCTACTCACAGATATTAGAATAACTGAATGTGCTATACCAGAGTAAAAACATGCGATGTATAGAATTAGATGTGGAGAAAACTGGGGGGTTTTTTATTTAAAACCTGACACACTTTTTGAATAATCCCTGAAATCTCTTGGCAGTATTACAATTCAATCAGTTTTTGCCATGTGTGAAATAGTAGCTGGATGGTGAAGATGAAATGAGGAATGAATGGACATATAAGTATTATATGTGACTAGCGTAGAGTATGTGAACGGGATGTGAAAACGAGTATTAATATGAATGACCTAAGTAAACAGCAAGTAAATGAAATGGTAAGTAAATGGCGTACGTACTATGTGAATGAGGAACATTTAGGAATATTTTAGAGGAAAATAAATATTAAAATAAATATTTTATTTTAGAGGGTGGGCAGTGTATAGTAAAAGGAATCTCTGTTTATTTGCAAGTAGAGCCTACAGCCTACCAGTCAACATCAAATGTCACCTTGTAGACAGAAAAAAGTGCCCACTTTTATTTGTAATCCATAAAAGTAAAGGGCAAAACAAAGTTCCCCCAGCATCAACTGGTGTGGCAAATCTGTGCAAAAATATACTAATTTGAAGGTTGGAATCATGCATTCTGCTTTGCATAGGCCTACCTTTAAGGCTAGCCTGGAAATTTTAGGGAGTGCAGAATTCTGAGACTTTAGGGGAAGTGTATATTATATAGGAGAAGATAACACTGACTAAAAGCATGTTTGAGTGAACGTGAAGGTACTCTTCCTACATGGATTTAAGTGTACCTGATTGATTGTTTTGTCTTTATTTTCTGGGCATTAAGATTAGTGGGGTATCATTTTTATGATCTCACATTTTTCAGGAATTCTCTGCCCAGTAACCTGAGACATGGTGTTCATGATAGAGTTCGTCCAATTATAGAATTGCTTTCCAGTTTAATTAGGGTTGGTACACAGTTTTCCGTGTGTGGTGCAAAATTAATTTGTTCATGTTGTCTATTTTTTGCAGAATTTCTTCTGCCCTGTCTTTTGTTTATTGTTGCTGCTGATCCTTTTTGCTGATTTTTAAAATTGTATTTTTTTATTTCTATAGTCACCCATCTCAAGAAGTGATTCTGGGTGACCCACATCATAAAAAGTAAAAATGTTTCAAATCATCCAAAATAAATATATATGATTGCCAAGTAAAACTATTCTATGGATGCTAATACAGACAAGAAATGGGACCCTTAACACACTCAGGTAACCCAGACCCAGGTGCACAACTCGTGGTTTAAAAAAGGTCAGCAGAGTCAGAATAACAGAATTGAAAGGAACCTTGGTGATCTTTTAGTCCACTCCCTGCTCAAGCAGGAGACCTTATACTATTTCAGACAAATGATTGTCCAATCTCTTCTTAAATTTGGAGCACCCACAACTTCTGCAAGCAAGCCATTCCACTGATTAATTAATCTAAGTCAGGGTCATCCTGGTTGCTTAAGGGAGAATGTTCCAGAGCTATGGCAGAGAAAGCACACCATATTACATTCCTTGGTTGATGGAACCAATAACATACCCAATCTGTAGAACCAAATTGGATTACGTATGAAGGGTTTTAAAGGTGAAAACCAGCACCTGGAATTGCACCTGGAAGTACACTGGCAGTCAGTGCAGCTCATATAGCAATGATGTTGCATGTGTCAGATATCCAACAAACACTCTTTATTCCCTATGCAGCTGTATTGTGTACCAGATGGTGCTTCCAAATGTCCTTCAAGAGCAGCCCCATACAAACCACATTGTTTTAATTTTATGATTAAAATTGTTTAATCTGTGATTTTCTTTTAAAAAAATCTTAGATTGGGATTGGGTTTTGTAGTGGTTAGGGTTAAATGTTTTAAATATGTAAGTATTTCCATTCACAAAGGAAGACAAAAAACACACACAAAGAAAGCTATGTCCTAATGAGATGTATCAGAAGTGATTGCATATATTTAGCATGATTGAGCTTCTCTCTGCTCTCAAGAACTGAGGAATTTTTATGGCAATTAGGATTATTCATCCTAAGTGAAGATTTTATTCCTAATGTTCCTTGAGCTCCTTTATCTACCAGGCCAATGGACAGTTTCTTTAAAAGTTTGCCGTTTTGCATCTAGTATAGAGCCATGTTACATTTTGCATAGTAATTTTTTTTCAAAAGCTATTGTTTTTACACCCTTTGCACTGTATAAATTGCTAATTCCTAAAATGTATGTTGGTGGTAATAAATCCACATTATATCTATTTTGGAGAGGGTTTCTTTTTTCACGTGTTATTTTATTAAGCACAGATGTGTTTTTATATATATGAACATATATTTCATATAAAATGAATAAAGAATTATTGAAGATAGACAATTAATGCTCAATATAATGTTAATAACAGTAGCAAAATTTATACCATATATACTCGAGTATAAGCCGACCCGAATATAAGCCGAGACCCCCAATTTTACCACAAAAAACTGGGAAAACTTATTGGCTCGAGTATAAGCCGGGGGTGGGAAATGCAGTGGCCACTGGTAAATTTCAAAATAAAAAAAGACTGGTCAAAAGTGCAAGGACCTGTCAGAAATCACTTTTTTCAGCCCTCTGGGTAGTCCTTTTGTGCATATGGACTACTCAGAGGGCTGAAAAAGTAATTTTTGACTGGTCCTCGCACTTGTGACCAGTCCTCGAATTTACGACTGTCCTCACATTTTACATTTTTGCCCTATCTTATCACCATTTCTCTCTCCCCCTCTCTTTCTCATTCTTTCTCTCTGCCCCTCTTTCTCTCTCTCTCTCTCCTCCACTCTCTCTCTCATTCTCTTTCTCCCCCCTTCCTCAAAGAGAGAGGTGGTAGGTTTGAGGAGAAAGATTGCTGTACAATAAAAAAGATGAAAGGGAAGAAAACCAACCCCAAACAAATATAAAGATATTAAGATAAAGAATGAATTGTCAAACTTTAAAGAATAAAAGAGAAAAAATATGAATAAGTAGCAATAATTAGAAACACACATACGAACATACAATGTATTTTCTTTGAACAGAGTTCACAAATTTAAACAGTGTTCAGTCATTTCACTTAAATTTACAATTTCTATATTTCCTTTTTGCCATATTTATTCCTCATCTATTTTTTTTAAAAAACCAATATTACCCTTCATCCTCATCTCTAATCTTAATCAAATTCAATTTTTCACTTCTATTCTATATTATACCCCTTCCCATTGTCATCTATTTTTATATCCATCCTCACATTGGTTAATTATGTAATATTACAGTTGTTCAATACAAATTCAACATTTTAATATAAATCAATTAGTTATATAACTATCTTTTTTGTATATTAATCAATATGAACATGAATATTCCAATTATTTCCATGCAATCCAATTTCTTACAAATCAATTACCGGTAATTATATTTACCAATAATAATAAACCAAATAATTTCCCCCATATATTTTTCCAAACCACAACTTAACCATTTCTGCTTTCAACACAATATACAATTAATAGTATCTCAATTATTACAATTCCCTAGTTAAATAGAGCTTTTTCTTTTGTGTTTTAAAATCTTGAACTCTCCTCTTTTGCCATTTGCCATGAATTTCCCATTGTTTGCACCTACTTTTTTTGATGAGGAAAAAGAAATCTGCCTTTCCAACCTTGCAAGCAAAAGAAAAAGAAAAAGAAATCTCTCTCTGCCTCATTTTGTCACCTTGCAGCAAAGACCCTGCTTTAGTTTCAGTTTCGCTTTTTTAGCATAGCTGGGAGGGGGAGCGAAAATGCTCCAGCAATTTACCTCTTTGCAGCTAGCTAGCAACAGAGCCCCGGTAAAACAGCTGAGAGCAAATCAGCTGAGAGTCGGGAGGCTCTTCAAATCAACTTATGGTAATTAACCTATACTGACGCTGAAAGGGGCTGTTTTTTCTATTTTTGCAGACAGGGGTCTACTCATTTGTTTTCTTTTAAAAAGGCTTTTTTTTCATGACTCGAATATAAGCCGAGGGGGGCTTTTTCAGCCTGAAAAACGTGCTGAAAAACTCGGCTTATATTCGAGTATATACGGTAAATGTTAAAAAAAAGAAGGAAAAGGAAAATCCCCCTAAAAATAATATAAATATTTAATTTTTGACTTCTCCTGAAACCAGAAACAATAAATGATTATCTTGAATACAGATGCAACTAACTGAATAATATTAACTTAACACTGAAATACAAATATACAAATACATGCAGCATAGTGATGTAACTGTTTTCATTCCACTTCAACACATATTTTCAATTCATTTGATTTCCATTTAGGTTTGTGAAAAATATTATGGTTCTTTCCCATTATTTGTAATTTTTAGGTTCATCAATAGTGCATAATAACCATTATAGGTAATTTTGTCTCTCTACAACATGTTTTTAAAGTAGCTCTTTTAAGCATGCAAATTTTAATAAAGTTCACCTTAATTTAAAAACACTGACTTTAAACTCTTTCTTCTTTTCTTTGTAGATCAAATTATGACATCATCATCCAAAGGAATTTTCCGGCCATTTCTATTTCTCTTCATTGTGCTTGGCTGTTTCATGGCCTGTCTGCTGATCTATATCAAACCCACAAGTGGATGGATCTCTAGTCCTATTGAATCAGCCAGCTCGGTTCTAAAGATGAAGAATTTCTTCTCAACCAAAAGTGATTACATTAATGAAACAACAATTCTGATATGGGTTTGGCCATTTGGACAGACATTTGATCTGAAATTCTGTCCCACTTTTAATATCCATGGATGCCATCTGACAACGGACCGCACACTATATAACCGGTCTCATGCAGTTCTCATTCACCATAGAGATATTAGCTGGGATCTGACTAATTTACCTCAGCAGCCTAGACCTGCATTTCAGAAATGGATCTGGATGAACCTGGAATCTCCAACCCATACTCCACAAAAGAGTGGTATCGAACATTTGTTCAATTTGACCCTCACCTATCGCCGGGATTCAGATATTCAGGTGCCTTATGGCTTCATGATAGTCAGCACAAATTCCTTTGAGTATGAAATGCCGAATAAAGAAAAACTTGTATGTTGGGTAGTGAGTAATTGGAATCCTGAGCATGCTAGAGTTAAGTATTATAATGAATTAAGTAAATATATAGAAATCCATACGTATGGACAAGCATTTGGAGATTATATCAGTGATAAAAATTTGATCCCCACTATTTCCACTTGCAAGTTTTACCTTTCCTTTGAAAATTCTATCCATAAGGACTACATTACAGAGAAACTCTACAATGCTCTTTTTGCTGGATCTGTGCCAGTCGTTCTGGGTCCTCCCAGAGAAAACTATGAGAATTACATCCCTGCTAATTCTTTCATACATGTGGAGGATTTCTTGTCTCCAAAGGACCTTTCAGAGTACCTTCTGATGCTTGATAAAAACACTAAACTGTATATTAGCTACTTCAACTGGAGGAAAGATTTTTCAGTGCGCCTTTCTCGATTCTGGGAATCACATGCATGTCTCGCTTGTGACCATGTAAAGAGACACCAAGAATACAAGTCTGTTGGTAATTTAGAGAAATGGTTTTGGAACTAAACTGTTATCCATTTTTTCCTGCACTTTATATTAAGGGGGAGGAAAGCTGTCAAAATCGCCATCCCAAGATGAGGAGAGGGGGGGAAAGAAGTCCTGAGTAAAGCATTACTGTTTGTCATCTGGCCTTCTTCTCAATGTGGATCAATAATTCACTTAAAGCCTTGAAACCTTAACCACTCTCCTTCCTTTCCAGATAAAGATGTCTTTCAAAAAAATAATAGTGGTGGTATTGGTCACTTTCTGTTCCATTTATTTGTTGAAGAAGTGCTCACCATCTTTCAGACTCTTCCTATATTTTATTGAGCCGAGATTTTGAAAAGGAATTAAGAGTAATAATCCAACATTGGCTTTCCCTTCTTTAAACAATCCAAACTGTGGTGACTTACTGTTACATTTTAATCATACATTTACTGTCCCATGTGGGAAACCAAAAAGTAGCAACATTTGCAGGATGTACTTATGGGAGATATGTGAAATAACTTGGGTGCTTTTAAAGACCATGACTTGGCTGCACAAATTATGCCATCCTGAACCTCTGCCACGACATTGTTTTATAATTTGTTGGAAATCCTGCTATGTTTGAAGTGTTCACTGAGGAGTATGCTCTTATATACTATTTCTTGTTTCATCATTTTTGCAATGCTGCATCACTGTCAGTTACATAAGGCAATCATGTTTATATTGATTAAAACAGGGTTTTTTTCTTGCAGGGCAGCAAAAGAAATTGGGGAGGGGGATACGAAGCTAATCAACATAAAACAACGGGACCAAACTATTTATTATGGTTTAACAAATATAATTTATGAAATAGAATGATACATCCGGATATCCAGAATAATGTTTGATTCTGTTTTATAAACTAACTTTCTAAATTGTTTATAAATGGTTGTGTCTTGTAAATTGCTTTTGGTTGTAGAACATCTTGCTTACTCCATGGGAAGCAAGCTCATTCACAGTGATAGACCCTGGCTTCCAAATGCCAGACATGGTGATCAAAACTTAAATCTTTTTTTTTTTTTTTACTGTAATTGCACTGCTATGCTATGGATATTAGAAAGGAATGAGGCTTTGATCATTTAGTCACATCTTCCATTTTGAAGCTAGTGACTCCCATGGTGGTTGCTCCAATGGGAAGACTTGCATTCAGTTTCACATGTTTGGTTAATCCTTCATCTATTTCAATGATTTTAAAAAAATCATTATAAAAAAATGATTTTTTTTGTGTGGGTAAAAAAGTAACCAAAAATGGGAAAATTAAACTTGCACTGTAATGCTGGATAAAAATATTTATCAGTCTGGATCAGAGAAAGCAAGCTAACCACTCGTTAGTCTAACCTATAAATTTATAAGTCCTTACAAGATGAGAAGCTTCCTTGGCTTTTATACTGGTTTCCAAAAAAAAAAAAAAAGTTTAAAAGCCAATCTAAGACAACAAATACTAAGTTTCATTGAGTTTACTTTTGTATTAATCCAATTTTGTATGCATTCCCCAAATTTCCATTTTGTCACGTTAAAAAACTTACAGAATGGCAATTTTGAGTTTTTACTTTTTCCAGAGGTCCAATTTGTCTTAGGTCTTAAGAAGAGCATAAGGGCTTAAGGCTAAGAGTTTAAGTAATGTTATTGTCCATAGTTTACATTTATTTCTAAAATGAAAACATGAATTGCATATGTTTTATGGATGATCACATTTTCCTATTGACATTTTTTGTTCCCGAGCAGCAATAGGCATCACCTTCATAAAATGGAACACTGATGAACAATTATTGATGAAACATTTGAGACTAGAGGAGAAGGCAAATTAAGAGATTATCAGATTTATTACTATTGCCAATATTCAGCAGAGCAGTTTGTTATTGTATGTTTGGTTTAGAAACTGATGACAGGTGAGGAACTTGCTCCCATCTCTCATTATAACATAGCTTTCAGTGACCTATAAAACATGTTAATTTTTAATTATTTTTACTAGTGAATACAATCTGCAGAATGGTAAGTAGTTTTCAAATTGCAGAGTATCATTATGTTCAGCATTTTACAGCAAAGAGTTTAGGTTGAAGGTAGATATTTTTAAACAAGTATTTGGGAGATGTATTCAACCTTGGATTTCAAAATGTTATTAATTGACTTAACAGTTTGTGGCTTGATTTCATGTTCTTTTCTGAAGGGATTAATTCGGTTTGTGTTTAACATGGAATGAATTTATATGTAACTTCTTCAGGCAATGCAAGCTGATAGTATGGAGGAATCTTTATTTAGAGACTATTCCTCCACACAGTTTTATCAGTATCAAAAAAGGAGGACTTAACAGTTAACTCAAAGATATTTCATAAATTATATTTTTTGCTATTCAACTAAAGTAGTCCCTTTTAAATATAGTTTAAATGTATTTAACTTCTGATAAAAAATAAACACTGGACAATTAAGTTTACTTTTAGGAGTTTTTCTTGGAAATGATTTGTTATGATGTCACAGTGAGTAAAGAGAATCAGTTTGGTGTAGTAGTTGAGAAATCAGGAGACTGTGAGTTCTAATCTCACCATAGGCATGACAGCCAGCTGCCTGATTCTGGGCCAGACATTCTCTCTCAGGCTAACCTACCTCACAGGTTTGTTGTGTGGTGAAAATAGGAGTATTAGGTGCGTGTTCGCTACCTTGAATTACTTACAAAATAATAAAGATGGAATAAAATTCAAATAAATAATTGTTCACATTTTAAATTTGTCATAAATACCAGAATCTGAAGAAATGGAATGACAACAGTTAGCCTCAAACTTTAGAAAACAGATTTTGTGTGGTGATATTTCTCTCTGTGTGTACACGCATGTGAACTTTTCACATAAGATTTTCTGGACTTCCAAGTTTCAGTTTGTGAAATCAGCATTTTAAACTCAAAAATAACATTTAATTCAAGGGTTTCCTGAAAAAATAGTTGAGATAAAATGTTTAAGTCTATCCTCATAAGAGAAGGATTATGTCTGATGGTCTCTGTCCCATTAATTTATTTGTTCGTATCATACATACATACAACACATATTTCTCCTGTACACTGCAGCTTTAACGATAGGGAAAACCAGCAAAGTCTGTCATGGAGGATCAGGCTTTTTTCTGTAAACAAGTATCCCACCCAATAAAAAATAGAGCAGAAATAACAAAATGGAAGGTGTTAATCTAAGTGGACTCTGCTCGTTCAATTGTATTTTCATCAGAAGGTCTATAACCAATGCATTGCCCCATAAATTTGCTCCATTTTCTGTAACATGTACACACTTATGCAATGCTTTATAATTATCCAGTCCATGGTTGCAGAATTAAAAGATCCTGGTTTTTCCTCAGTGCTAAAAAAATGCCCAAATGAATTTTTGCTATGTGAAATCAATTATCCAAGATTCATAGTACATATGTAATCAAACTTGGTGCTAATGTACCTTATGTTAACTGTTCTGTTGTGTCTGAACTCTGGACTTTCAAACTGTTCAACAAAATATTTAGATAAATGCATTTGCAAGGTTAATCTTTTCAATTTTTTAAAGAACATGTTCAGCAAGTTGTAAATGTAAGAAATGTTACATTCCTTTTGTACCAGTTGTAAATGGACATCATAGAATCCATAGAAACTCATTCAAGCCAATGGCCTCATGAGATACATAAAATACTTTTAAGAACAAAAGGCCATACAATTAGAATGAAAACTGAAAGTGATACTTCCTTAAGAATATGTTTATTTTTTCATATATTGTGTCACTTTAAAAGAATGTTCTCTTATAGGAAACTGTGAATCCTATCGGTTCACCAGCAGTTGCATTAAGAAACTAAAAGAAAAACTTTGAATATTTGTATATGTGACAAAATGAAATTTGAACTTTTGGAAAATATTAGTATTTGAGAGTGAAAGTTGTGGCTTTAGTCCAAATAGAAAGACGCTGCTTTCTGGTGTTATGGGAGAGAAAGGGATTCCTTAAATTGCTAAGAATTTCATCTCCAGTTCTTTGTGCCATATTCGTCAGCATTTTCGGTATCTCCAGAGAATTCAGACTTGGGTTTGATACGTAAGGTGATGCTGAGACTGCAAGATCTAGTCCCCTGTGAGTGTTTATGTGTGTATGTTTGTGCTTGTATAACTGTTGAAACTACCTTTTGATGCCATTTGTACATTTGGGGAGGAGGGTGCAAAAAGCAATATGCAAAGCAAACCGTATTATTTTGTTTTGGGCATATTACTTTCAAAAGAGCATAGAATATTGAAGTGTTTAGAGCAAGTATCTTTTTCTGATGATTAAAATATCATTTACACAGTGTCATCTGCAGTATAACAAAGAGCACAGAGTTGTTTCTTTTCCACTGATTTGCTCCGTTTGTTTCCTCAAAATTTTAAAGTACCGTATTTTCTGGCGTATAAGACTACTTTTTAACACAGGAAAATCCTCTCAAAAGTTGGGGGTCGTTTTATATGCCAGGTATAAGCCTACCGATGCTTCGACTTCCCCAGCTGACCCCCAGTGATGGCGAGCCCCAGCTGTCTGGGGAAGTCGGAGCATCGGTAATATCCACCTGGATGCCTGGGACGGTGGGTGAAGCTCCGCGCAGCAACCAGCTGGGTCCAGCATTCAGTGGCATGCAGCCTTGACGAGATCGGCACAGCTTCCCGAATCTGAGTTGTCGGTGCTGACCGATGATGCTACGGGAGCGCCGACAACATTGAGGGGTAGTCTTATACAGCGAGTATAGCCCAAACCCTATATTTTAATAGGAAAAGTAGGGAGTCGTCTTATACTCCCAGTCGTCTTATACGCCGGAAAATACGGTACCTGTAGATTTTAAATTGTATTTTGGCTTCGGATATGAACTTTTCATACAAGAGACATTTAACAGTTACGGAGTAGCAAATTGCATATTGCATATAAATTTGGCTCATGAAAAAGTGTTACTCTTAATAATTGCTGCCCTGATTGTGTGAAAATGCTTCTTTCATAGTATAAACACAGCTATAAGAGATAACTCTCTTTCAGTATTTTGCTTTAAGTCTGTAATAGTTAAATTTTAGGTCTTCAAGATGTGTTCTGCACCACCTGAAACTATAGGATAAATACTCAGTTTACAATGCTAATTGCTAAAGATGAACAATTTAAGGAAGAGTAACACTGGAAAACTAGGATATTAATTCATCTCTGTCACTCATCATACATTAAAGTAACATTTCTGAAAATTAACTTAATAAATTAATGTACGGAACAAATAAACTACAACATGTTCAAAATTACTGTTAATGTATGTATGTAATATGTGCAAGAAATGCATCCATCTATGTCATATATAAATTTAAAAAATGATGTATACTGTACCTTGCTAAAACATTGCCACTTTCTGGATTGGAAAATAGTTATAATACCAGCTCTTAATGTGGCCCATAATTTCCTTGTGTAGAACTGAATTTAAGTGTACACTAATTATATTTAGGAGCTGCTGTAATGGAGTCCAAATATTGGTAAATGTGTACTTATTGATGGAGTTTGTTACTTTTGTAAAAGTTCAAGGATATACAATCCTAAAACTACATGAAGTAGAATTAGAACTACCTGAGCAAAAATTGTGTCACTTGAAACTCTTCTGTATAGACAAAAGGTTACTGAATTTCTAATGATACAATTGTTTTGAATTTCAAATTTATGCCTTCTGCCACAGTATGAAAATTCAACTTGTCAGCTATAACCCATCCACCTATAGTGCTAAATTGTTTTTAAGGGATGTCATCTTAATTTCCTAATTGGACTAATTTCCAATTAAAAAACACACAAGATTTTATCCTACGGTTTATATGTGTGTTTTATATAAAATGTGTTTCACATGAAAATAGTTTCTTAGGGAAAACAAGTTTTTTTAATTACAAGATTTCACATTTGTTGTGTTTAATCCCCTTAAATATTTTACAACTGATTCATTTACAAAGATTCATAAAGAAGTGGTAGCATTGTGATCTGAATACCGTATGCAAACGTTTGTAGACAATATAATTCAAGGCAAACTGATTGTGGCAACTATCTAGTACATATAATTTTAGTTCTTGATATTCAGAGTTATAGATAAAAGTATCTTCACTTCATACAAAGGCATTTGAAATCTATACTGGATGATCTCATTTTTAAAACAGATCACAGTTTAAATTGTGAAAGTACATATTATGTATGCTAGTCATGTACTGTTTTTCCTAACTCTGCATAGTGTCCCTGGACAAACTAGTTCTTCAATACTTACCATTATATTCTGCATATTGAAATGTATCAGTTTACTCCCACACTCTAACCCGGAATGGTTCCTTTAAATGCATGTATATTAAGAATGTAAAATAATCCTATGATTCCCTCAAAGGAAACTAGTATATCTTTTTCCCTAAAAAGAAGGCAGGAGGGAAATCCAAGGGAAGACTGGAAGTTGCACTTTTTCATTTCAAATATTCAAGCCAGCAAAGGACTTTTTCCAATTTTGATTAAACATTACAAAAATTTAAGACTTTATAGAACTCTTAATTTTTTTTCCGGAACATTTTTTCCTCTTTAGATCATCCTGCCTGAAATGACGTATGTCAAAACACCTGTAAAAATAATTTGAAAACAATGCTAGAACAGAAAAATGATTTTTAAAGATCTGCACATTCTCAATGTACAAAACTTGTTTACCTCACAAGCACCATTATTTTAGTAACACAATCCTACAAGAATGTAGAATACAGTGGAAAAATGCCACAATCATTATTGACAATCTAATCAATACGTCATTTAAAGTGTCTCTAATCATTTACTTTATACCCAGTAGGTGGTCCTAATGAATTCTATTTATTCCCAAGAGAAAGGATCTTGTCAGTGATCCAATCAAAGTTAATTTATATTAATCCCTCTCACTGATAATGACTTAGTCAAAAACGTGCTTTTGCTTCAATCATATTGTTAAACTCACTTTCTAGTGACAGATAAATCTAAATTACAGGAACATTAACAGATCTAGATAAACGTTGCTCTGAAATGTGAAACCTTTGGAAAAACCACT
This sequence comes from Ptyas mucosa, assembly GCA_012654045.1. NCBI lineage: Eukaryota > Metazoa > Chordata > Lepidosauria > Squamata > Colubridae > Ptyas > Ptyas mucosa. The sequence continues at coordinate 9,430,335 of WNWU01000030.1, read as the reverse complement.
GTGACATGGCTGGTATGCTTTGTCATAGCTTCACTTTTGTATGTAAAATGAGCTGGATATTTTATTCTTCACTGACATCCATTGTATAAAGAATTGCAGTGCCATTCCTGTATTACCCGAATTTTGTCAATATGCAGAGGAAATCAGTTTGAAATATTACTTTATTCAGTGCAATTTAAATATGACAATGAGAAAACATCACATACATACATACATACATACATACATACATACATACATATATATATATATATGATGCTCTTTGTGCAATTCTGAGCAAAAAATAAATAAACTGGATATGAGCCCCACTGAACTTAACTAGAGCTTATATTTATATCAATAAAAATAAACAGGACTGTGCTGTTAATCAGTGTGCCAATTTGTACCCATTAAAGAAGCACAAGGTGAGAAAAGTGCGGAAATAATTACTAAATAGGACTGATTTTGTATCAATGCATTGTAATTTTGCACTACTTTGTAAAAAGAAACAAAACCTTAAAAATCTAAAGCCAAATGTACAGCATGTAAAACATATTTTCCTGACTGTATCTTATCATCCTGTCTCATGGGTATATTAACATGAATGTTATGTACTATTTTAACACTAGACAATAATGCCCAAGCACACTGATGAGTCAGTTTGATTTTTACTTTCAGAAACCACATTTTCTACTTATCATATTTTTTGTATTTGATAAATAGCTGACCTTAGCAAACACTGATTTAAAGTAACAGGCTGCTGGAGAATATCTAAAGTTACCAGGTAGTAACTGGTCACTAATTGAAACCACTTAGCCAAGAAGCTTTTAAATTACAGACTCTCTAATTAGATAGGATATTTGAAGTGGAAATGGGTGCTATTAGTCAATCTCACTGTGGTTTCTTTCTGGTTATAAAGTTGAAATGTAATAAATGTTTATTGATTAAATTATCAATATTTAATATATTGTGAAAGAAGAAGAAAAATAAATGGAAAATCTAAATCCAGCAAGAACAGAACTGTATGGTTTTGTCATGAATGAAAAAGTATCCAGTTTGGGGAAACCATTTTGACATGTGCAAGTTAAAGCACTTAAATGGCATGACAGCATAATTGTTGATTTTGATGAATGAGCATGTTGCTGAAATCATGCCACGGGGAAGCAGCTCTTACATCACTTGGCATATATTTATGAGACAAGTTTATTTAAAGTACTTAATATATATATTTATGTCAAATTCCAGAAAAGAACGAGATGAATAATTCATCAAAAGTTAGTTCATTGGTCTTGCCAAAAAAGATTACGTCTTTTTAGTACCTGTATTTAACAATCAATTTTCCACAAGCACAGTGATATTTTCATGTTTGCTTTACAATCCTAGAGACAAGGATCGTTCTTGTTTATTGCATCAAATTGTATATACGTAAATACAACTATCCAATGATGATATAACTTCCAGAAGATATAAATTGTATCTTCTAAAATACACATTTGAAGAAGCCATGAAAAAAACAAGGCCTTGTCAAAAAATGTGTATGACTTTTTTTTTACTGATTAGAAGTTGCAATTGCTCTTTGTGCTCTCTACATGTGACCTCAAAAAAAGATATTTTCCTGTTGTTTCAATTACCATTTTGCCTCCTTAATATGTGCAAGTAAAATTATATAATTGTTTCCCCCTCCCCTTTTGTTGTGAAATTTCTGTGTTTAAGATTATGTGTGATTATGAATATCTCCTACACTAATTGCAAACTGCAAAGATGCATTTTATGGAATGCCGGAAATTCAAACTGTGACAAAGCCTTCAAGATGGTGAATGGAAGTTTGTTTCTATTGTGTTATGAGAATTTCATTGATTTTTTGAAAACATGCATTAACAGAGGCATTCCTCCCAAAAGATAAAACACTGGATATGTAAATTTGTGTCAATATGTGAACAAAGTTGTTGTAATAAGAATATTTAAAATAAAAAGACTCAAATGTATTTTCCCATGGGGTTTAATTTTATATTTAGTCTGGATTTAGATCAATTTTCCTGGACAAGGTACATGTCCTTTCAGCTCTGTAAGTTCAGCTTCAGTGAAGTATAAAATAAATATAGAATTGACAGGGAATAATTTTTCAAAATACTTTCAGATACAGTCCTGGAAACCAAACCAGAACAAAAATTATTCCCTTGCTCTTTAATTATTTAATATATATACAGTAGCTGTCCGTTTTACTGAAGTGACTGAACAACTTACAGGGATAAAAATACCGAAAAAACCATAATATGAAACCCCTATACACAAGAAAAAACATAACCATGTTAATAGAAAAACCACATTGATAACTGCAGAGATTTTCTGAATCAGATTTACCCTTATCTTTATGTAGGCTCAAAAGATCTTCCCAATTCAGATATGAGCCTTTTTTAAAAACACATACACACACAAAAAGAAACAAAAACTGATTAAATTTCTGGAAGTAAGATCATCAATTTTATTATATAAAATTGTGGACTCACGATGACTGTTTAACAGATAAAAGAATATTACTACCACTACTTTAGGCACTACTATTATTGCTACTTGCTAGCAAAAGGAGGGGGAAAATCCACAGCATTACATTTATTCAGGTTTATTTTTTTTAATATTCATTCAGCTAATGACAGCATTGATCAAAAGCAGCTTCCTTTGCCAAACTTTTTTGTGTTCATGCATGGTAATATTCTTATCTGCTATTTATTTGATAGAAAAAAAGAGCAGATCCTTCCTGTACTGTAAAAGCAGTATCATTTAACATTATTACTTTGAAAGGCTGCAAAGCAATCTTAATCTTTGAGGATATTTTTCTATTACCATTATCATCTTTCTTCACTGCGATTACATTTTTTTATAAAAAATCAGTACAAGTTTTCACAAGAACGTTCTATGTAGACCCCAATTCCTCCATCTCATGCTTGGAAAAGGTTCAGATAACATTCGAAAAATAAAAAAGAGAGTACAGGAAAAAAAGCTTCCTTGCTGATTTGCTGGGCATATTTTGAAAGCACACAACATTTTGAAAACAATAGAAACAACAAAAACTTGTGAATACACCCTCTGTTCGTTTATGGCCACATTCCATTCCAATTACCGTGTTTCCCCGAAAATAAGACCCTGTCTTATATTTTATTTTTGAACCCTGAAATAAGTGCTTGGCCTTATTTTCGGGGAGGTCTTATTATTTTGGGGCACGTGGAGCAAGATGGGGCTCCTCTTGCTGTCTTATCTGATTTTAAATCAGGTAAGCTGAGTTTAAATATTTGGGGGCAAGGCTTATTTTCGGGGGGAGGCTTATTTTAGCTCATGCGTTGAAAAGCCTGATTGGGCTTATTATCAGGGGATGTCTTATTTTTGGGAAAACGGGGTACTTATGAAATTATCACATGACACATAGACACACACTGCAACTGTGAAAATTACTGGTAGCTGCCCTCATTCAGATAAAGTTCTCCTATACCAATGGTGGCGAACCTATGTTAGAGGTGGCATGGAGAGCCCTCGCTGTAGGCATGCGCGCTGTCACCCCAGCTCTCTTTTGGCACCTCTCACAGTCAGATGGTCTTTAGGTCTCTGTCATGCATTGTGGGGGGGGCACATGTGCAGGGGCTCATACACCCACACCTTGCAGTTTGGGTGGGGTGCGGGTGCATGCATGGGTTGCAGGTGCATGTGTGGGGTGTGCATGCATGTGCGTGGGGGGGCACATGCACCCACACCTTGCAGTTTGGGCACAGGTGCACACTTTGGACACTTGGTGCCTAAAAAGTTCGCCATCACTCTCCTGTACAGTGCCCTGTTACCTCCTCATCGAGCTATTTAAACAAGCTATTATTAATAATAAAGTAAACAGGCTTTCTTGCACTGCTTCTCACTTGGAACTGCTGTTCTCTGTAGTGCAGCGTTTCCCTAATAACTACTAACCACAAATTAACAAGCTCTGCTCTGTGACCTTAATTAATTGAACACAAACCTCTGGTTGGTTTGCATTGCTGCCTGAAACTGACCAGACCTTAAGTCAGTTTGAAACTGGAAGCTTTTGTTGTCAGGTGCATGAAACTTGCTCATAAACGTACCCATGGGTCAGGAAATGATTTATTGTCATAGATTATTACTGTTGTAGTTTCTAATGGTCCCTAATGAAGGTAAGTTGCTAAATAAAGAATGGCTGTCAATTGTTTGGTATCGTAGCTAAACGTGTGTCTTTTGACCTACCTCTGTCTACCAATGTAGAGGTTTCACGATATTTGGAATTTTAACACCCTCCATTTATTCTGTGGAAGGATTTAAGACCCATATTGTAAATAAAAAGCCATTTCCCCCAAGGATACAATGTTCACAAGTATATTGTTACACAATTCATGTCACAATATCTTTCTCTATATTTGGTTTCATATGCATAGTACCAATTGAGAACCACTTCATCAACTCATCTGTAACCCACCATCCTTTCTATTATTTCTGTCTCACCAGCTCTTAACTCTTCCATTAATAAAACAGGATTGTGGAAAATTAGTTAGGAGATTTTAAGAGAATAAGCAACCAGTAACTGCATCTGTATATTACTTGTATCTGAATGATATAAATTACAACCAACAACAATGTGCCAATTCTTTTACCCTTCTAAGGTCTTGTACCGGCATGCTGGAACTGCATTCTCAAAGATTCCCGGGATAAAGAAGTTGTGCATAAAAACTAAATTTGAATGGAGTTAGACATAAAGTAAAAATAAATTACATACTGTCAATTTCCCCAGCCTTTGGGTTTAGATGAGAAGTATCCCAGGTGTTGCTTACAGTATATTTTCATCTGGATGCTATTTTACTATTTTATTTGTGTGGAACATATTACCATCTATGGTGGACATGCTCTAAGGCAAAAAAATATTGTGTTAAAATTAGAAGCTGGATAGAAGAGATAATTGGCTACAATGTGGACTTGAAACCAGAGGTGTTTTTATTAGGGATATTAAACAGAACCTACAGTAAAGAAATTTAATATTTGATCTTGCATATAATTACAGCTGCAAGGATAGTCTATGCACAGTCCTGGAAAAATGAACATGTACCTACAGAGGAAGAAATAATTAAGAAAATCCCGGACTGTGCAGAGATGGATAAATTAATGAAAGAAATAAAAGAAAAGGAAGATACAGAATACTACCAAGTATGGACTAAGTGGTACGATTGGCTTGAGATTAGAGAAAGTAATGGTGAATAAATGATGTAGAGAAGAATATGACAAATGTGTAAAATATTGTAAATGAATAAAATTAGAAATAAAGGGACGATAAAGATAATGATAATAAAGGATGGGAAAAATGGGGAATGTATAAAGTAGAAAGTAAGAGGAACGAAACCGATATGTAAAAAGAAACACATATTATGTGTTTGTGTTTTGTATGTTGTGTTGTGTTGTGTTGTTGTAAAATCAATAAAAAACTTATTAAAAAATACTATTTTACTTGTTTTTAAAGTATTGTGGGTTTTTTATTTTACTTTTTACATGGAGAGAGGGGGGATTTATATTTCTAGTGGACATTTGTATGCAACTCAGAGTAATTTTTGGGAGGCTCTATATATCAATTAATTAATTTGTAAAAAAAAAAAACTTGCCTCCTCCTGTCCTGTTGGACAGCAACTGTTAAAAAGATATGGAGCAGGCAGACCGGGGGTAGTATTCACTTACCTTTGCTACCAGTTCACAATGTGTGAGAGAGAGAGAGAGCACTCACTTCGCTCACACGCGCCACCTCCATGCATGTGCAGGGACTTCCGCGTATGCGCAGATCCTCAAAAACGGGTAATGATGACGTCTGGGCAGAGCCTCCTGCAGCCGGTGCTACCAGTTCGCCTGAGCCAGATAGAACCGACTGAATACCACCACCAAGGCAGACTATGCAATCAGATACATGTGATAAGGAATGGTTCTGAAAAATATTAAATCTGCTTCTCACTCTGCTTCCCCAAGGATGGGCTCCAACATGAGTCCACAAGTTCAGAACACTAAACCTCTGGTCCCGGTAAGATTGGATCCTACAATATTAAATCTGTTTCTAATATAGCTTTATTAATTATATCCCTCACTTCCTTACATTTTATTAGTCACATAATGGTTTAGGATTGACTGGCAGATCATTTATTTAGTACTGGATATTAATGACACCTGAAGGAGAGTTGACTTTCCAAATTCACAAAAGGCTTAATTTTGTCAATTCTAACAGTGGTCTGGTAGTAACAAAATTTTAGGCAATGGTCTTCTCATTATTTAAGACCAAACTAGAAGATTTATATGAATTGATATGAATTTATCATACTGCAATGCAGAGTAAACATTAGAAGACAAATAGAGCCCGAAAATGATGGTTTTATCTGCTAGCACAAAAGCAACTTGAGACCACTAAAATTCTTTGGTAAGTTTCTTGAAACACATTACCAAATTAATAAAAAAATTTCCAAGAGGTCTAACAGAGTCAATAGTATAAAATATTGTTGATTGGGTTTTCTGATACCACAGTGCAACTAAAATATAATATATTACAGCATTTGCCAACAGCATTTTTAAAACACTGTTTTTAAATAGTTTTGTGAAATTAATTGTATTTGATGCATTACTTGAAGGAACTTCCATTATACAATACAATTAATTTTATAAATACATATAGACACAGATACACACAAATATACATAATCTACAATGTTACTATAACTAATATACCATTTATACCATTTGTACCTGAACAAATAATTGTTGACTACTTCTCTTTTTAAAAAACTTTTCCTGAAATGTACACATGTCCCATTGTAGTTAATTTTTAATGCAAAACCTCTTTCAGAAGGTAACTAAGATGGTGGGCAGGTTCCTCAAATTGATAGCAAAATATATCAAGAAGTAAATCTGGCCCAAGAAGTTTGCTGATGTAAAATCAAAGAAAGTTACAGCTAGAATATACATAAAGAAGCCAAAGCAAAAATAACACAAGAAAAAGCAACACTTTCTTTTAAAAAGAAAAAAAAAAACAGACTAAGTCAAGGAGATTGTGTTATTCAAAGGAAATGAAATAGTCCTTGAAATTTCAAAAGATCTTCAATTAAACTTGTACCTAACCCTTGTAATGAGTTTCATTGTGTTTCTTCAAAGTAACATTGTGAAATCTATTTTTAAAAGGCTATCCTGTCTCTCTTGAGAGGTAGATCACTTGCCACTCAAATGGCTATCAGTGTTTGAGATTCAAGATAAGAATTAATTTAACCTTTTGCAGGCATGAAAAAAAACTGAAAAAAATACCTTGAAAAGAATACATGTATTAAACATACCATGAGTTTCTTTCCTTATTTTCCAAAGTCAACCTTAGTCAATACAATTAAGACAAAAAGTCAGATCACATTACCAACTATAGGTAATATACTGTACAAGGGAAGCTGATACTCAGTTATGGTAATTAGTGACATTAAATGAAGCAAAAAAAATGATTTGGGAACAAGCCTCTTTATTTTACAACCCTGGCAGTACTGTGAATAAAATATAATAGCTGGAGAAAGTACTTATCTTACTGGTACTGGTACTTACAATCAAGCTTTTATTTTTTCAATATTTGTACAGAAGAAATCAAATATCTCTTAAAACCTAAATAGCAGGGATTTTTCCCCCAAACTTGATTTCTGAAAAGTTTTTTTAAAGTTTAAAAAATAAAAACAAACCAACCTCTATTCTTAATGGCATTTATCTATCAGCGCTTCAACGATATTTAAGATGTTTGACTTCAAGTTTAATGCTGATATTTTTGTTTATTTTGTTCCTTTGAGTTAATTGTTTCTTTTACTCCTGGCAACTACTTGGATTAGTGGAATGGAATGGAATGGAATGGAATGGAATGGAATGGAATGGAATGGAAT
>WNWU01000030.1:9353699-9420797 GCA_012654045.1 Ptyas mucosa | reverse complement strand
GGGATCAGCAACAATCCGCGCAGGCCGCTGGCGCAGCACCACACCAGCCTCATCATCGGGATCAGCAACAATCCGCGCAGGCCGCTGGCGGGCCACAACATTGCCCATTAGCAACTCTGATCATTATTAAAGTCCTCCCCTTCAACAGAAATGAGATCTTTTCCCCAAAAATATACCATCATCCCATTGCTGCACATATCATCTGAGCTGTGCTCATAATAACTACTCTGCCATTTGTATCAGAGTTTGGACAGATAAATAAATTGGGACAATAGGACAGGGACGGTAGGCACGTTGGTGCGCTTATGCATGCCCTTACAGACTTCTTAGGTCACTTAGTTTGTAAAGCTAATTATAACTATTCGGTTAGTGGGGGGGGGGGCTCCTATAGTACTTTAATTTTTTGGCTTTGTAAATTGCAAGTGTAAAAAGCTTACTCTAACAGTAACTATAATAGTAGGGCAGTTAATTCTTTGTTAGCATCAGCAATCAGGTTTCTATTCATTATCAGATGGATTTCATCATAACTTACCTAATATGATTTTTTTTTAATGCTTGCTAGGTCTTCAAAATAATTCTTTCTTAGGCTGCAAAAGGTTCCACTCAAGTAAGAGGAAATTTGGGGTGGCTGAACTCTTCCTTTTTTCCTTCTCCTCCCCTCCCCTAATCTGAAAACTATTCCTATTTCTGTTCCTGAAATTACATAGGTATTGGTGCTGAAATCAATAGATTCTTTATGTAACTAAAGAAAACAGACAGACCTCTTTGTCCATTTCTTTAACAAGCCTTTCCATTATAAAGCTTAGCCTATGGGTACATGTGACTGTGTGGTCTCAGGAGGTTATGAATGATTTGTAAGGAAAGTGACAGTTTTTCATTCTGCCAGCTATACAAAATGCATTCCTTTTCCTCAAGATTAATATGTCCTATTCTAACCAACAGATACGTTCAAGTGTATTTTAGGATCTATTTAATTTGGGATGCTCATCGAAAATCAATTACTCACTATGATCTATTTCCCATAATTCATAGAGGTCCGTGTATTTACTTTGGGGTGTTTATCTGTTAAATTAATCAAGAGATTCCTCAGTTCAGTGCCTATTTATTTATTTATTTATTTATTTAATCTAATTTTTATACTGCCCTTCTCCCGAAGGACTCAGGGCGGTGCACAACCAAAGATAAAACAAGTGCCCATATAAAATTTAAAAACAATTTAAGAACACATTAAATAATTTGGCCCCGACATCATTAAAACAAAAACAACCCATTAAAATTAATGTTTAGGCCAACCTAATGTTTAGGCCAATGAAAATGAAACTTCAAGAAATCATTGCAGTAGCGCCTGGATTTGATGCAGGGGTGAGTTCTACTTACCTTTACTACTGGTTCGCAATGGGGCTGCACACATGCACTGATCACCCATGATGATGTCATGGCAGGTGGGCGGAGCCTCCTCCCAGTTTTACTACCGGTTCTATAGAACCATACTGAACCAGGAACAACTCACCACTGATTTGATGTCACAATGGTATAAGGGAAGGCGGTTTGAAGTTTGAGTGTGCTTGATAAACTCAAGTGCAAGATATGTCTGCATTACCAGAACATTGTTGGATTGCATTAAGAATCAACAAATGGCAGCCCTAAGTCAAATCCACTATCATGAGCTGCTGCCTTATTCCCCATTTCAGAAAAAGGGCAGAGAGGTTACATCTGTACTAATAAAAGGCCACCTGAGGCCCACAGACTGGTTCTGTGGGTGTGGCTTATTTTGTGGGTGTGGCTTATTGGTCATGTGACAATTATTTAGGATTTAGCAGAGGTACTGGTCTACCATGCTTTTAACTGATTGCATATCTGTACCGATCTACCCATTTATTTTTGCAGGCACTGATCTACTCATGTATTTTTGCAGGCACTGGTCTACTCATTTGTTTTCTTTTAACACTGATCAGTTGTAGGCCAGCCCTTTGAAGCCCTGTGGCAAGAGTTTAAACAGTTTTTTTCCTTCTAGCCATCAGCTGGGACTCAAGAGGCAGCAATAGATAGGGGGTGGGGCCAAATAAAAGGTAAAAATAACGTGGGGGTGGGAGGGTGGGGGGGCAGGAACAGGTCCGGGAAGGTATATCGTCACCGCTACCGACCTCGGAGGAACCAGGCCGAACCGGGAGGAACCCCCCACGGGTGTGTGTGTGTGTGTGTGTGTGTGTATATATATATATATATATATATATATATATATATATATATATATATATGTGAGACAGACAGACAGACAGACAGACAGACAGACAGACAGACAAGAACTCCCAGTCTCCCATTTTATAGCCTACTTTCTTAACTACTAAACAAATTTGCTCTCTAACTAACTAAATGAAATCTATAATTATATCATATGCCAAGCACAGGAATGTGAGGGAAATCTGTAACAAGGCACTGATACTAATTGGCAATGGCCATCACTTAGAAGAAGACCCAATACGAATGTAGAATTCTATATATTATCCCTCATATACTATACATATATTTTGCACATGTAGCTTTCCTTGTTCAAATAAATAAAAGACACAACTCTGTTTACAACTTTCTCTCTCTCTCTCTCTCTCTCTCCCTCCCTCCCTCCCTCCCTCTCTCTCTCTCTCTCTCTCTCTCTGTTAAATGGAATGGAAAAGCAATTGTGGCTGAGCATTTGAGAATTACATTTTCAAGAAAATGCTAAAATGCTTTAAATGTCATTGGTGAAATCCCATAAGACCTTTATAAATTGAAGCCTAGACTAATAACACTCAATTACGAGCACTCTAGTATCACCTTATATCTTATCTGTGTCAAGCATCATTTTATGTACCATCCTATTGTATAGTAAATGTTTATGAGTTGGGAGCATTATGTTACAGTGGTCTCTCTAACATGTCGAGATGGTTTCAGAGAGGAACACTAGATGACTCTCACACGGCAAACTGGCAACTATGCTGTGGGCTGCCACAAGACACTATTTTGTATTGGGTGCTATTTAGCATCATGAAGAGTATCTCAAGAGTTGGTAGGCCATATGTCACTGATGGCTAACCTTTTTGGTGCTGAGTGCCCAAAGTGCACACAAGCTCGTGCGAATGCACATGCACGTGCCTGAACTCCCAAAATGCAATGCAAGTACCCCCCCCAAGCATGCATGTGCCCCCTGCGCATGCACCCCCCATGCATGTGCATGCGCCCCCCCTGCACATCCCCCCCCCACATGCATGGCAAAAACCCGAAGACCAGCTAGCTGGCGGGAGGTGCTTGCACATGCGCTGAGGAGCTGGGCTGCTGTGACGGCTGGGGTGCCCACAGAGAGGGTTCTGTGTGCCATCTGTGGCACGCGTGCCATAGGTTTGCCATCATGGTTTTATAGATGGTATACAACTCCACCGATAATATCTGAGGTGGGCAAGTCATACAGTAATTAATGTGTGAAATGCCATGAATCATAAGGAACGTTTCATCACATGTGGTGGATGGGTAAAAGAACTTAAAAGACATTAATGGTACCATATAGAAAATCTTGGAATTCAAATTGGAAATGAAACCACAACCATTTTATTAAGTGTAATCTCAGGGGAGGGGGGGAAATCAACAAGTAATATCATAATTTAATGATATAATGAGATATATGCTTACAACAATGAGAATAAAATTTGTTCAACACTGGAAGAAAGACAATCCTGACCATATTCAGTTGGGAACTTAAATTTGGAGAGTATGCTTCAATGGCAAAACTAATACTATACTTACATAGTCAAAGTTTAACTAAAATTAAGCAAGAATGGTTCCCATATATACATGTCATGCAGCATGACAAATATAATCATTTGCAGCTTTTAAGAGTGCCTAAATGCTTACAAATATTGCACATCAGCCAACGTACAAAAACAGGAGAGTCAAAAATAGCAATAGCCTCTCTTTTTATTATTATTTTTCCTTTTTTCTACTTTTTATTTTTTTTTAAATTTGGTTTGTCTATCTTTTATTTTCTTTTATCAATACATAATACCCATCCACCAACCCACACACACACACATTCAAGTATGCACACAGATGCATGCACTAAATAATAATGCAATGAAGATCTTACTATTAAACAATTTGTTCAAGACCAAATCTATTATTATAATAACTTTGAGATGAATCACAATGGCTTTTTTTGTATGTTATATTTAACTCTGGTGAAAAGTCAAATAATGTCTTTAAATATTGATACCCTAAGCTGCAATATACTACTGATAGAGTTTTTCTTTCCTCTTTTTATCTTGAAACCTTTAGCCTTTCTAAATAGAGTGTTCATAATTTTGACCTTTAACTTTTCTAAACAGAACGTTCATGATTACATTCATTACATCGATAATTACTGGGTTGAAATTTGCATTGAAATAATATTTTTATTATTTATCATAAATCTTTTTTCTATCATTAAAATTCATAAATTCAATGTATCAATGTATGAAGATAATACAAAGTATCAAGATTTGCAACATTACTATAAAAAGGGAAAAAGTGATCAGCATTATATTCAAGTCTAAGTCTTCTTTACATCAGAATCAGAAGATGATGTGTTATGTTCTAAGCTTATGTTTACATGCAATGACAAGTTTAGGGTTAGAATTATAGCTCTATTGAAATAAGTGCACCGGCATTTAACCAATATCAAGCCATACTCATGATATATGAAGCTCTAAACAACTTGCAAGTAAAGCACCTATCAAATGTACACCTTCTCAGAGGTAGATCAATATCACTAAAATCATCAGGGGAAACTGTGCTGTAGATGCCTTAGAGCCCCAGAAGAATCCCTTTTCTATGGTGGTGATAATATGGGGGAATGTTCTCTCCGACGTTTGCAAAACAGCAACCTGCAATTAGGTTTTAGGTATCTATTCAAGGACAAACTCTTTATTCACGCCTTCGCATACCAATATTGGATGAATGACCTTATTCTGGTTTTCCTCTGGTCTCTCTATAAAAATGGTTTTACACCAAGGGTGGGTTGTACTTACCTTTACTACCGGTTTGCAACGGGGCCACACGCACGCACTTCTGTGCATGTGCAGAAGTGTTCTGATGACGTCAGGGTCGGTGGGCGGAGCCTCCCACCAGTTTTACTACCGGTTCTATAGAACCGGTGTGAATTGGGGGCAACTCATCACTGTTTTATACCATTTTAAGTTATTGCTCTAATGATTGCATTTTATCTTTCCAAAAATCATGTCAAATTGTTTTCAAAGGAAGTGATATAAAACACATGAAACAAATACAAAAATAAAGCCTAGCTTTTTCGATAGCAATAGTGCTTAGATTTATAAACTGTTTCATAGTGCTTTACAGCCCTCTCTAAGCAGCTTACAGAGTCAGCATACTGCCCCCAACAATCTGGATCCTCATTTTACCGACTTTGGAAGGATGAAAGGATAAGTCAACCTTGAACTGGTCAGGATCAAACCCTGGCAGTCAACAGAATTAGCCTGCAATATCACATTCTAACCACTGCACCACCACAGCTCTTATTTTGATGATTAACAGCAATTATCACAAGTATGAAGTTGTCCTTCAGCCATATCAAATTATCCTTCTTCTGTGTAAATTCAGTCTAATAAATGCTAACGATTGAATTTATTAATTCAGTAGGGATGCCTGTAATCTACTAGATGATGGTACTATTAATTTCTGTTTTTCCCAATGTGCACATATTTCAGAGTTAATTATCTAGACCTGGCATATTATCTAGACAGAAATCTGCCTGGCAAATTAAAATCCCAGATTTCAAAGTAGTGAAGATAAAGTAGTAAGATTAGCTAATTTACTCCCACTGATTTCACTGAACTTTGGCCGCTCCTAGATCACATTGCATATTATCACACACCTCATCATAGGTACAGAGTTGCTAAAGAGCATCCAATATTCAGCTGCTTCCTCTTTCTGTGTAGTACCATTTTCAGTGCAGCTGTTCAGGAAGTAAAGGTAAATTGTTTGGGGTGAAATATTTCATTAAATAATTATTGCATAAAAGGTAAATGAACATATGGTACTGCAGAGTTCTTCTGTATGATATGTTGATGTCAAAAAATTTGCTGCAATGGGGATAAACATTTATTTTGCAAAATAAAAAATTGGTAAGGTCAAATGCATTGCATAACTTTGATTACATACTTTGCTAGCAGAGGGTTGCAGACAGCTGTCACAGCCGAAACAGAGCTCAGATGCCCGTTTTTGCTGGCAGAGCGCTCGGGACACCACAGGCACCGCCGACATGAGTGAGCACAATAAAGCAAGTTATGCAGATCTTTGAAAGGGTATTTATGAGTCTGAGTCTTTATTCTGATGAAGACTCAGTAAAAGCACTGACTTAAAGCAGCTTCATGATACAATGTGGCCCCAGTAATTCTAGGAACAAAGCAAAGTGGCTTCACTTCATCTCTCTTTTGAAACCTTCTCTGCTGGCAGTGTATAAGACTGTTACTGCAATGCATACACATTGACCCATTGGGTCCATCAATCTGGCACAGTGGTGGGTTGCTACCGGTTCGCACTGGATCGGGCAAACCAGTAGCGGTGGTGGCGGTTGGAGGCTTCGCCCACCCACCCAGACACTTCTGTGTATGCGCAGAAGTGCCGACTGCATGAGTGAACTGGGAGTGACAGGATTTGGAACCTGATCTGGCAGTTAAGTAGAAACCTCTTCCAACACTTCCAGTCAGTGCTTTCTGTTGTGATCTGCCAGCAGCCTGCAGAACTGGTAGTGGAGTCGGACAGTGAGGAGGCTGGGGAGGACAATGGGCCAGTCCTGGAGTCAGGGGAAGGCCCGGATGAGGGGTCTGTGTCGGAGGCAGAGATGGGGCCAGGGCCATATGCGGACTCCGGAGCCTCCAGAGGTGGATAGCAGAGAGGCAGAGGAACAGGAGGAGCCTGTTCCTAGTGCACACATGCGAAGAGTTGCCAGAAGACAATAGCAGCTAAAGCAAAAAGGACGACTCGGGAGTAAGGCCAGGAGATGATTGGCCCTTTCCAGAAGGCTTAAGAGAGCAGCAACGGCTCTTGGGATCTTTGTAAGAAAGCAACATTGCTACATTTGTTTTTTGTCGGTGTCTCTTGCTTCTGAACTTTTGCCAAGAAAAGCCTTTGGCAGGGTGCCAAAGAAGACAAAGGTTGGTGATAAGGCCGAAGGACTGTTTATGAAGAATTTGTTTTGGACTTAATTTGGACTAAGCTGAGAATGAAGTAATTCTCAGCTGTTCTAATAAAATATGTTTGTTTAGGACTGATTGTATCTGGTAATAACTACTTGGGCCTAGGTCACAACACCTTCAAGTGTCCAAAGAGACTGCCAAGCATGCACAATGCATGTACAGAAACATCTTCTGGCTATTGCAAGCGAAAAGTCTCAGGGAAGCAAATTATGTCACTGCCTTGCCTTGAAGTGGTGGTATGAAGTTCTTTGTTCTTTATCTTCAACTGATAGCTCTTAGTCTGAAAATGGTGCATGTACCAAAAGACAGGGCTTGTATTAGTTTTAAATGAGATTGAAGTTGTATTAATGCTACTTGGATGATTTGACTATAAACTGCAAGCTCATTAATAATCTTATATTAGTCTGATGGGGTCAGGGGCTTTTACAGGGAATGCAAATACCTAAACTGCTTTTTATAAATGATAAAAATATATATATAATGGGGTTGTGAAGCATTTAAAAGATCAAGATTTATAAAGATCTTGACAGGCTAGAACAGGGATATAAAACTCAATTTCATTGAGGGGTGCATCAGGGTTGTGTTTGACTTTGGACGACCGGATTCCGGGCGTGGGGCATGGCCGGGGATAAGAATGGTCATGGTGGGTGTGGCCATGGTGGGCATGGCCATGGTGGGCATGACACAGGATTCATGGGGGGGCCTGCTGCCAGCCAAAACAGGGCACGGGGGTGCATGCAGGCCCCTGTCCCCCATTTTGGGCCTGGACAGTCTCCTGCAGCACTCTGGCAGCCAAAATGGGACACATGCAGGTCACACCCCTGGGCCTTGAGTTTGACACCCCTGCTTTAGAGATTCCTACTGTGCAAAAATCCGGTTTGACAAAAACATGTATCCTTGGCAATTTGAGCAAAGTTGCTATTTATAATAACGGCCATTAATTTAGTAGTTTTGCTTTATACAAAGATGCCCAGATTCA
Source organism: Ptyas mucosa (assembly GCA_012654045.1). Lineage (NCBI taxonomy): Eukaryota > Metazoa > Chordata > Lepidosauria > Squamata > Colubridae > Ptyas > Ptyas mucosa. The sequence continues at coordinate 9,412,598 of WNWU01000030.1, read as the reverse complement.
AAATCAGGCGTATGATTCTGGCATATATAATTCAAAATCAGGCGTATGATTCTGGTATATATAATCTATTAATTCAGAACTAATTGGGATTAAAATGAATGAATTTTACAATGAATGAATTGGAAAGTCTATGGCCTTCTAGAAGTGGGACTTCAACTGCAATCAGTCCCAGCCAGAACTGCCAATGGGAAACCATGGTAGAAAACGTAAATCCACAACATTTGAAAAGTCTCAGTTTCCAACCCTAGACCAAGACCTAGATCTCAGAGATGTCACATAGTCACCAGATATGGATACTCAGATCTGCTCTAGGTGCTTTAAGTATCTGATTCAGTATAAGACAATTCTTAGTGCACATATAGAGCTACAATATTCCCTAATGAAAAGAAATCAGGTATTCATATATTCCTTTCCTCTTCACTGGTTCATGCTTGATGTATCACCCACTGTGTAACACTTCTTGAAATTTGTTTGCCACGGCAATGAGGGACGACTGGATAAAAAGCTTTTGTCCAAATGAGTCAGAAAAACAGTTATGTGGGAAGATAATATTCAAGAGTCGCTTGATAGTGAGATGGGTGGGATATGACTTTAATAAATAAATATTTCAAAATAGTTTTCACAGTGCTTGGATCATCCAGATATTTCGAACCAAAATTCAAAATCCCATTAGCTTGGCAAATGTTTGACACGATAGGAGGTTGACAATTCAATATTTATGCATCTTAAACCTGAAAATATTTCATGAAATTTCAATGGTATCTAACATTAGGCTAATATTGCTGTGCCATAGAATAATGACATTTTTCATCTGTTTTATAAATGTGTGTTAGACTCAGGCAATATGGGGAAGAATTCCTTATGTTATTAACAAATGTCTAAACTGAAAGGAAATTAATACAAAAATAAGCAATCTTACGATACCAGTATAGTAAGCCTTCTCTAAAGTATTCATTCTTTGACAGGTAAGGCCCTATACTGAGGGATAAAATCTGAGATTAGCTGTGTTGAAGGAGAAAGACTTAAGGGAGGTTATTATATGCAAATACATGACTTTTTAGTTATACATTACCATGGCAGTATATGTAAAATGCTTGAAACTGGATCCTTACGTTGATTAGAAAGCCATTAACTAGTATACAAGCAATGTCCATGTGTAGACAAAACTCACTTTCAGAAGTGGGAGATCTCTCCATTTCACTGAAAGCATGGAAGAAAGAAATGCTTATATACAAGTTTCACATTTGAAGGTAGAAGTAGGTATTTGTTGGAATTCTTGTACAGTCACCTTACCTCTAATGAATCAGAGCTCAGACAGACTTGTTCCTTAGTCCTGTCCAGATTGCTAGTATAGAGTTCCAATTTTAGTCTAATCTTGTTTATGTTTAGATGAAATGATTGACATGTTCAGTCTAGGATCTTTTTACTCATAATCCATTCAGAAGCCAAGGATTTTTGCTGCTTTGCCTTCTTTCTTCCTCTAAATCTCTTTATCTTATTAAAGGAGCCCATTCTTTTACCAGTCAATTTCAAAATGGCTCCTTTCATTTTTATTTATTTTATTTATTTATTTATTTATTTTATATTTATATACCACCCTTCTCCGGAGACTCAGGGCGGCTTACAATGCGTTAAGCAATAGCCTTCATACTTTTGTATATTTATACAAAGTCAGCTTATTGCCCCCACAAACCGGGTCCTCATTTTACCCACCTTAGAAAGGATGGAAGGCTGAGTCAACCTTGAGCCTGGTGAGATTAGAACTCGCAGTAATTGCAGGCAGCTGGATGTTAAATGCTGCCTTAATAGGAGGCATTAGCCTGCTACGCCACTCAGGCTCCTTCACTAACCTCTCCCATCTTTGTCTTTGACCTTCATTACAGCTCTATTGTGGCATTCTTAGGAGTAGTATCTTGGCCCACACCATTACTTCTCATTCTTTTTGCTATGTAGTTACTTGCATCCATCTCTCTCTCTCCCCCACCTCCCTCTCTCCCTTGAAAAATATTTTGTACTAGTATAAAAATAAATTGTAGTTTATTTTACTTTTATGGTTCTCTCTCTCATCTTCATGTGAAAAAAACTTTTGTACTACAGTAAAAATAAACTGTAGTTTATTTTACTTTTAATAGTTCTTTCAGCATTTTTTTTTACATTTTTAGAAAGACAGATACGCCACAGTTAAATGAAGAGTACTACCCTGTCTTCATGCTGGCTTCTGACTGAATTAATACAGCATTCCTTTGGCAAGCTTAAATCTTCTGGGTTTCCCCAAAGTTAGTACGAGAGGAAGAGACATAAATTTATTCTATTCTGTTTGGAACAGCGAAATGTCTTTTTTTGCAATAGTTCAAAATATATCACAGGAACATGTTCATTGCTGGTCCAAATGAAATTGGCAGAGAAAACAATATTTAAGGTTCAATTTCGGCAATCCTCAGCATTGCAGGATTTCCCCAAATATATAGGAATATGGAAAGATAAAGGAAGCGGACTTCTGCTACTTTTAAAAAGTTGCAGCAAGTTGCTTTTATATATATATATATATTGAACAAGAAGACAAATTGTGACAAAACGTATTAAGCCCCGTTGAAAACAATGAAGCATTTCTCCACTGGCCAAGCTTAACATTTTATAAATGAGCAAAGAAGGAAAAGCTTGCCCTGGAGTCTCATTTAGAATTCATGGCAGGTTTGCAGTTAAAATCCCCGATTTCCTATGGCAGGGCTGTCACCTCCCAGAGCCTTCTTTTCCTTTCAAGGGGGAACAGTCTCCGTGGCTTGGCAGGAAAAGTAAAATGTTTCCCATCACACTAGAGTCCCACTATATATTTACAAATGACTTCTTAAAGCTCTTTTCAGTTTAAATAGGTAACATTTTGAGTTTCTTTCTCAAACTTTCTCCTTGGGATTAATTACGATAATCTTTTCTCCTCCCTTAACAATTCCTTGTTCCCCTCCCTCCTTCCCGTGTCTACATTCTCTCACAGAAAAAGAGACACTTGAAAAAGGAGGACACATCTCAGAAGGGCAGGTGGGATGTAATAGAATGAAGCTGAAAGAAGTCTTCTGTACGAGTGGCTGTAGGATCTCCTGGTCCATCCAATTCTGGATCTGAACTGATGTGAAGCTAGTGAGGAAAACAAAATATAATGAGAAGAAGTTGTGAGTATCTTCAAGATGAGAGACAAATCAAAGATACAGAACACCTGGTGGCGTTGCAGTCAAATTCTGCCCACAGCCTCCAGTTCAATCCTGACAAGGTTCAAGGTTGACTCAGCCCTTCATCCTTCCAAGATCAGTAAATTGAGGACCCAGATTGTTAGGGGCAATATGCAAATAATGCTTCTACATCAGGGGTGTCAAACTCGATTACATTGAGGGCTGCATCAGGGTTGTGTTTGACCTTGGTGGGCCAGGGTGGGCATGGCCAGGGTAGGTGTGGCCAGCTCAATGTCACTCATGTCGGGGGCTCCTGTGGCAGCACGAGCGCTCTGCCAGCGAAAATGGACTCCTGAGCTCTGTTTCGACTGCAATGGCTTTCTGCAACCCACTGCCAGTGAAAACAGAGCTCAGGAGGGCAGCACACAGCCCTCCCAAGCTCTGTTTTCACTGGAGGAGCACTGCAGGCCAGTCTTTTGCTGTTTTCAGGGCAGCCTCATGGCCAGATCTAAGCACTGCATGGACCAGATCTGGCCCCCGGGCCTTGAGTTTGGAACCCCTGTTCTACATTGTAAACTTTCCAAAGAGTGCTATAAAGTGCTATGGGGCAGTATATAAGTCTAAATGCTATTGCTATTGCTATGGATTATCTATCAGACAAGAAAAGTGGACAAGCAGTAATGTGAATAAGGAGAAAGCAGAACAATTTACACAAATCAGTTAACAAATCTTTCCAACACGTTGGAGGAAAGAGTGGAACGTAGATTAGAACTACTACAAGAATAGTAAGAATCCACCTTGCTAACTTAAAAGAATTCAGGGCTGGATATACTTCATCTAAAGTTGTATAGGTTGTTAGTACATGTGGAACCATTGATTGTAAATTTTTAAAACTCCTGGAGAATTGTTGAGATTGGAGAAGAGGTAATATAACTACAGCATTCAATAGAAGAAAGAGGGAGTATTAAAGACCAGTTAGTTTTAATGTCAAGGTACATTAAAGGCAGTAGAACAAATTGTCAAGCAGCATGCCAGTGAACATTTAGAAAAGAGAAATGGCATTACCAGAAGTCAGCATGGATTTGTCAGAAACAAGATTTATCAGATTAAATTTATTTTTTTCTGACAGAATGACAAGTTTGGTATATTAAGGAAATGCCATAGATACTTAACTGTCATAAAAGCATATAACAAGACGTTTCCTGATATCCTTGGAACAAAACAGGTTGTCCTCAACTTACGACCACAATTGAGGCCAAACTTTCTGTTGCTAAGCTCATTTTTAAATGAGTTTTGCCCCATGTTACGACCTCTCTTGCCACAACTGTTAAATGAATCAATGAAGTTGTTTAGTGAATCCGGCTTCCCCATTGAAGTTTGCTTGTCAAAAGGTCGCAGAAGGTGACCACAGGACCCTGGGACACTGCAACTGCCATAAATATGAGTCACTTGCCAAGTGTTTGAATTTTGATCACATGGCTATGGGGATTTAGCAACGGTTTTAAGTGGGAAAAACAATCATAAGTCACTTTTTTCAGTGCCAATGTAGCTTCGAATGGTCACTAAATGACTATAGCACGAAAGCACACACACACACACACACACAGAGAGAGAGAGAGAGAGAGAGAGAGAGAGAGAGAGAGAGAGAGAGAGAGAGAGAGAGAGACCGTCTCTTATATATACCATCTCTTAAAGTCGTATCAGCCCAAAAAGCCTTGCTGACTCATTTTCTGCCTTATATTATTATAGCAGCTGTTCAGCTCTTAAAGTATTTCCCTGAAAAAGATATAATATGCAATTTACAAATAAAGGTCGGTGCTGTTCCAGGTAGCTTCGAATGGTCACTAAATGACTATAGCACGGAAGCACAGAGAGAGAGAGAGAGAGAGAGAGAGACCCTCTCTTATATATACCATCTCTTAAAGTCGTATCAGCCCAAAAAGCCTTGCTGACTCATTTTCTGCCTTATATCATTATAGCAGCTGGTCAGCTCTTAAAGTATTTCCCTGAAAAAGATATAATATGCAGTTTACAAATAAAGGTCGGTGCTGTTCCAGGGAGGGCAAACCTGTACTGTGTTGAAATAAAGAACAGAAATAGACAAATGAGTTGAAACAAAAGAAAACATGTACCAGGCTAAATATGTAAAAATATTTTCTGATAGGAAGAAGGGTGAAGTAAGAAACAAGGACAATTGTGGATGTAGAAACTCAGTCTTATGAAAGAACTGTGAGTGTCCAGAGTGTCATAATAGTACCCTTAAAATGCCTAAACAAATCTCAAACCTGTTCTCCATCATTCCATAAACCTGGGATGCTTTCATTTGAACTTTTACACGGAGTGGAAGGGGATTTGGTGGCTTGATTGCTGTAATTCTCTGATGTCTGTGAAATTAGCCATAACCATAAGTGGCAGCTGAGCAATTCTCTCTGCATATCTGTAACTTAAATGAAAGGTCAACGACGAGGCTCGAATGCATATTCTTTGCATTCTGTTTGAAGGAACCTTTTTCTCCCCGCCAGAACCCCTGGACTTACAGCGAATTGGGCCTTTTCCTCTTTATTTTGGTGGGGCAATCCCTAGATCCATGATAGCGAACCCATATTAGTGGGCATGCCAGCTCAGCTGATTTTCGGGCCTTCTGGGCCCACCAGAAGTAGGGAAACAGGCTGTTTCCTTTCTCTGGAGGGACGGGGTGGGTGGGTGGGGAAGGCCCGTTTTTCTTTCTTACCTGGCTCCAGATCCTGCCTATTTATCTGGGAAGGGCGAAAACAGCCTTTTCCACTCCCTTGGAGGCCCTACGGAGGCTGAAAGGGCCCGTTTCCTGACTCCCGGTGGGACAGGAAGTGATGTTTTTTGCTGTCCTTGGCCTCCAAAGACTCCTAGAGAGGCTCCTAGAGATTCCTAGAGAGGCTCCTAGAGACTCCTAGAGAGGTTCTGGAGGCTGGGGACAGCAAAAAACATCACTTCCTGTCCTACCGGGAGTCAGGAAATGGGCCCTTTCAGCTTCCGTAGGGCCTCCAAGGGAGTGTGAAAGGCTTTTTTCGCTCTTCCCAGATAAATAGACAGGATCTGGAGCCAGGTAAGAAAGAAAAACGGGCCTACCAGGCCCTCATGTGCCAGGAGTGGGGGGGAGGGGGTTGCACGTGCATGCGTGTGGGCACGTGCGCGCATGACCCGCCCCTGCCCCCGCCCCCCCCTCCTGGCACACGATGGCAAAAAGGTTAGCCATCACTGCCCTAGATAATGGGCCACATGGACAAGTCCAGGCATTTCATACACATACACCTTCCTACAAACTGGAACAGTTGCTTTGATGTCCTTTCCTCCTTGTAAAACCTCTTCTGAAAATCTTATCAACTGCATATTCAAATTCATCTGAAAATTCAAGCTAACATACGTTTGACAATCTTTTCTCACATCTGGCCTTATCCATGTTGTTATCCTTAAGGCCTGGGGCATGGCCTCTAGTAGCAGCAGTACCAGAAGTGGGTTTCAGCAGGTTCTGACCAGTTCTGGAAAACCGGTAGCAGAAATTTTGAGTAGTTCAGAGAACCGGTAAATACCACCTCTGACTGGCCCCGCCCCCATCTATTCTCTGCCTCCCGAGTCCCAGCTGATCGGGAGGAAATGGGGATTTTGCAGTAACCTTCCCCTGGAATGGGGAGGGAATGGAGATTTTACAGTATCCTTCCCCTGCCATGCTCACCAAGCTATGCCATGTCCACCAAGCCACACCCACAGAACTGGTAGTAAAAAATGTTGAAACCCACCACTGATATCTATTTAAATCCTTGTGTCCCCCCCCCCCTTTTGTTGTTGTTGTTGTTGACATCTTTCTGAAATTCTTTTAATTTAAAAACCAGGGAAGGAAGAAGGCAGGCAAAGTTCCAGCCTTCAAGAGCATTTTTTATTTGCAAGGATGCCTTTTGGACCCTACAATCTTAGAAACATCATAAGCAGTTATTGCTAAGGGGTTTGGCTGAAAACCTGCCGTCTTGAGAGATCCCTTTGGTGCCCTCTCAACTTGATTGCTTTCTTGCAGACATTTCATTACCCAAACTAGGTAACATCATCAGTGCTGGGGGGGGGGGGATTCTGCAAGAAAACAATCAAGCTGAGAGAACACAAAGCACCCCCCATTTCAACCCTGACCCAAACATATTTTCCTTTATTGGAACCTGTATAAACTTATTTATAAAAGTTGCATTTCACCTCAGTCACAGAGCATGCCATCTGCCCAGAACAACAGAACAAAGGTAAGAAACAATTCTAGAGATTCTGGTGAAAAAGAACAAGGAAGATAATAAGGAATTTCTTCAAGGACCAATTACTAGTATATTGTGTTCCCTTGGTTGTCATTTTGTGAAATGGGAACACCTATTTTGGAGGGAAAACCTACAACATAAACTTCAAAGAGATCCACTAATCCCTGCTCTCATTCTTCCTGGTTGTCTTGCCAATTCCCCACTTGCCCTTGAATTCCATAGGAGAAGATTTATTTTTCATCATCACAGTTGGGAGAAAAAACGCTCACTTAAATGAGAAATTAAAGTGACTGGACATAAAGGCAACAAAGAATATTTTGTATTGGAATGCACTACAGTGATCCCCAGGCTCCCATGGAAGTTGCAGGAAGAATACAGATTATATAGATTTGGCTTGTTACAATACAGAAAGAAAGGCAAAGAAAATAGTGTAAATTATGGTGCTACCTTTACACTGGAATGCTTTGAATTGATTCTCCTGTGGCTTTTCACACCATTAAGATTCTATTGGATTAGATATTGTCAACATGTTAAATAAACAGTGGGATTTATTGTACCTGTGTCCATTCTATTCACATTCTGAAGAAAGGACAGGGGGTGTCTGAGTTCGGATTTCAGTCCCAAGTCCAGGTATGCAAAGCTGAGTGGCATCCTTTTAAATAGTTAAGCTAACAGAATAAATGCTGTATATCAGGAGTGTCAAACTCACGACGACACGTTGTCGTCATGTGACGTATTGCAATTTTTTCACCCTTTGCTAAACCGGGGGGTGGGCGTGGCCAGCATGTGATGCACCCGGCCCATGTGCCGTGAGTCTGATACCCCTGTTGGGTATCTTAGGTAGAAAATAAATATATAAATTAAACTTCCAGAATACTTACTGATTTCTATTCATTTTAAGCTTTATATTACCTTTTGGTCACATGTTATCCACAGAGGGTGGATATGAGCTCTCTTATATGAACTGCACTGGCACTGACCACAATTCAATACAGATACAAACTTAGCATAGCACTGGGTTATTTGCACACTCATCTGCTCCAAGTGTAACTACCCTTCTTGCATGCTCCCTCGTTGAAACAAAGTTATGTTATGGAACCCAGGAGGCAGGTCTTCTGAACGATAGCTCTTACCCTAGGTTGGGATGAGTTGAGGAATTATATTCAGCTGTGATCTCCCTTTAATTGTTTCAATAGCTTTAATTATAGATCTTGGGGTTTTTTTAATGTTAGTTGATTATTTTTCTCTCATTTTTCTCTTTTTGTTTTTAAAAGCTGCCCAGAATCACTTTGTCTGAGTTTGGCAGTTGTATTCTGTAAATGTCTTAAATGAATACATAAATAAACAGGCAGCAATAATTGTAACAGCTGTAATAGGTAACATCCTTGATAATGAAAGGAGAATCCCACATTTTTTTCCCCACTTGAATTTTATATCGTTAGAACAAAAGGCAGGCAGGGACTTTGTAAATTTAGCAGCTTTCTCAACTCCCTTTTCTTTATTTTCTTTATTTATTGCTTCAATTTATATGCCACCCTTCTCTGGAGACTCAGGGCGGCTTACAATGCGTTAAGCAATAGCCTTCATACTTTTGTATATACCTGCTTAGTAGGGCTTTCAGGGGCCCCTAAGCGGTGTTCTTGTTTTTTATACAAAGTCAGCTTATTGCCCCCACAATCCGGGTCCTCATTTTACCTACCTCAAAAGGATGGAAGGCTGAGTCAACCTTGAGCCTGGTGAGATTCGAACTTGCAGTAATTGCAGGCAGCTGGTGTTACTTAACAGCACTTAGTCTGCTGCGCCACCAAGGCTCTTTATAATAGGAATCATGCTCTTCAATTTGGCTAGCTTTTATGTTAGGCAGTGTTTTGATTCATTTGGTGCCTTTAAGTCAGTATTGACTTTGATAACTGTCTTGACAAGTTCCTGCAGGTTACCTGGCAAGATTTCAGAAGTGGTAGGTCATTATCTCTTTCCTAGGACTGAAAGAGAGTGACTGGCCTGAGGTCACCCAGTTGGCTTTGTGCCTAAGATAGGACAAATTCATGGTCCTCCAGTTTCTAGCATGGTACATTAGCCGCCACACCAAACTGGGTCTCTTAATCAGTTTACTAATGGTTTAAATGATTCATCTTCTCAATGCTAAAGACTCAGCAAATTGATATATTAACCTTGGTGGTATTAATGGTGAGAGCCTTGGTGGTGCCGTGATGAGAATGTAATATTGCAGGCTAACTCTGCCCACTGAAAGAGTTTGATCCTGACCAGCTTAGCTTTCCATCTTCAGTAAAATGAAGACCCAGATTATTGGGGACAATATGCTGACTCTCTAAACTGCTTAGAGAGGGCTCTAAAGCACTAGGAAGCGGTATATAAGTCTAAGTGCTATTGCTATCTTAGCAGTGTCTTAGTGTACTAGCATTGATTGATTAGCTTATGTTCTTCATGTTTTATAGGTCATAATTAAGATAGAACATACAATAATAGGTTGGAAGAGACCTTGGAGGAGTTCTAGTCCAAATATCTGCCCAAGGCAGGAGATCCTATACCAGTGATGGCTAACCTTTTTGCCATTGCATGCCAAAAGTGGGGGGAGCGTGGTGAGGTCACATGCACGCATGCCCACATCCATAATTCTATGTGCCCCGCCCCCCTGTGCTCCCCCCGCTTTTGGCCCGGTGGGCCCGGTAGGCCCATTTTTCACTGTCCCCAGGCTCCAGAGCCTTTCTAGGAGCCTGGGGAGGGCAAAAACGGTCTTCCCCACCCTCCCAGAGGCCCTCCGGAGGCCAGAAACAGTGTGTTTCCTGATTTCTGGTGGGCCCAGAAGGCCCAAAAATCGTCTGGCCGATGCACGCATGCAGCCAGAGCTGAGTTCGCATGCCCATCAATATGGCTCCATGTGCCACCTGTGGCACCCGTGCCATAGGTTCGCCATCACAGTCCTATACCATTCACAACAAATGGTTGTCCAGTTTCTTCTTGAAAACTTGTGGTGATGGACTAATCACAAGTTCTGGAGGAAAGTCCTTCCACTGATTAATTGTTCTGGTGGCGCAGTGGACTAATTCACTGTTATTAAGATCAGCTGCTTGCAATTACTGCAAGTTCAAATCCCACCAGGCTCAAGGTTGACTCAGCCTTCCATCCTTTCTAAGGTAGGTGAAATGAGGACCCAGATTGTGGGGGCAATAAGCTGACTTTGTATAAATATACAAAAGTATGAAGGCTATTGCTTAACGCACTGTAAGCTGCCCTGAGTCTCCAGAGAAGGGCGGCATATAAATCAAAAAAATTTTTTTAAAAAAATTGTTCTCAATGCCAGGAAAGTTCTCCTTAGATGTAGTTTGGCTCTCTCTTTAATGATCTTCCACCCATTACTTCTTGTCCTACCTTCAGGTGCTTTGGAGAATAAATTGACTCCCTCTTCTCTGTGACAGCCCCTCAAGTACTAGAAGATCACCATCATATTATCCCTTGTCCTTCTCTTTGTTAGACTAGACATACCTATTTCCCTCAGCTGTTCATCATATGGTTCAACAGTTATATATCACTGACTCAAAAAAAAAAAAATGAAGAAAGGTTTATGACCAAGAACTGAAAAAATATAACCAGCAAACAGATTGAGAGAACAGAGTGCTGTCTGAAGGTTGAAAACAAATCTTTGATGCACGACACCCATTTCTTCTAAAACATTATTTGAATGTTTTGCATCTTATCAAGCATGTCAATATAAGACAATTCCATGGGTGAACTGCTGAAATAATTGTGAAGTTGACAGTCCCCAATCAATGCACCTGATGTGCATCTTTTCAGATACAGCTAACATGTTCGATTTATAGCAAGTCTATTATTTTTCTTTGCTTGTGTTCTTCATGGCTATGTTGAAATAAGAGACAGAGAGGTTGCCCAGCATTCGCATTATCAATGCCTAAAGATGAGTCTGCATTTGTATTTCATTCAGTCTGAGAATTCTAATTTCTTTAAGCAAACAGTGACCATTGGCACATATTTCACTCCCCCCACCCACCAGCACAGTAATATTTTTCATCCTTCAGCACTTTTGGGGGGAGGGGGGACTCAAAACAAATTTATTTCCCAGACCTTTTAACACTTTTAAGTTTTGTAAATCTATATTTCATCATGGGCTTGTTTCTAAAAACAGGTGTTAATGATGTTTTACTATATATAGTAAACTAGCTAAAGGTGTTAAAAGAATAGGAACCACCACATACATTTTCTAAACAAAATATAAAATAAAATATATAACAAAATAATATAAATAATATAAAATAAAATAAAATAATGACCTTTCACGAGGGCTTAAAAAGAGATCTTTGTGACCAAAAGGGCAAAAAAGAAAACCCTTACAATCTGCATCAGAATCACCCAGCACCAGGCAGAACAGTTCAAAGGAGCATCTCAAGCAAAGAAAAATTGCACGGTTCAAAAGCTGGAGGTGAAAAATGGATTAGAATAATCTTACTAATTTAGAATGAACTACATGGAAATACAATCCTGCCTCTATTCAGTACCCTTCACCTATTTGGAACCTTCCAACATGTCCAATTAGAATGAGCCACATCAGCCAGAGTGGATAACAATGGCAGGCGTGGTCATTTAGCTCAGCATTACAAATAAAAAGTTGAGCCTTTGTAATGGACTTTGAGAATACAAAGAGAGACAGGGGGAAGTGCTGTAGCCTAGATATTGACCTTATTGGAGAAATCTGGGTCTAAAGCTGGAATGGGGGTGGGAAAAGTATCTTAGAAGGGACTCTCCCTAGTTCTCTGAAAAGTATAGGTAGGGGAGGAAAGAAGCACTTTCAGATTCTGAGAGATTCTGTTACTTCAACCTTACAATAAAGGTGGTGTTAGTATTCTTGATTTTTGTTTCCTGGCCTGGAATTCCCCGAAGACTTGACAGCCTCTTTGTAGCCCTTTCCTATCCTTCTTTTCCCAAAATTATATCTCTAATATAATAAGGGCAGAGATTAGCACTATTGTCAGCATGAGCCGATGCCATTTCTGTTGCCTGTAATCTTTTGTGTCTCTCCACACCTGCCACCTGATTGATTTTATGAGGTAGAAGGAAAATGTCCCACTAGAGGACAACAATAAGGACAAAAGCAACTTAACCCACAGACAGTATGATGTATTCGTTTAGATTTCAATGAGGTGTGGAGAAATGCAGGTTGAAGTACCTAGCCATAGAAGCTCAGTGTGTAACTTGAAGCTACTCATTCTCGTCTGCCCAACCTAGCTCACAAGGTTTATTGGGGGGGGGGGGGAGCTGAAAGAATTTGTCATATTTGCCATTCTTAAAATGTAAGTATAAATAATAATGAACAATTGACAATTGGGAAGGGTCATTGGCTGAAGGGCGAGTTGTTCTTTCACATTATGATCGTTGATCTTTAAATTTGTTTTCCATGCAGCAACTGTCATGTGAAGATTTCATACTTCTGGTGCACAACTTACTGAAACTAACATGAGTTGCATTCAAATAAAAGAGTTTAGGGGGAAAATATTATTTTTAAGAAGCTTCTTAAAGCCTGAAGAAGCTTCTTGGATGAGAAGCAAAACGTCTTCAAAGAAAAACAAGAAAGTTCAGTTGCCTCTTGAAAAAGCACCTTTGTGACAACCATGACCTGGATCTCCATAGACGTTATTCTTATTTATTTATAGATTTTACTGGCTGTCTGACTCCCAACAAATCTGGGTGTCTTACAATTAAAGCATAAAAAAGAAATTAAAAATAAAAAGAGGGGTCCCTGGTCAATAGCACTGACGATCTTATCTAGTTTGGGTAATGAAATGTCTGTGAGAAAACAACTAAGCTCAGAGAGCACCAAAGATCCCTCATTTCAACCCTGAGCTACAAATATTCTCCTTTATTGGCAAAACAAAAAGAGAACATGAATGGACCGGTGACAAACACGTAAGCCAGAAAAACCTGTCCTTCAGAGGCTCATTATGTCCATTCTGTTCTGGAAGAATAGCTATAGCTTCAAGCACTTTCCAAATGTCATCAGGGTGGGAATTATGGAGGAAAGGGGACATAATTCCAGAGGGTAGGCATTGTGAAAGAGAAGGTACAACTCTTGGGTCCCGCTAGAAAACACTGCTTTATTTATAGGACACAAAGCAGTCTCACCAGATGGACCAGAGCAATTGGAGAAAGGCATATTTGAATACCATTGACTATGCCATGGAAGACTTTTTTGAATTACAACTGCAAGCCATAATAATTTGTAAAGCTCACGAAACAGTGGAATTACCGTATTTTTCAGAGTATAAGATGCACCTTTTCCCCCAAAAAAGAGGGTGAAAATCTGGGTGTGTTTTATACTCCGAATATAACCCCGCCCAACCTTGCAAACAGAGATTTCAGAGGCTGAAATAAGCCTCTGAAAGAAGCTTCAGAAAAAAAGCCACAGAAACGAAGCTTCAGAAAAAAAGCCTCTGAAAGGCTTTTATCTAAAATAATACAGCAAGCAACAAAAGAAGAATCAGTAAAGGTTCTAACGAAACTATGTTAACAGATTGGAAGAGGTTAATCTATATACCAATCAGTGGTGGGATTTAATTTTTTTAACAACCGGTTCTGTGGGTGTGGCTTAGTTGGGGGTGTGGCTTGGTGGTCATGTGACCGGGTGGGCGTGGCTAGCTGGTCATGTGACCGGGTGGGCGTGGCTATGTGCATAGGGACTAGTCAGAGGGCTGAAAAAAGTCATTTCTGACCGGTCCTCGCACTTATGACCATCCTCACATTTATGCCCGTTGCGGCATTCTTAACAACCGTGTCAGTCATTTCACCACTACTTCTCTTCACCATGGTGACAAGATAGGGCAAAAATGTAAAATGTGAGGAGAGTCGTAAGTTCGAGGACGTCACAAGTGCAAGGACCAGTCAAAAATTACTTTTTCAGCCCTCTGAGCAGTCCATAGGCACATAGGGACTACCCAGAGAGCTGAAAAAAGTGATTTCTGACAGGTCCTCACACTTTTGACCGGTCTTCGCACTTATGACTGGTCATCATTTATGCCCATTGTAGCATTCTTAACAACCGTGTCACTCATTTCACAACTGCTTCTCTTCACCATGGTGACAAGATAGGGCAAAAACGTAAAATGTGAGGACAGTCGTAAGTTTGAGGACTGGTCACAAGTGCGAGGACCAGTTAAAAATTACTTTTTCAGCCCTATGAGTAGTCCATATGCACAAAAGGATACAGCAAGAGAGGGATGAAGGAGTAGGAGTAGGAGTAGGAGTGAGGTTAAGAGAGGGAGGAAGAGAGGGAGAAGAAGAAAGGAAGAGGAAGTAGGGAGGAGAAGAAGAGGGGGAGAAGAGAAAGTAAGAAGGAAAGAAAAGAGAGAGGTGGTAGGTTGGAGGAGAAAGATTGCTGTACAATAAAAAAGATGAAAGGGAAGAAAGCCAAACCCAAACAAATATAAAAATATTAAGATAAAGAATGAATTGTTAAACTTTAAAGAATAAAGGAGAACAAATATGAATAAATAGCAATAATTAGAAACACACATACAAACATACAATGTATTTTCTTTGAACAGAGTATTTGGCCGGTTCACAAATTTAAACAGTGTTTAGTCATTTCGATTAAATTTACAATTTCTATATTTCCTTTTTGCCATATTTATTCCTCATCTATTTTTTTAAAAAACCAATATTACCCTTCATCCTCATCTCTAATCTTAATCAAATTCAATTTTTCCCTTCTATTCTATATTATACCCCTTCCCATTGTCATCTATTTTTATATCCATCCTCACATTGGTTAATTATGTAATATTGAAGTTGTTTAATACAAATTCAACATTTTAATATAAATCAATTAGTTATATAACTATCTTTTTTGTATATTAATCAATATGAACATGAATATTCCAATTATTTCCATGCAATCCAATTTCTTACAAATCCATTAATTATATTTACCAATAATAATAAACCAAATAGTTTTCCCCATATATTCCTCCAAACCACAACTTAACCATTTCTGCTTTCAATACAATATACAATTAATAGTATCTCAATTATTACAATTCCCTAGTTAAATAGATAAATTTTTTCTTTTGTGTTTTAAAATCTTGAACTCTCCTCTTTTGAACTAAATTTCCCATTGTTTACACCTACCTTTTTTGGTGAGCAAAGAGAAAAAGAAATCTCTCTCCCTGCGTGCAGCAGAGCCTGCTTTACTTTCGGTTTCCTTTTAGCTAGGGGGAAAAAATCACTCTTTGCAGCATGAGCTTGCAAAAGAGCCTGCACAAAACAGCTGAGAGCGAATCAGAGTCAGGAGAGTCAGGAGGCAGATCTATTCAAGCCTAAACTAAAGCTGAAAGGAGTTTTTTCCTGCTGTTTGCTTGCAAGGAGGTAACTGCTGTTGAGGCACAGGGCAAAGGGTGGGGGCCACCCTCCTTGCCAGTTAGCCCCCCCGTTGCCCCCTTTTGCCTCTAGCGCCCCCCTGCCGCCCCGCCCCCCTAAGGCATCCCACAGCCCACGGTACCGCCCCCTTTGGCAACCATTGGCTTAACTATTTAACTCCTTAACAACCGGTTCTACTGAAGTAGAATCCCACCACAGGGTCTACTCATTTGTTTTCTTTTGACACTGATCAGCTGTAGGGCGGTGCTTTGAAGCCCCGCAACAGCTGCAAGGCCAATAAAATTACCAAAAAACACCGAACCATTTGTTAAATTGCTGGCTCGCCCACCCCTCACCCAGTGGTGCAGAGGGGCGGGGCAAGGGGCGGGGCGAGCCAGCAATTTAACAAACGGTTCAGCGGAACCGCCTAGAACCGGCAGAATCCCACCACTGATACCAATACCAAAGAAAGGAGATTGAACAGAGTACAGATAGTCCTTCAGAATAAAAGGCTCTGAAAGAAGCTTCAGAAAAAAAGCCTTTTTTTCTGAAGCTCTGTTTCGGTGGCTTTCAGAGGCAGAAAATAAGTTTTTTTCTGAAACAGAGTTTCAGAAGTTTCAGATGCAGGGAAAAAAAGCAAGACACAGAGCTCACGATCAAGGAACCTGTTGCTAAAATTCACTTCTGGGAACAGCCGATTGAGGGTATTCCGGGAGGTCAATCCACCCACCAATCAGCTTTTTTCTTATTTTGCTCCCCAAAAACTAAGGTGCATCTTATACTCCAGTGCGTTTTATACTCCAAAATATACGGTATATGGCATGCATGTCACTGCTCACACTGCCCCATTTTGGACTACTGTGATTTCAGTTTACAAGTGATTCTCAAGCACAGCCCCATGTTCGATATATTACAGTAATTTATTTGTGAAATAAATAAAGCAACTGTCTAAAGGCCCACTCAGGGCTGGATAGGAAGCAATTTGCACATTAAATATAAATGGGCAAAGATCTTTTTGACCCAGGCTGTCACCTGCTCTTGAACCAGGAATTGTCAGTCCATAACAAACCTCTAAATGCACACTATTGTTGATTGAAACACAGTCCCATTCAAAGCTTTCTTTCTTTGTTTGTTTGTTTGTTTGTTTGTTTGTTTATTCAATTTATATGCCGGAGTCTTCTCTGGAGATTCAGGGCGGCTTACAATGCGTTAAGCAATAGCCTTCATATTTTTGTATATACCTGCTTACTAGGGCTTTCCCCCCCCCCCCCCACACACACAAGCGGTGTTCTTATTTAGACAAAGTCAGCTTATTGCCCCCACAATCCAGGCCCTCATTTTACCTACCTTGGAAGGATGGAAGGCTGAGTCAACCTTGAGCCTGGTGAGATTTGAACTCACAGTAATTGCAGGCAGCTGGCAGCTAAGTGCTACTTAACAGCACTTTTGTCCGCTGTGCCACCAAGGCTCTTGAATGAGTATGGAATATGGAAGATCCACAGATCCAGGAGGCCCAAATCTCCATAGCTACTCACGCTTGTCAGGATTGAATTTGAATCTGTTCTACATCATCCAGACCTACATAACCGGGGTGAAATCCAGCAGGTTCTGACAGGTTCTGAAAAACCGGTAGTGGAAATTTTGAGCAGTTTGGAGAATTGGTAGCAGAATTTTTTAGTAGTTTGGAGAACCAGCAAATACCACCTCTGGCTGGCCCCAGAATGCGGTGGAAATGGAGATTTTGCAATATCCTTCCCCTTGGAGTGGGGTGTGAATGGAAATTTTGCAATATCCTTCCCCCTGAAGTGGGGTGGAAATTTTGCAGTATCTTTCCCCTGCCACACCCACCAAGCCAAGCCCACAGAACCAGTAGTAAAAAATGTGGATTTCACCACTGCTCCACACCCTGGAACAGGACCTTTGGCAACATCACTTGAATGGCCTGGGACTGTTGGCTTGAATGTTATTGTCTATACTTTGCATAGTATAGCTTGATCGTGCTTGAAATAAAATTGGACATTTTTTTGCTCTTATGGAATATTGGCCAAAGAATAGTATAGAATAGAATAGAATTTTATTGGCCAAGAGTGATTGGACACACAAGGAATTTGTCTTGGTGCATATGCTCTCAGTGTACATAAAAGAAAAGATACGTTCGTAAAGAATCATAAGGTACAACACTTAATGATAGTCCTAGGGAACAAATAAGCAATCGAATCATATTAGCAAAGGGTGCTCAAACAATCTGGTACCATTCTTACCATTTGCAGCGACGTTGCCTGTGGTAGGGTTACAACTAAGATGGTAACCTGAGCCAACTCTTCTCTGCTTTACCAAGAAGCATTAGATAAAAGCCTTGATTAACCAAAGCCATGAAAAGTACAGAGACCAAAATATATAAAGATCTACAATGGAGAGTGTGGGAACTTCAAATTGGAAAGATTAAAAATTTAGACATGGTACGGAAGTAAAAAATGGATGTGCAATGTTTCTGTGAAACCGAAAAGACCAAAGATGCAGTAGATACAAATTAATGTAATCTAATTTTCTGGAGTGAGTTTAGTGATTACAAGCAGGAGAGTTAAGATGTAGGGCTAATTATTAACGACAAATCTAAAATATATATCAGAAAGTATTGAATCAGTGTCATTAGACTGTTGTAATATGTGTAATATGGAAGCAGAAATTAATAGGCTGGTGATTATTGCAGGTTAAACTCCAGTGAATTGTGATAATGACAGAATCAGAGATGTGGGGGATGTGTGACCCAATGGGGAAAAATATGTAAACAAACAACCTGATTGCATGAATGGGGAAAAGGAAAGTGAATAAAATAAATAAATGTTCCATTCAGAGATCCAAGAATAACTGAGAATTGTGAGCATATGATTAGGAAAGATCTTTTTGATTTGAATTTATTTTAAACACAACACTATTCATGTATTCATGCATACATGCAGAAAAGAAATAGATTGAAAATCCTGATTGAATTGTTGATGAGAAAATAAATGAGAGAGAATTAGTGAAAGATATAAAACTAATGAGAAGTTCTGAATATAATATCTGATTTTGGATCAAGGATCAAGGAAAGGAGGAGGGGAAAAGAGGAGGGAAGGGGAGGGGAGGGGAGGGGAAGAAAGGAAAGGAAAGGAAAAGAAAAGAAAAGAAAGAAAAGAGAAAAAAGAAAAGAATAGGAAATAGGAAAAGGATAGGAAATAGGAAAAGGATAGGAAAAGGAAAAGAAAGGAAAGGAGAAAAGAGGAAAGAGGAAAGAAGAAAGAGGAAAGAGGAAAGGATAGGGAAGGGAAGGGAAGGGAAGGGAAAGGAAAGGAAAGGAAAAGAAAAGAAAGAAAAGAGAAAAGAAAAGAGAAAAGAAAAGAGAAAAGAAAAGAAAAGAAAAGAGAAAAGGATAGGAAATAGGAAAAGGAAAGGAAAGGAGAAAAGAGAAAAGAGAAAAGTGAAAAGTGAAAAGAGGAAAGAGGAAAGAGGAAAGAGGAAAGGATAGGGAAGGGAAGGGAAAGGGAAGGGAAGGGAAGGAAAGCAAAGGAAAGGAGAAAAGAGGAAAGAGGAAAGAGGAAAGAGGAAAGAGGAAAGAGGAAAGAGGAAAGGATAGGGAAGGGAAGGGAAAGGGAAGGGAAGGAAAGGAAGGGAAGGGAAAGGAAAGGAAAGGAAAGGAAAGGAAAGGAAAGGAAAGGAAAGGATCAGAGTGAAAGCATAACTACAAATAGAAGAGGTTGGAGTTCTGCATCTTAATATATTTTTAAAACAACAGAACAAATGGGCAACACACACAAAGAAGGAGGGTATGGAAATTGCTTAGAATACATTGAAAAGAATATTTATAGAGATTATCACATAAGTATCCAGAATTATACTAATAGATAGTATAAAGCACAATGCTCAGTAGAATGATTTTTTAAAAAAAAAATGAGAAAAATGAGTTTACAGGATAATTACTGTTCAAAATATTTGGACGAGAGAAAACGAGGGAAATAAATTGTTTTAAAAGAGAAAAGGGCTAAACAAGGAACCTCCAGCAGAATTTATTTATTTATTTATTCGTTTATTCACTTATTTGTTTGTTTATTTATTTAACCAGTCATCAGTGTCACATTAGGAGGGGGGAAGAGAAAGAGAGAGAGAAAGAGAGATTTGGTGTCTTGCTACCATGTTTCCCTGAAAATAAGACCCTGTCTTATATTTTTTTGAACCCTGAAATAAGTGCTTGGCCTTATTGCCATGCACTCAAAAACCCGATTGGGCTTATTATCAGGGGATGTCTTATTTGGGAGGAAAACAGAGTATTATTGTGTGGACAGTCATTGCTCTATGACCAGATATGACCAGGTATCAAGATTAATGGCACTCAGTTTACTTCTACCTGAATATTCTGGTATACCCATCTACCCTGGTACATAAGATTTTCCACAAATTATCTTCTTTAGAGGAGGGATGGGGGAAATACCAATACATGAATTCAGTATTTGGGGTGAAAGTAGGGAAGCAGTCAATACATTCAAGAAAGTTAGGGCTGCCATTTTTGACCTGTGAAAATTTAGATAAATTTAGATGGCAGGAAGGGTTAGCATTTTCCACATTTCTTTATTACCTTCCAAGATTTTGGAGTCTAAGAAGCTTTTTCTGAGCCCCTACTGTTTTCCATGATTGAAATACTCAGAATTGTTTCCAGTTTTGTTTCAGAGAAATACAGCCATCCTGTTCAGTTTGTGTTTTGTTCCACTGAATCCATAGCACATTTGGGCTAACTCAACAGATCGTTCAGGATGAAATGTTGCCATTGTTCAAAAGTTTTTCATTGCCTTACAAGACACTGAGATCATGAACTTGACACAGTATTGTATTCTTACACAATATGAACTTGACGCAGATATGTTCTTACATCGCAGATTTCCGTTTTGAAAATTGTTTATTTATAATTGAAGAATAAATGAATTGATCTTTTATCAGTAGAGATGTTAGGCAATATACAAAGGTCTAATTAAAGATAAAACATTACAGTGCAATTTTAAAATAAGATGGCCTAAGAACAACATAACAACTTCAGGTGTCTGTACTAGTAACAAAATCAATTGTAATAGCACTATCAATTGTACCTTTTTAGGGCAGCTTTCTACAGATGAGACACCGCTTGACCAGTGATCAGGGTTTAAAGCAAAAGAACACAAATGATAGATGCACTTCTAGCCTACTTCAGTTGTTATTTTGAGTACTTACTCCAAAACCGTGCCAAAAGGCTCAGCTTCCATATTACGTGCACCAAACAATCTTTCCCAAAATATAGTGATAAAAGACTGAAAGAGAAGACTTTGGGGTATGCATACAAAAGCCTTCATGAAGCTGGCTTCCTTTGCTATCAAGTTTTATCTCTATCTGCAAAGCTCCTTTTTCATGATGCTCTCATTTATGTACAACACATGGACTTAACAGAAGGAGTAACCAAAGTGTGTAACGCTGAGGGCAGAGCTACTCATTGTCCCAATTCTCCATTTCCTCCTTATGTTTAAATGTTTAAAGAAAACCTGATGAGGTTTTTTTTCTCGCTGAGCAAAACACGTTAAGTCTCCCAGTCAGCTTCTGAACTTGGCTGCTACGGTTTATTTTCTAATACAATTTCAGCATCCCCATTAGTAAAAAGAATCTCATCCGCTGGAGCTAAATTGCATCCTCTCCTTCATCTTGGCAGGCATAACAAATCCCTGTGGGATATTTGTGCAGTGTTTAGTATATTTTAGAACTGTTTAAGCAGCATCTGTTTGTACAAAAGTGTGAGACAATCGCATTTTGAAGAGTTTTAAGCTTTCCATTTATTTTACATAACTACTGTAGAGGTACATTAATTGCCAATCAGAAAAACAAGCATTTCCGTTGACTAGGAGTCTTTAGAGCATGATTTCAATGAATCGCCTGTTGCCCTTCGTGAGTTTTTCTTATGCAAATACTCTGCAACATCAAATATTGTAACTCTTAATTATCCGTATTCGTATTATTTTACAGTGATTAATAAAGCACAGGAAAATGTAATGTGGCTGTTTGTAAAAATGCTTCACTTTAATCCTGAAACTTTTTTTTTTTAAGGATCAAACACAAGGTCATATAAAGTTATATATAAAAATTCTGTAAGGAAAAACTAATCCATTCTGGCATCTTTTTTGATGAAACTTTAAGCCCAGGGATATAGTTTAGGCAAGATGTAAAGAGAAAATGATTTTCACCAGTGTCTGAATCATAAATCACTTTCATGGCAAATCATCATAACTTGTCTGTGACCATGATTGCAGCATTGTGAGTCATACATCATCGCAAAAAAATGCCACTGGTGGAACGGATTTAAACTTCAATCAGCAAACGTTCAAGTCCTGAATATGTTCATATCCTGTGCTTTTGCTTCACAAATGTCTTTGTGCTCTTTTAACTAATAAAACTGACCCCACCACCACCACCCTTCTTATTTTTGCAGAGATGTTACTTATCTTCGAATACAATTTCCCAAACTGCCTTTTTGGGGTAGACCAGCTACATTTCAAACCTACATTCATATAAATGGTGTTCTGTGGCTGCTGTTCCAGACTTGTTTATCTGCAACAACTTTGGTCCTATCTTTTTTTTTTAAGTCAGTCAGAACAAGGTTGTTTTTTTCCACTACTTATTGGTCTAACTAACCTAATAGTTATTATGGTTAAAAGTTAATAATGTACATCCCTGCTATTTTTCATCACTCTGTTAAGCTTATCAAAGTGTACAGTCTAAAGTACTGCTGGAAATCTTGGAATCATGGTGTGAATTTATCTATTGCTTTACAACATACATCTTTAAAAGTTTTTTAAAAATAATCTAATGAAATTGGTCTCTTTTTAAATTTTATTTCATAGGTCTATGTGAGGCAGAAAAACATTATTTTGCCCAAGGACATCCAATGATCCTGTGGCTAAGCCTTGATTTATGGATCTAAAATCATGTACTCAAATGCCTAGGGGTATGTAAAGCCTTCAAAAGACAGTGATACGCACAAAATTCAATGTTCAGATTTTTTAAGCTGACAGCCTTTTCCGCATGCATGCAGAGAAAGTCATAGTAGTTTCTGTACCAGCCTGGAAAAAGATGTGACCAGTGCTGGCTCAAGGGTACATGGTACCCCCAGGCCACGTTGATTGACGGTGCCACCTCCAGCTGACAAAAAGGTTTACATTTTTGGAAAGATTAGTCTAACAGTTGCTCTGTGTGATTGTGACCTTGACAACCACAGCCTGGTCTGCTGCTGTGCCAGAGCAGATTTGCCAACTATAGCCAACTGAAAATTACTAAGCCTCAATATAAAAGCACCTAAAATCTTTATATTAACAATAAAAAGAGCCAAGGTGGCGCAGTGGTTAGAGGGCAGCACTGTAGGCTACTTCAGCTGACTGCTAGCTGCAGTTTGGCAGTTCCAATCTCACCAGGCTCAAGGTTGACTCAGCCTTCCATCCTTCCGAGGGGCAATAGGCTGACTTTAAACCGCTCAGACAGGGCTGTAAAAGCACTATGAAGCGGTATATAAGTCTAAGTGCTATTGCTAAAAAGGTTAATTATTGAAAGGTAGATAAAATGTGGACAATTTTTCTTGTCGACTTTGTTTTCAGAAGGACGTCATCTTTGGTACATCCAAAGGTTTGGCGCTGCAGGCTAGTACTTACTGAACCTTAGAGTAAAGCCAACCCTGAATGTCACAATTTTAATAATTCAAAGAGAAATAATTGTAAAGCTCTACTGGTGACTACTAGATCATTAGAAAGCAGCAAGGGGAAATAGTAGGCAGAAGAATAAGAAAACGCTGTGTTTCTTTAAAATATGGAAAGTTTACATCATGTCAGACACATACCTTATTTCCTGGTTTGCAGTCATACTATGTTTTAATAAAATATTCTTCTCAATGTTTTTCTTTTTGATTCTGAATTTCAGTCATTTGGTACTGGATAAGGTGGCATTGCCCGAAATAAACCTAGTGCGCAATCAAGGGTCCTCCTCATATGTGGGATTAGCTTCCCTACCGGTTCGCAAATGTGAGCGAACCCTAACCCTAATCCTTGCACACATGCTCGGCCTTCCACGCATGCTGTTTGCTCATGCGCACGCCTCCCGCGCATATGCACAGCCTTCAAAACGTAGCTAAATAGGATGGCATTATGTCCGGGTGGATAGGCGGGGCCTTCCACAGTCGGCACTATGGGTTCACATGAACTGGACAGAACCAGCTGCATCCCACCACTGGCCCTCCTAGACTTGTGTCTCCTGCTCAAGAACAAAATAGCAGTCTTGGCTAGGAGGGCTTTTCCAAAGGTTCATGTTGCACACCTGTTGCACCTGTTCCCAGACTGGCAGGCTTAGCTAATGGTCACTCATGCCCTACACGCAGTAGCTCAGGCATTTATGTGTGTCCCTAGAATAACACACATTCTAGATTCATTGGTTACCAGTTTGCTTCTAGGTCAAATTGCAGAAGCTGTTTTTGACTTTAAAGCCCTTAATGGCATGGAGCCAGGTTAGATGAGAGAATGTGTCTACTAGGTTACGTTATTATTATCAAGTCCAGCAGAAGAGATACGTTACAAAAGAGTATTGTCTGGGATGCAGAAGATGGCCCTTTTCTGCCTTGACACCAGCCCTTTCGAGCATCATCTCCCCCACCCAAGGTGAGATTGGCCCCATCCTTGATATCCTTCCAGAAACTCCTCAAAACATGGCTGTGTCAGCAGGCTTGGGGATCACAAGGAAACCATGGTCTTCTGAGATGAGTGGACTGTTTTTGACATCAATTTTTCTCCTGGGTCTTACTATTAATAGCATTACTTGATGTCTTTTAACTATACTGGTTTTAATATTTTGATTTTACAATTGTTTTAGCATCTGCTATTTGGAGTCACTTTTATGTGATGAGGATAAAATAAAAAATAAATAAAGGAATTTTCAAATGGATTCTTAGTTTAATATTATTACAAATAATTAGTTTAATAAATGTCAGCATGATATTCTTCAACCCATATAGAAAATAAGAATATGGTTTCTGCTTCCGGTTCCGCTGGCGACAGACTCTGATCAGGCTAGCTCTGGCCCCAGAGTCCGATCCCCCCCATCTGGAGGCCCTTTGGGCCAAGCGCCCCATTATTGGGGCGTTTGCCATTTGAGGGCGGCTCGCCAGGGGTCCCCTGCCTCACTTCCAGGGGCTGGGAGGCCGATGCTGGCGCGCCCGAGGCTCCAGAGGGGGTGGGAGGCGATCGGCGGCTTTTTTTCGAGGCCGCGGAGGCGCCACAGCGCCTAAGGGGACCGGTGCTAGCTAAGAAGGCACAACGGACTGAACTGACTGATTGGAGAGTGGAGCAGGCATCCTGGAGGCGAGAAGGGGGGTTGGAGTTCCCCCCCCTTGTAGCTGGAAAGGTGCCGTGGCAGAGAACTAGGGGGAAGGAGATGGAGTGAAACCCCTTACCTTGCTGACTTTTCCTTGGAGGATGGCTGTGGCAGAGTTTCTTGGAGAGGTCTGGTGGTCTCTCTTCCCGGTAGGCAATGGCGGCAGTCTGACTTCCTGCTTCTTTATTTATGATTGAAGACAACATTCTCCTCTGGCTTCCTGTTTGACCTACTCTATACTTCGGACTCGTTGCTCCTGTGAGCGCCCACTGGTGGATAGTTGAAAAATTACTCTGATTGCTAATCCCTCTTTCTTCTCTGGAGGTTTGTCTTTTGATTTCTCATCTTCTACTGATCTAAGATGGCTAAGGGCCATAAATCAGCAGCAGCTGATATGGAAAAAATTTTTGGAAAGACTGGCGATATTGGATCAGAAGTTGGACAAGTTAGATGACGTGCAAAAAGGATTATCTGAAATTAAATCTGAAATGACACTTATGAAAAAAGATTTAAATGATGTTCAACAGCTGGCAGAGCAAAACAAGAAGAAGATGGGGGGTCTGGAGGGGGAGGTACGGGCACTCCAGAAGGTGGAGGATGGGAGAGGAAATGCAATGTTAACTTTACAATTGGATAAGATGTCTTATTTTCTCAGGTTCCAAAATGTGGAACAACTTGACCAGGAAAATTTGAGAGAAGTGATGGTTAAAATGTTGGGTGAATTTTTAGAAAGAGATTTGGAGTCTATTGGAAGGGATGTGGACTTGGTGTACAGAGTAAACTCACAATTTGCAATTTTACATAATTTACCAAGAGAGATTCATATTAAATTTGTGAGAAGGGAACTGAGAGATGAGATATTGAGAAAACAAAGACTGGGGGCGCTGGTGTACAGGGGCAAGGAGATCACCATCCTGAAGCAGATTCCCAGACAGGTACGAGAATCAAGAAGAAAATATTATTTTTTATCAAATAAGCTGTACCTCAAGGGAGTAGGTTTTAGGTGGTTGATTCCGGAGGGCTTGATGATTTTTTGGGAGGACAGTAAGAAGAAAATTAATAATGTAACGGAAGCTAAGGCTTTTTTTGACCAACATAAATCCTTCCTAGGTGGAGAAGATACAGGAGCCGAAGAGGGGGAAGTATTAGATGATCAAGGAGCGGAGGCGGACGGAGCTGTTGCGGCCCGGGAGGGGGGGGGGAGGCCAGACCATAGTTTTAAGAGCCAGAACTAGGAAATGAAGAAAGGAGGGGAATCTATTGTTTAAGGTTTTTTTAATTGACATTTTTCTTTCTCTCTCTTCTTTTATTGTATTTTGTATAACACTTTTTTTTGTTTATATAATTGTTATATAACCTGGTTGTTTGTTTCGATTTAAGATAATAATGTCTGTTGTGTGAGAAATTAAAAAAAGAAAATAATAATTGAAATATCTTTATATAAAGATATTGAAAATTCAACATATTGTAAACTATAATATTGTATATTTTTAACCAATAAAAACTTTTTATTATAAAAAAAAAAAGAAAATAAGAATATGTTTCTGTCTCTATTAGTCATATTTTTTTCTGCCATATCCTAGACACATAGTGTGATAGAATGGATTTCTGCCCAAAAAGCACACATAGATTGCTCCCCCCTTCTCTCTCCCCCCCCCTCTCTCTCTCTCTCTCTCTCTCTCCTCCCTCCCCCCTCTCTCTCACACACACACTATCCCCAAATTCAATCCCTTTGTCTCTTCTAATCCATAAAGAAAACCAAAAACAAAATATAGGGGAAATATGTCATGGAATTCTAAGCTTTCCTATGTACAAGGAGAAATAACAAAGGCAGCAATGTTCTAAATGATGATTAGGAGTTGTGAGGTCCTTGGTGCTCTCTGAGCTTGGCAGTTTTCTTGCAGTCATTTCATTACCAAACTACGGAAAACCGCCAAGCTCAGAGAGCACTAAGGACCTCATAGTTCAACCCTGAGCTACAAATATTATTTTCTATTGATTAGGAATTGGCAGTATGGCACCCATTAGATGGGTTGGACTACATTTCTCATCATTCTTTAACTAATGGTCAGGTTTAGCGAGAGACAGAGTCCAATTATCTGGATGAATCAAGTTACTTATCAGTGCAATGTATTATTGCAGACTGAAGGGAGAAATCACATCTTCACAATTTTCAGAAAGTTCTGACACTTCCAAAGTGTTAATTTAAATATATTGTTTATCATTCATGATTTATTATTTTTAAGAAAAAGGCTACAAACCAAGAATTTTATTGGAAACAATATGTTTGTAAGTCTAATTAAATAGGCAGAAAGCCATCAGGACAAGCCTTCAGTTCTTAGAGTAGAACTATGTTGAGAAGAATATAGAGAATAAACTAATTCATATATAAATCAAAATATTTTTTAAAAGACATTCTTCAACCACGTAAACAAGTTTCTTTTAGCCTGCTGTAGATTCTAGCTATCCTATTCTTTTTTATTATTATTATTATTATTAGATTTATATACCGCCCTACTCCCGAAGGACTCAGGGTGGTGAACAGCCACAGAATAAAACACATAAATACAAAAATTTAAAATAGAATAAAAGCGAATTAAATAATTAATTTAAATTAATTATTTAAATTAAGACAAATTTAAAATACCCAATAATTTAAAAACGGATTAAAATTTACACTTAACAGGGGAAAAGATTTAGGCCAGTCCAGCTTGATGAAATAAAAAAATCTTAAGCACGTGACAGAAGGTGCGCAGATCCGGGATTGTCCGTATCTCCGGGGGAGCTCGTTCCAGATCGTAGGTGCCCCCACAGAGAAGGCTCTCTCCCTGGGGGCCGCCAGTCAACATTGTTTGGCCAACGGCACCCGGAGGAGCCCCTCTCTATGGGAGCATACTGTCTGGGAGGCTATTGGTGGTAGCAGGCGGTCCCGTTTTTTCCCATTGGAACAGACCCATAAACTTCAGTGGAATTGGTATGAACCAACAAAGCAATGAATATGATTAATGCGACTAGCTTTCTAAAACAAAATAAAATCTAAGTTAAATAGAGCATACTTAATATGGACCATCTAAAATCAGATAAACATTTCATATAGTTTTTTTGAGTAAAAAAAAATGATCAAACCTGAATAAGTTTCTATATCGAAGAGAAATTATGTCTGAAGAATTTCACATTCTCTCTCCAATACACATGAAGAAAGAAAGATTTCCATTAACACATTTCAGATATTTGTTTAATAATTAGCTGTATTTCAGCTTTAGGATGAAAACATGGATTACAAATACAACACTTTCGTTTATATGTCTTTATTGAATGTGCTGTCTTCAGTAGAACTTTAAAGTCTGTATTTATTTAATATGCTAGGATTATAAGTAATATAGAAGCCCAGGCTAAGTGACCAAATGTATGGAAGTTTTTGTCTTTGTTGTTTCTCCATTAAAGATAGAAATCTCTTCATATTTCTTGTTTTCAGGCCTTCCATACCACTGGAATCTAAGGAATCAATAGGGGTGGGTGGGGTGGGGATCGTGATGAAGATGATGATGATGATGATGATGATCCAAATTTGTATGCTGCCTTATTCTCAATGACTCTGGATGGTTCACAACCACTCAACTAACAAATAGGGTAAAAGGATGAAGAAAAGTTGTGAAGCTATCCCTATGCTGTTAGTCCTGTTAGTCCTCCCTATGCCTCATCTTCTTTAGCCTACCATCAATCAACATGCAATGTTGAAATAACTCTTTCATAATATCTGGTGTGCTTTGTCATACTAATTCATCCCTCAATTCATAGCAATAGCACTTAGACTTATATACCACTTCACAGTGCTTTACAGCCCTCTCTAAGAGGTTTACAGAGTCAGCATATTGCCCCAACAATTTGAGTCCTCATTTTACCTACCTTAGAAGGATGGAAGGCTGAGTCAAACTTGAGCCTGGTGAGATTTGAACTGCCAAATTGTAGGCTTGTCACCTTTTATGAATTTACTGATTGGTAGTTGCTGTCTTGGTGGGTTCATCAAATTAGCTGTGAACTTTGGCATTAAAATCTCAACTACTATCTGTATGGCACTATTGCTTTCAATGAGTGGTATTGCCTATCTGATTTCTCCTTTTTTCTAAAAGCCTGAAAATAAATATCACCTTGATCTAATCTGTTGAGAACTCTGCTGGCCTGCTATCTTGAACAATCCACACAGAGTAGTAAAGACATGATCTTGCCCCATCCCCCAACCCCAATTTTTTTCTATCAGGTTTCCAGCAAAATAGAGTATAATTGGCTGCACAGTGGTCACTGGGGCCACTCCAGGTTGAGGTTAACTCTGGCCCAAATATTAACTTAGCTTCTGTATGGCATTGTGCAAATTCTATGTCTCAACCTCCTACCTATACTAGAATAACATCTCTGCCCCTTGCTCTACTGACAATAGGGTATTTGAAGGGTCAGGTGCCATGTCAAGGTCCATAATGCAGATTCCAGGGCTCCCTGACAAGGTTTTCAAAATGAATAGAATAATAGAAGTAGAATAATAGAGTTGAAATGGACCTCGGAGGTCTTCTAGTCCCACCCCCTGCTTGAACAGGAGATATATCTTTATATCATTTCAGGTTGTTCAGACTTTTTTTGAAAGCCTTCAGCAATGGAGCACCCACAACTTCTGAAGGCAAGTTAGTCCATTGGTTAATTGCTTTCACTATTAAGAAATTTCTCCTTAGTTCTAGGTTGCTTCTCTCCTTGGTTAGTTTCCAACCATTGTTTTTTGTCTTTTTGGTGCTTTGGAAAATAGTTTGACCCCTTCCTTTGTAGGTGCCCCTGAAATATTGGAACAGTGCTATCGTGTCCCCCTTAGTCCTTTTCATTAGACTACACATACCCAATTCCTGTAACTCTTCTCCATACGTTTTAGCCTCCAGCCCCCTAATTACTTTGCTACTCTTCTCTGCACTCTTTCCAGAGTCTCAACATCTTTTTTTTGTATTATGATGACCAGAACTGAATGCAGTATT
Source organism: Ptyas mucosa (assembly GCA_012654045.1). Lineage (NCBI taxonomy): Eukaryota > Metazoa > Chordata > Lepidosauria > Squamata > Colubridae > Ptyas > Ptyas mucosa. The sequence goes on along the minus strand of WNWU01000030.1, from coordinate 9,382,376 downwards.
CCAAGTGTGATCTACTCTATCCAGTGGTGAAATGTAAAATTTGTTACTACCGGTTCTGTGGGTGTGGCTTGGTGGTGGTGGGGGTTAATGTGACTGAGTGGGTGTGGCCAACTTTTCTTTTTTTTTTTTAATTTTAAAACCATTTTTTCTACAATCTCTTTGGTCGAAGAGGCTGTAAAAAAATGCTTTTAAAAGCCTCTGACGATCCCAGCTGAGTTGCCTGATCGTCAGAAGCTTATTTTTCTTTTAAAAACATTTTTTCTGGCGAAGAGGTTGTAGAAAAAATGCTTTTAAAATTTTTTTTAAAAAGCCTCTGATGATCGCTCGGGTCAGTTGGGCATGGGGGGGGGGGCAGGAATTTTTGCTACCAGTTCTCCGAACCACCACCAGATCGGGCGATCCGGTCTGAACCAGGAGTATTTCACCCCTGACTCTATCCCTCTATTAATGAAGCCGAGGATTACATTGTCAAGCCCCACCAAGCTAATGAATTCAGGAAGCAAGAACCACTTGGATATTTGAAAAGGTCTTTATTGCTTGTAGGGTAATGTAACTATCAAGTAATTCTCCACACAACTTATATCTAGTGTAATTAAAGCCAGAGTTACTCTGAGTCTCTGTCTCACTCTTCCCTCTACCCTTGGGCTCATGAACCTTTTTGTGTTAACAGCCCATAATGGTTTTGTTGCCTTGTCTGCATTCCCATGGTCTGTTAGACATTCCATTTTAACTGCCCTTTGCTGTCACTAAAATAAAAGGCCATTCTCATTTGTCTGGAAATGAACTGGCTGATTCTTGTGCTAAACATGTAGCAGTCCAGTTACAAAGGTTACTGCAGAATGCTCTTTCCTTTGTCTTCTTTTGGAAGGAGTGAATTCAGGTACATTGCCTCCTCAGGCCCCTGGGAGCTCTGTAATTTCTAAATCGGGGTGGGTGGGGAGAGCTGAGGAATTCTGGGAGTTGAAGTCAACAAGTCTTGAAATTATCGAAGTTGGAAACCTCTATTCTAGAAGGTCATTTAGTTACTACTACTTCTTCTTTCCTTTCTCTTGTACCCACTTAATCCATTCAAATTAACAAAGAATGGGAGGAAGATACAAAATTAAATGAACAAATGTGGGTGGGAACCTAAGTTCACATTGGTATTGCAAGAAGTGGGCCAGACTTGCCTTGAATGTCTTCTGCACAATGTTGAGAAGTCTTTGAAACTTTTTTCCCTTGGTTCTTTTGTCACTAAGATCTTTTTAAAAGCCCAATTCAAATGATCTTGAGCGAATTGCCCCTTGCTCAAAGATAGTTCAGGAAGTTCCTGTCACTGTTAGCAGGTTTAGCAGATACCCTGAGATTTAGCCTGCAGGAAAGCCGGTGCTGTCACAGTGGCCAAAAAGCTGATAAAGTGAACTGATCCTTATTTTGATATATCTGCCTATATACATTTTGATAGAGGAACACATTTTGTTAACCCCATAAATACTCTGCCATCTAAGCCATTTCAAAGTGATACGTGGTTTTGTTGTGTTTTTCATCCATAGAGCTCAATTAGTGGAATGGCTTAAAGGAATGTTGAAAAAGAAGATTTCTAAGATCTGTAACTTCAAATGGCCAGATTCTCTTCCTCTTGCCCTAACATCCAGCCATTAATGCTCATTCTAAGAAAGTCACTAGATTAACTTTATATGAAGTGCTTATGGGCTGTCCCATGAGAATACTAACAGATGGTAAACATTTCTCTAAATGACTGCAGTTAAGTAAAGTGTTGATGTCTGTGAATGCCACCATCTAACCCTCATGTTCCAGTATTTTCCAACCAGGTTTTTATGAAGATTCAAGTAAAAATAACTGAAAAGGATTTTCTAAATTCTCCTAATGACTCTTTCAATAGTAAAAGTTTTCAGCCTGGATTCCTATATTTATCAGATGTGCTGCAAGAGAACCTAAGCTTCCCCAGAGGAATATTAGACTGCTTTCTATTGGGGGGTGAATCTAATACCTCTTTGGCATAAATTAAGTGAAAGCATTCATTTTCAACTATGTGCCTTGCTACCTGAGCTACAATAGGTCAAACTTTGCTGGAACTAGAACTTAGAAGTTCACCAATGTGTTGGAAATGCAAACAGCAAAAGGGAACGTATCACCAGATGTGGTGGTCCTGCCACAAAGCAAAACAATATTGGAGTAGAATCAGATCACAATTAGAAGAAATAACCAAACAAAAGATAGAGATGAGGCCAGAAACATTTTTATTAGGAATACTCCCAGGGTCATACGAAAAGGAAATACAATATTTAATCATCCATATTACCACAGCAGCAAGAATAATCTATGCTCAGAATTGGAAAAATGACAATATAGTATCTGAAGAAAATCTGATTAGAAAAGTTTTGGAATGTGCGGAGATGGATAAATTAACAAAGAAGATACAAGAAAAAGAGGAAATAGGAAAGAATATTACTTAGTGTGGGAGAAATGGTATGAATGGTTGGAGGAGAGAGATAAAAGGAAGGGAAAAATCAAATAATGGTAGAAATAGGAGTTGAAGTATAATTGTTAATATGAGAAAACAAAAATTGTAGAAATGAAAGTGGGTACATGGGTATTACGCATATATGTAAATAAACAAAGATTAGAAGTATATGTATAAATGTAGTAGAAATAAGGGAGGGAAAAATGTATAATTATGAAATTTTTGTCAGATGTGAAACTGTTGAAACAGAAAAAGTGTTAAAGCTTTCCTTTTGTTTGTTTTTAAAAAATGTTTAATAAAAATTATTTTTTAAAAAAAGATCATCTATTTTTAGTAACAGTAACTTTTTTTGGTCCTGTCAAGAATTTGAACAATCGACATATTATCATTTTTGATAATATGAGACATTGTGCAGACATTGTGGTTTACAAATTATCCTAACATTTCCTTACTTGCTTCTACCAAGGCTATGACTAATCCAGTTTCTGAATGACTTCCAGGATGTAACGCTGAACAGTACAGGAAAGAACTGCTAAGTTTAGATTTTTTTCTAAATTAATGACTAGTTCAGAATGTTTTCCTTGTTGATTGGATGTTAAATGAATGAACAACAACATAGTAATGATATCTTAGTACATCTTTTTAGAAAAGTACTCTGGTTAGCAAACATCACTAGGAGCTGGTAGGCAGACTATCATATTTCTCTTAGCTGCCATGGGAGCAGAGGTGGGATTCAGCTGGTTCTATCCGGTTCGGGTGAAGCAGTAGTAGCGACTGCGGGAGGCTCCGCCTACCAGCCCAGATGTAATGTGCGAGTAATTTGAATGCACTGAAGGCAGTGCACATGCGCAGAGGTGGAGCATGCATGCACACGCATGCTTACATTTGCGAACCGGTAGGGAAGGTAAGTGAATCCCACCTCTGCATTCACCTAGCTCCATGCCCTTCAAAGGCACCTGTTTTAGTTCAAGCTTCCAACTCTTGGTTTCATAATCATATTAATAACGAACACATCTGTACAGATTTACATGTTGGTCACTCAATTTATTTAGTTGTGCTCTATAAGAGAATGATACATTGCATTTCCAACAATGGTACAATACAGAAGTTGCAGATGAACACAAAGGCAAGGTCAGTAAAAGTAGGATCAGAAAAAGTTACAGTGTGGGAAGCCAATTTGGCTATCCTGGGTAATCTCCAATTCTTAGAGAATGGAAAAGTAGACATAGTCATCTCTGCATCTCTAGACATTGCATTATATAGTCTTTTTCCTTTTATGGATAGTGTCCCTCAAAGAATGACTCATCTCAAGGTGTTTTTGCTCTAGCTGCAAGTTTACCAGGATTCTTGTTATTTTGATGCCATTCAGCCCAAGGGTACATGGAGCATAAATACTTTGATGGAGGCCCACCTACACACTAGGAAGAATAATGAAACCTCACAAACTACGGCATTTTAGCTTGGCTTGAAACGGAGAATCCAAGTTGTATAAAGTAGCTCTAAACATCAGTGAAAAGGTTAGATAAGGATTTACAGTATCTCTGTATATCAATTCAGTGCCTCAGATGATGCATCAACTCAATGCATTCTCATTGTTTCATGGACCATAATAGAAAGAAAAATAAAAAATAATTCAAAAGCACAACAAGGGAAGGATTTGCTGTTGGCTCTGGGCATATATATTATTCTATATTAACAAGTGTTTTCTTTTTGTCTTAAAGTACAATCATTTCTCCTTTCTATCTTGCAGAGGTAATTTTCTTATAGGCCAGGTCAATAAATAACAGAATTTGTAAGGGATATGTAATATAGATAAACATAGAAACATAGAAAACAGATGGCAGAAAAAGATTTAGTGGTCCATTGAGTTTTCCCTTTGAGTTTGTTTGGGGGATTTTTTATTTTCTTTTTAATTTATTCATTAGTTTTAGCTATTTTATATTTTATTAATTTAATCTGATCTACGTGTGATCTTATCCACTATAAAAACATGTCTCTAATTCCTCCCTCTCTCTCCCTCTCTCCAACATCTTCCTCAAGTTCATCATCTGTAGTAACTGTCTATCTCTAAATTATTCCAAAAGAACACTCAAGTGAAAAAAAAGGCTGGCATACATTTGCTTTCTGTTGATGCAACTGGCTCTAGAAATGAAAACCCTCAACTTTCTGTGGTCCAGCGCAGGCCCTGAAGGAGAATGACGGTTGCTTAGCAACCCTGATCCTTCCAAAGAACTGAAGAGAAATAAATTGGCTGGAGCCAAAAAGTCCTTTTAGCCTACTTCTTTAAAGTCAAATTAAAGTAGAAGAGTTACATTGAAAGAAGTTAATGGCATCAAATCGGATCGCTATCATAAAAAAAGAAAGAAAAAACCCTTGACCTTGATCAATTTTGTAGTTTGAGGAGATATATAAAAAGCACAAGCAGTAACATGAAAACCTGGGTAGAAGTAGGGCTTTATATTTTAAAAAGGTGATTCTCTGAGATTCATAAGTAAGTGTCAAATATCAGGGGAATCAAGAGATTCAGGCAGTTCAAATAAGTAGGAAAAAATCATCACAAGCTTAAGCTCTCTACAAGAATCTGACCAACTGGTGGTCAAGGGAAATGAGAGGGAGATAAGATAGGCATTCAAGATGGCCTAGGCTTAAATCTCTTGCAGGCAGAGACTCGTGACTTATGACGTGCCTGAAACTTGCCTCGGGGTCAGCCTGGTCATCTCCTGCAGTAAGTACCTTCATTTCAAAGACATCTTATAGAGTTGTAGAATATGAGGCTTTGACTGGATTTTAGAGATAATCCCCTCTTCTGTGGAGGAATCTGCATTGCAGCATCCCTGACAAATAGCTTCAAGCTTTCTGCTAAAGAAGAATCCATCACTTCATGAAGTTGCCTATTTCATTGCTAAATAGCACTAAGCATTAGGATTTTTTATCCTGACGACAAACCAAAATCTACTTAATGGAGTTTAAACCAATTATTTATTGCCCGTTTTTCTGGAACTTCATGGAACCATTTCTTTTATGTAACCTTCTATACTGTACTCTTTTTATTAATCCCAAAGAGTTCTTTATAACAGTGTTTGATGATAATCCATAATAAGAGTTATGCAGCCTTCTAAACAAGGCATGTCCAATCCATGGGCCATGGGCCTCACATGGCCCTGGATAGCTAATAATGCAGCCCCACAAGACAATTAAAAATATTTCAAAAATAAAAAAGTTTCTTATTTATATACATTATTTACACCACTTGAGCACCATCAGCATTGACAAATTCACCATCAGTCAATTGCAAAAGGCAGCTTTACTTGGAACAGTTTACATCTGTCGGTGGATAAAAATGCCAGATCCAATCTGAACATCTGGATGACTGTGCGACGAACCATAATTCTACATTTTTATGCAACCGAAGACAATTCTTCTTCACTCAATGCAACCCAGGCAAACCAAAACTTTGGACAACCATGTTTTAAGCTGTAGTTTGTTTAAGCCACAATAGGCTGGATTACTTTCTTTTCTAAACTATGAACAATAATTTACAACTCTCAATAGCTGAATCTGCATTGTATTCTATGTATACTGTGTGTACTAATTCTGTGCTGAAAATTTCTAGTCTAAAATTCATAGATTATTAGATAAACCTTTATGTACAATCATAGGATAATTAGGTAAATATTATATCTGTATAATGTTAGAAAAGCTTCCATGCCTTAACTTACAACGAGTTGGGGTTTCAGTTATCATCATCATAATAAAACATTCCCTCCTACTTCCCTCTGGTTTTAAATTATAAAAATAACAAATTTGATTTGTTACAGCTCCATAACAGGCTTCAAATGGGTTTCCTGGTAATTACAAGATTCTAGATAAATCTCCAGAATTCCTTTTATGCTACCAGACTACACTGGTTAGCTGGTTCAAGGAATCCTGCCAAGGGTAGTCTTGTGAAAAAAATGAGAGACCAACATTCTCAGCAATTTTACAAATTACAATTTTTAATATTTTTATGGAATGCATAAAATAGATACTAATTTAAAGGCTGTTCCTAAATGTTTGCATTCTCTTCTGAGTGAAAGCTCATGATACCCTTGCATAAAATCTATACGGATGTATTACTAAATAAAAGGCATTCTTCTCCGTTCCCTTCTTGATACATGGTCTCACTCACTTGCTCTTTCAGATAGAAGTATCACTCCATCAATGGAGTGAAATGAACCCCCTAGCATACATGCATGCAGGCAATCACATCACATCACGTTCCATCTTCTTCCTTCTTCAGTCACTCAGTTTTGGAGAAAGAAAAGTTCCCTGTTTGTCCAAAACCACTCAACTGAAACAGGAGAGAATTGAGATTTACTATAGTCACAGAAAATGCAGTGGCAATCAATTGGGTCATCTCATTCCACCGCTGGACATATACCTCCCTTTATGATTGCCTTCAAGCTTTTTCACATTTGTTTCCAAAGTTCATTCCGAGTAATATCAAATAGTGCAGTGACTGAAATTTGGTATACTTAGCAGTGTAGTTTCTCAGCTTTTAACATTTAACCTCATCAACACATAAAATACCTTGAATAATTTGTATGAGTCTTTAGAAATATGTTTAGAAGGCTAAAAAAAAAAAGTATCAAGATAATTCATTGATAAAACAGGAGAATTTATGTAAGCAAATAAGCTTTGGGATGGGATACCAGATGGACTTAAATTATACAACACTAATTATTTAAAGTGGGTTAATTTAACATTACAGTAGTGCACAAAAGCTCTCAATCAGAAAAAAAAAACTGAAGAAAAATATATCAACAAAATTAGAAAGCACCGCATGGGGCATAATTAAGTGTTTAAATTGAACAAGGAGATACAAGAAGCCATGAAACTAATTTAAAGGACTCGGGGAAATGATATTACTTTTGTTCAGAGTATAAGAGCCATGGTGGCACAGTGGTTAGAATGCAGTACTACAGGCTAACTCACTGCTCATTTCAGGAGTTCAGTTCTGACCGGCTCAAGGTTGACTCAGCCTTCCATCCTTCTGAGGTCAGTAAAATGAGGACCACTGTAAACCATTTAGAGAAGACTGTAAAGCACTATGAAACAGTATATAAGTCTAAGTGCTATTGCTATTGCTTTAGGAATAGTTGAGTTACTGTATAGCAAAATCAGTATAAGGCAGATTTTAAAATGTTATAAAATGTTATAAAATAACATATACTGTATTTTTCAGAGTATAATTCACTCCAGAGTATAAGACACAAATTAGTTTTTGGAGAGGAAAACAAGAAAAAAATTCTGCCTCTGTCTACCAGCATCCATTGGTATTCATCTGGCTAGCATCTCTACAGCAAACAGGAAACAGCCTGGTCAGTTTCAACACATTATTGCAGCCTGATTCAGCACAAGCAGCTGATTGGCAGTTGGATCAGCCTCCAGAAATACCTCTAATCAGCTGTTCCAGGCTGTGGGGATCGCACAGCCCATCGCCATCTCCACATGTCGTGTTTTTGGCCTCGTGCATCACATTTTCAGCCTCCGCATGCTCCATTTTAGACCCGTTCCAGGCTTCCAGGATCGCCACAGCACATCGACGATCCACACCACGTGGAACCAGCCAAAAATGCAATGCACTGAGGCAAAAAACGTGATGCACTGAGGCAAAAAATGTGACATGCAGAGGCGGCAATCAGCGGCGATGTGCTGTGGTGATCCCTGCAGCCTGGAACAGGTTTAAAATGGAGCGTGTGGAGGCCGAAAACGTGATGTGCGGAGGCCGAAAATGGCCAAAGGATGGGGGCTGGTGGGCCAGCGGGGCTTTGGCAACATTCAGCGTATAAGGCGCACAGATATTTCCACCTGCGTTTAGGCAGGGAAATTGTGTCTTATACTCCAAAAAATATGGTAAAATAAAATTTAAAATTTTCTTTTTTAAGATTACAACACAATGTGAATTTCAGTTCTTTCATCCACATAGTCTCCCACTGTTTCATTTTTACATTATAGTTTTAATCCATGTTATCATCCATTCCTTTACTTGTTCATCTTCTGTTTCAAATTTCAATAAAAATTTATACATTTTAGCAATAACATGTTCAATTCTAATTCTAGTTCTGTTTTATTATGTTCTAAGTCAAAAGTACTTTTGACTACTTTAAATCTTTCTAATAATTATATATAGAAAAAACAATGACATATATATCCTTCTGATATCAAATCCTCTCTTGATTTTGTTTTAAAATTTCCCTATAAGAGTTCCAACATGTCACCATAAGTTAACCATTTATGCTTAGTTATCATTTCTCTTCTGTAATAAGCTTTTGTGGGAGACAACCATAAAGGTATTTTGGACACAACCTAAATTAATATCTGTTCCATTCTCCCATTGTGGCACTTCTAATAAAATGTTTATTTTAAATCTACATTAAATTTAACTTTGTTATTCCTTAAAAGGCAATGCCACCAAAATCTCAAATCATGTCCTTCTACTTAATGTTTCTCAGGGTCATCCAATATTTTATCCAAGCTAAGCAACAAGCTGCAAAATAGAATTTCAAATCTGATAAACCTAACCCTACTCTTTCTTTAGCATCTTGTAACACCTGGTACTTAACTCACAATTTTTTGTCTTGCCACACAAATTTAGATATGTCTTTCTGTCACTGTTTAAATAGTACATCAATTGTCAAAACAGGTATTATCTGAAACAAAAATAACATTCTAAGTAAAACATTCATATTAACTACAAATTCTCCCAGCAATAACATTTGTAGCTTTTCCCATCTTGACATATCTTTTTTAATTTCATTCCATGTTAACATAATTATTTTATTTTAATTTCATTCCATGTTAACATAGTTATTTTGAAACAATACAAAATTCATATTTGTCAAATTGACACCAAAATGATTTACCTTTTTCCTCAATCTTGAAACCCATTTTGTTCATCAATTCTGTTTAGTCTTGCACCTTCATATTTTTATTAGCATCTTTGTCTTCTATTAAAGCCAGATAATGCCTCATTTTCTCATTTATGTTTTCATCCCCTTTAAGCATCTTCCAATACCAGCACCAAATAATCTGCAAAAGTTCTCAATTTATAAGTCTCTTTTTAAACTTTTAAACCTATTATCCTATTTTGCCTCACATCTGTATTCAAAATGTCAAGAACCAAAATAAGCAAAAGGATATCTCACAAGATTTTGTTAAATCTCCAGTGACAATAATTTGTGTTTTCTGCAACATATTTTACCCATTTTATAAAATTCTTTCCAACGTTCATATCTTCGAAAGTTTAGACAAAAAGGGCCAATTTCAAGTGTCCAAGGCTTTCTCTGTATGTAAAAAAAAATAATGCTGCTTATTTTTCAATATGCTGTACCAAATATTCTATAATATTCAATATTATTCTGACATTATTGTAAGAGATGACCAGGCTGAGTCCAAGGGAGGAGTCAAATGCGTCATAAATCACGAGTCCCTGTATGCCCACAAGAGATCTATGTCCAGCCCCCCACCCCCTGAATGCCTTTCTTATCTCATTTCCTTTGCCCATTAGTAGCTCAGATTTTTGTAGAGAACTTCAGCTTGCAACAAATCTTATACTCATTTGAACTGCCTGAATCTCCTGATGTTCCCGGCACTTGATAATTGTATCTTAATTGTATTTTAGGTAAAAAATTATCTTCAGACTATCTGCTAAAATCATTGCAGAAAATTTATAATCAGTGCTCACTAATTATATCAGTCTATAAGAGTATGTGGCGGCAGAAAGGCTTAATGATACTGGAATGGCTGGCCAAAAATGGTCTATACTCCGGCAGTTTGAGCCTAGCTCTGTGAAGTGGAGTAAGCTTCCATCACTTGGTCCCTAGCTTCTGCACACCCAGTAATTCAAATGTATGTAATATTGTGAGTAGATAAATAGGTACTACTTCGGTGGGAAAACCTATATGCATTTGTGTGTGCAGAGAGCAGAAGCCAGCCCTGGACCAGGCCGGACGGGAGACATTTCAACACAAGGTGAGGCACGACGAGACCAGTGGAGGAGCCAGAAGAGCCAGCAACCTGAGTGACACTAATTAATTGGTGTAAAGCTAGTTCACCCCCCACAATCCATCAAGGATAGGTGTGTAAGCACAGAACAGAATGAACTAGTATTCTAGACTTCCAGGACTGCATTGTATGACTGGCATATATAAATTTCCTGATATACTATGTAATGCCAATAAATAAACAAACAAACTAGCAAACAAACAAACAAACAAAAAGTTAAATTTTCTCCATCTTTAAGTATTAATGCTATGTTAGCATCTTTCTAAGACCCTGGAATCTTACTTCCCTATATATTAGAATTCATCATCTTAACTAGGTTGAAAATGTTCATCCTCAAAGTATTTGTAATATAAGAATCTGGTAATCCATCTGGTCCTGATACCTTTTTTACTACTTCAGAAACTTCCTTTACTCTTATAGGTTTGTTCATTGTCTGTTTTTACTTCTCTGTAAGCCTTGGTGAATTTTGTTTTTGCTTTTTTAAACTATTTTTTTAAATAGTTATCTATCTTTTTCAACGGAGTATCATATCCTTTGCACAATTTGCACAAATTGGAATAATACTGACAGAAACTTTTTGTATAGCCATATTTGTCCATTAATAAAGTTTTGAAACTTGTTGAAGTTTCAAAACATTTTCTTTTCCTTCTCTTTTCTTAATTTATATGCTAACCATTTCCCTGGTTTATTTGCAAATTCAAAATTCTTTTGCTTAGTATAGTTCATCTTGGTTGCCATTTCTCTTATTCTTAAGAGAAGGGTCTTAAGAATATTATGGATCTTCAATCTTATATTAAAATGCTGTTGCAAAAATTTGTCCCTTGTCTTTTTCTTCATGAAACGCATTAAAATGTTTCTTGGGACATTCCTTATTCTTGCAAAACAGGGATTTATGTAATACTCTTTGTCAATCTCATTCTTAGTATCTTCCTCTTTCTCGTCCCAATCTAAAGAAAATATGTCAATGCCTAAACAATCTTTCTTCTAATATCTTCATCTGGATTCTCTGGAATAGCTCTAAATCCTAAATAGAACTCCTTCTTTCCGCATTCCAACAGAACCAGATTATTTATCCCTCTTTCTAATTCTATATCCCTAATTTTGGATTAACTCTGTAGGGTTTTTATTTTATCAATAACTTGTTTCATATCTCTGGAGATTTGTGTATATTTCCTGACATTTGTTTTACAGATCTATCCATTTTAGTCAATTTTTCATCTGTTTTTCCCCCAATGGTCATAAATTTAACTTCAAGTGACTAAGCTAATTTAGAGCCTAATTTATCAAATATTGATTTAAATTTAAAGGGATTGTTTTATTTTCTTTAACTTCCTTCTCTAATGATTGTTCTAAGAGCCGCTTTTAGCCTACATTCTTGCTTTGTGTGTTGTAATTGTCACAAAGTTAAAGTGTTAGGCAAAAGAAATACCAAGTACCTACTTTACTCACTCCAGTGTCTTTAAACCTGTAATTACAGGCATCAAATCACATATGGCAAGTTCAGTCTAATTCCCCAGTTTTGAAAGATTCATTTGGAATTTTTTATTATTTTCATTATCCTAAAAATGTAATACAATCCACAGACTTTCCCACGTATTGCTCATATCAGTTATGAAAAAATTAACAAAAAAACATTGATTCCTTTATAGATCCTAAGGGAGACCCAAAGGTGCTTTTTCAAGAGGCAACTGGACTTTCTGGTTTTTCTTTGAAGATGTTTTGCTTCTCATCCAAGAAGCTTCTTCAGCTCAAGAAGCTTCTTGGATGAGAAGCGAAACGTCTTCAAAGAAAAACCAGAAAGTCCAGTTGCCTCTTGAAAAAGCACCTTTGGGACAACCATGACCTGGATGACTGAGAATCTCCATCAACATCCTAAGAGAGAGCACATTTTCCTTCCTGCATTATATGAACCTGCATTTGTGGGTTCCCTATTTTTTATTTCTTTATATTTTAAAAATTGTGTAGCCACCCATCTCATGTAGCATAAACCTGGCTCTTTCATTTCTGAATCAAATTTGCCTTTTTTAACATTAAATCTGATGCTCCTAATTAACCAGCAACTTTTATATCTGCATTGTTATCACTGCTTTGAATTTTGGCAATAACACATTTCACCCAAGCTCTCTTGATTGCATTTATGATTCTGTCCAAGATTATATTTCCTCTGATTACAGGATCTCTGATATCCACATTCATAACTTGAAAGCGTCTATCTTCTCTTTCTTTTCCCCTAGTGATACATTACCACTGTATGAAAAAAAACAAACCACTGCTTTAATTATTCTGTTCTTTGTTGTTATTGGGGTTTTTTGTATTTCAAGAACTTGTCTAAATTTAGTGCCCTGTTTATTTCTCCAGAATATTATTTATAGTTTTCATTTATTTATCAGCCAAAAAAAGTAAAACTGCCAATCACCATTACCTCCTTTAAGTTTTGAGTTAATTAAAAATACAGGTTGACATTACATTTGTCATCTTAATAACTGGCATTAATCTGGATTTTTCACTTTATATTTTTAGTTTTATAACATGACCTTTGTATCTTCTTTACTTCCATATAACAAAGGGTCACCTGCAGCTATCAAATTCTTAGTGATTCAGCCTACCATGTTTCCCCAAAAATAAGACCCTGTCTTATTTTTTTTCACCAAAAAGGGGCACCAGGTCTTATTTTGGGGGGAGAGATGTCATCCACTGACTCATTTCACTTGTGTGCATAACCCCCAGCTTCCTTTTCGCTGTCAAAGGCCTTCAGGAACTTCTTCTGAGGCCAGCAAGGCTTTCCTGAAGGCCGCTGAAGCCAATAACAGATCTCTGGATCAATCCGGAGCTCTGTTATCAGATGCAGAGGCCTTCAGGAAAGCCTTGCTGGCCTTGCCAGCTGCAGAAGAAATGGGCCGGCAAGGCAGGTGTCAGGGTATGCGAGGCCTGGCTGCAATTGTCTGAAGGTGAGTAGTAGGGCAGCTCCACCCACCCCATCCCCACCCTAGCTTAATTTTTACACATGCATCCTGGTGTGGGCAGGATCTTAATTAGGGCTTATTTTGGTGGTAGGACTTATATTGGGTATACGTGTAAGAATCAAGCCAGGACTTACGTGTGGAGTAGGTTGTATTTTCGGGAAAACTTGGTACTATTTTGATTTTGTCTACCATCTCTTCCAATTCTGCCATTCTTATAATCAGCTGCATAGTAAAAATAACAGGAAGTATCATCCTTGTAGGATTCCATTTCCTACTCTGAAACATTCTGTTTCTGTAAATTCTCACAGTAGCTGTATATTCATTATACAGATTTCTCAGAAGACTACTGTAGTCAGGTACTCTGGTACACCTAATCAATCTAAATATATTAATATATTAAGACTAATTATAATATATTCCACATTCTGGCATGATTTACATAGACATGGGATTAGTGCAAATCTTTTTCTTATTCTGTATTTTTCTGCTCTCTCTAATGCCCATTTCATATTAGTTATCTGAACTTGTGCCCTTCTGCCTTTTCCAAAATCTAACTATTCATTTCTCATTTCGGTTTCCATCTATTTTTTTATGTTTACATTTCTATTATCTTTGTAAGTCTTAAGCAAAACCGTGCCTGCATAAGGACATAATGCAATGCAATTTGACAAGCTCTTGAATCATTCTTTTTCAGTATAGAAATATCCACAATTTTTAGGCATCAAGCCACAGAGTCTTGTTCCACATTTGTTGAAATACAGCTGCTAGAATTTTAGCAGCTTTTTTCTGCAGTTTTAAGTAGTTCATTGAATATTTCATCTGTGCCTGGTGTGTTCCTTTTTGACAGCAGGCCTATTGCCTGTCTTATCTCAATTTCTAGTAAAGTCCATTCCTGAATATATTCTTTTTCTACAAATGTTACTGCCATTCGGCAATCATGTTTGCAAAAGTTTTCAAGTTTTCTAATTTTTTTTCTTAATCTCACTTGCCTCTATGATTGCTCTTCAAAAGTTCTACTTTAGCTATTTTCGTGATGTTCCCTAAAATATCTTATTCTCCTGCTTGCATTTTATCTGTTTGTTGACAGTATTGATTGAGATATTTATCTTTGACTTTTCCTGTTTTATCTAAGATGTCAAACTCGCGGCCCATGGGCCAGATGCGGCAAGTGCTGGCCACGCCCATGCCTGGTTTAGCGAAAGGGGGGAAAGTTGCAATATGTCATGTGACGCTAACCTGATGACACAAGTTTGACACTCATCATCTAGAAAATCTCTGTTTGATCATCATATGTCTTTATTGCCCATGTTTTTGTGAGATGGGCGGCCTATGAGACAGACAGCAATATAAATCAAAATAATAAACAAATAGGCATTTTATTTTTTAATCCTTTATGTTTCCCTGCTACGAAAGCCACCTTGATCTTTTCCTGTATTAAATTTTGAAAGTATGTCATCTCCATCCCTATAGTTTTCTTCTTCAAAGATATAGGAATGGTTTTCATTGTCTTCTTTAGGATTGATCTTGGTGTTCTGCCTAGATGGCTTGGTCTCACCCGGACCTGCAGACCTCCCAAGTTCACCCGCTTTCATCTTCTTTGTGGATTGCAATTACCTATTGAGAAAAGTCCATTTGACTTTCCACACTTTCAGGTTTAGCAAGGGATATTTAGCCTAGCAGCAGTTACTGACTGGAATAAGGAACTTCAGAATTCCATATTTTAACAAGAACAAAGGGCTGAAGAATGAAGAGACAGTGAAGGTCATCCCGGCTGCCAACCTAAAGCCTGCAGGCACCTATGTTGGGCAGCAGTGATATAGAAAGATGCTGGAGACAGATGATCACTTTAGGGACAATGGTAAAGGTATCAGTTCACAATAAGTGGGAAAAGGCAATGGTAAATCACTTGTGTACTTTATTAAGAAAACTACATGGACAGAAAATATAAAATGATTGATGATATATTTGCTGGATGATGGGCCTTTCAGATCAGATGGTACTCAAGATGCTACTGAGGAAGAAATGAGGATTTTTTTTGGAGTACTAATAGTACTTACGATGTGGCTAGATTAAAGCCTTCAGGACATCTAGTTGCTGATGCTGCCAAATAGGAAAAGAAAACAAAGACTACATAGCTACAAAGACAGAATTAGAGTGTAAGAAGCATGAAAATTGGAAAACTCAATACAGTGAAAGAAGAAGCGAGTAAAAAGTGACATCTTGAAATTAGATGCTTTCAGACATAATATCACCCTGTTAATTCTTTGAGACTTAAAAACAAAGAAGGAACAGTATTACTTTTATAATTAGGAAGGGTATAGCAAAAAATAGTACTTTAGCTATAATGCAATCAATGACAAATTATATTTTGTGGACAGTCCTTTAATATGACAATAATGCACGTTTATGCTGCAACCATTGATGCAGAAGAAGAAGAATTATCTTCTTTATGATCATGTTCAATTTGAAATTGACACCACATGTAAGCAAAACGAGCTGGTTGTGGTTCAAGGCTGAAATGATAAAGTTGGAAATATTAAGGAGGAAAATGTAATTTGATTGTGTGACTTAGGAAACTGAAATGAAGCAGAAGAATGACCTATTATTTCTGACACTCCAAAAATTTCTTCATAGCTAGCACTGTTTTCAAATAACTAAAACAGTGTCTGTATATATAGACATCACCAGATGGAGTGTGTAGAAATCAAATTGACTATATTAAACTAAAAGGTCTAGAGGAGCTAAATTGTAGCATCAGATGCATAGCCAGATGCTTACTGTGGAACAGATCACAAACTGTTCACGTGCAAGCTCCAAGAGGGGAGGGGAGGGGAGGGAGGCAACCAATTTCCATAATATGACCTTAAGCATATAATAGTCTTCCATCTTTTTCATGAATCATCCTGTCCCAAATCTCAATAGATAGCCAGAAGACTTAAAGAAGTAATTAAAGGATGGGTGTGAAAGCTGACCACCAAACTGTTTCCCCCCACCCCCAATCAAACTGGATGTCGGAACAGATGGGTGTTGTCAAGAAGAGAAAGGAAGCCAAGAACAACAAACATCTTGGGAAGATGCTAATAAAATAATTTAGAGAACTGATGGAAACAGGCAGGAAAAGACTTCTAAAAGATCTCTGAACTCCTACCTCAGTTTGATATGCTAAAGGATGCCAAAAGACAGATAGCACCTGATTCAAAGGAGATCAAGGAAACATGAAGTATATGTTCAGTACAGTAGTGTGGCCAACATCCAATATATTTTAGAATATATTCTCAATTTACAAGAACCTCTAATACTAGAAATAAAGCACTACAATCCTTACCAAGTCAGAAGGCTACTAGAACAAATGGAATATCCACAGAAATATGACAAGCAACAGAAGAGGAATCAGTAAAGATTCTAATCAAGCAATGCTAGCAAATCTGGAGAATCTTCTGCCAACTGACTGGCAGAAGACTGAGATGGGATGTAGTCCAGAGTCACAGGAGGGAGGGGCTCTTTCCCAGAGAACAAAGAAAGAGTAGAGCTTGGAATCTTCATTATGCAAGAAGAGTGTGAAGGTGGATCTTCCCCACCCAGCAATTCACAAAGGATATCTAAGGTTAATGTCGGTAGTTGCTCAAGTCTGGCAAGATTAATGTCAGGCCCAAGGAACCAAGAATGACACATAGAGTTACTTCTGAGTAGTTTCTTTACTGTATTCACTTATAGATGAATAGTACTTGTAAGCTTCCCACAGTCACGCTGGACAGTGAGTTGTGCAGTATATGTATTTAATAATAAATTAAAAATTAAAAAATAGGCAGAAATCTTGCCAGTATGCCACCATCCTTTTCCTGCATGCCAAAGATCTTAAGCTCTGCTGTTTCCTTACTCCCTGGGAAAGTTCCCCTCCTTCTTGTGACTCCAGACTACATTCTATCACAGGACATTTTACATTCCAAAGGGGGGGGAGAAGGGGGAGAGAGGGAGGGAGATTGACTGAACAGTTTGCAAATTATTGAAAAATATCCTTAATTTCACATGATAGCAAAATAATGCTTAGAATCATCAATGCCAATTAGAATCCTACATAGAAAAAGAGATGCCAGATGTTCCATCTGGCTTTAGAAAAGGGAGATGAACACAAGACATTATTACTGATGCATGCTGAATAATTGAGAAAGACAAAGAAAGCTAAAAAGAAATCATTATGTACCTCATTGATCACAAAAAAGTCTTTGATTGTGTTGATCATATCAAACTGTGGAATGTACTTAGAAAATTGGGAATCCCAGAACACCTCATTGTCCTCATCTGAAACCTAAAGGCAGGTCAGGAAGACATAGGATGGGAGATGCCAGAGAAGAATACTAACACTAGGCTGGCAAGAGTGTAACAAGACTGTGTAGTCTCATTTATTCAATGCATATATTGAAAATATATTGAGGGAAGCTAGACTGGAAGAAAATGACCATGGTTTTAAAACAGGAGAAATATGAATAACCTGGGCTATGCTGATGAAACTATTCTGTCAGCCGAAAATACAACCTACCTGTAACCTGTTGACTAATAAAAGTCAAGAGCCATAGTAAAAACCAATGCCAAACAAAGAGGGCTGAAAGAGTCTTTAGATCCAGGGAACCTAGATAATATCTGGAAGCAGATCAGACAAATGCTTTTCAGATTAACTGGAGTAGAAGAAGGAAAGGAAGTAGAGCACAATCAGGCTTGTAAGATTCTGTTGTATCCAATCCAGTAGTGGGTTTCTACTGGTTCGCCCCAGTTTGAGCGAGCCGGTAGCGGCGTTGGTGAGCTGATAGCAAACCGGTTTGCTCTGACTGTCAGTTGGGCCCTTCCGCCCGTCCCTGCGCTATAACTACCTATATTCCTTTGTTTTTAGCTCAGCTGATAGGCGCGGCAGAGAGGATTGCCACGCCTCAGCTGTTCTGAAATGTAATGCGCTTACGCGGAGTGCAAGTTTGGCGTGCATATGAGCGAGCGAAGTGAACCAGTTGTAACACCGATTGAAAACCACCACTGATCCAGTCTTGATAAAATCTACTTGTAGTCTCCTTGTGGAATTTATTTTCTGGTCTGGTCTACTTCGTAGAACCGGCAACAGCAGGCATTTTGCTGATCTATGTATCATAACTGGGGAAAGTTAACTATCGTTTTCCCAAACACCAACAGCTTTCTTGCAAATGATTCTCTTTGGGTGCAGCAATACTATTTTAAAATTGCAGCATACTAGTTTCTTATTTATTCTTATTTAACCAAAACTCTGAAAAAAATAAAAACAGATGAGTACCAAGAGAAAGGAAAATGGATGTACTGACCGATAGAGGTAGAATGTTGGCACTGGCAACTTTGTCTCCTTCAAGTACCTGATTGATCGCTCAGTATTTTGAGAGGTTGATGACAAAATGTTCCAGTAATAAATTACTTTCATGGCTTGGCTGATTCCACTCTATATCCTTTCTGATATTTAAAGCAAATACTATGCCTACTATGCTCTTTTCTATCCTTTCTATAGAACTGATATCCAGATAAGACTGTTTTCAATTGATTTTCCCATTTTACCGGGTCTCCATTATATAAATATAAAAATATATTTAAAATAAATATATTTAAAACCAAGTCTTCCATCAGATGCTTCTAAGAGTGACTTGTTAATATGTAGTACCTTAAGTTCTGCTTTAAATATCTCTGCATCCTTTTTTTCTTTTTGATTAGCTATGATACATTCCAGCTTAGTTTTAACCTGTCTTTTTTATTATTATTTTATTATCAAAATACTATCTAAAGTTATTGTCATGATGTTCTCCTTCATCCAAAGATACTTTTTGTTACTGAGCACTAGAAATCTGTTTCAGGCTGGACCCATTTCATTTATTTAATCTCACATGATCTCAGCTTCTCCAACCTACTCTACCTTAGATGATTTCTTCTTCATTGTGACAAGCCAGTTTTATTTAACTTTCTATGTATAGTTAAAGAAACACTTATTCTGATTAAATAAAAACAGTTGACAGGGACTGATTTTGTATATATTATTCTGCTACTTTTATTCTACTGAGACTGACTGAGAATAGAATTCAAATATTCAATACAATACTCTTTTGTTTTTCTAAAAACAGATGCCAACATTGGAAATGTGGATTACAATATTGGGATTATGATAATTCTGAAATCTAGAGACTGCGAGGGTTTTTTATATCTCCCTGGACAGGTAGCCTCCTACTGTGTTAATTTATTAATATGGCAGTTATTATATCCAATAAGCATACATGGAAATGCAACTGCCTTTGCCTTGGTAATCAGTCATGTGTTAAATAAAACACCTGTGAGTTGGTTTGTCTTTATTTAGAAAAAATGCAAACATGTAAAAAGTTTTTTTAAATTAAGTCCAGGCTCTAAATCTGCAAATGAGCAATGCAGTATAACCAATATGTGGCAAGGAAAATGAGCTATGTTAACACTTCAACGTGTCAGATGTGGCGAAGCTGATATTGGGAACTAAATAATGCAAGATAGGCTTTTGGGCTAAATAATGCAAGTGAAATGGATCTATTGTAATATATACTTAATATATAATATATAGGTAATTGAAGACTTCAGAAACGTAAGCTCTCTTGCAATCAGTTAGTCTATTTGTCTGTAGAGCCCAAAGTACTGTATTTTTTAAAAAATTTCATTCAATTGTGTTTGATTCTTGGAGACTGTCTGTCCTGCAGTTTTCTTGGCAAGGTTTTTTTGAAGTTCCCAAAGGTGCTTTTTTCAAGAGCCAACTGGACTTTCTGGTTTTTCTTTGAAGACATTTCGCTTCTCATCCAAGAAGCTTCTTCAGTTCTGAAGGTCAACCATGACCTGGATGACTTAGAATCTCCATAGACGTTTTTTAGAAGTGGTTTGCCACTGCCTCCTTCCTAGAGCTGAGAGACCGTGACTGGCCCAAAGTTAGGCTGGCTTCATACTTGAGGAGCAGTGATGGGTTGCTACCGGTTCTACCCGGATTGACGAACCGGTAGTCACGGTGGCAGGAGGCTCCACCCACCCTCACCGGATGCTTCTGCGCATGCGCAGAAGCATTGTGTGTACGCATACACAAGCAAACTGGTAGCGATGGATTTTACAACCCACTACTGCTGAGGAGGGACTAGAACTCAAAGTCTCTCAGTGTCTAGTCTGAGCCTTAACCACTACACTATATTATATTTTACACTATACTTATATTATTGTTGTTGTTGTTGTTATTCCTTTGGTTGTTCTGATGTATTCAAAATTCTCTAACTTTGTATTCTAACAGCTAGTTTGGAATAGTGGTTGAGGTATGAGGCTAAAAACTGGGAGACTGTGAGTTCTAGTCCTGCCTTGGCAGTGGTGAAATCTAATTTTTTTTTTAATACCAGTTCTGTGGGTGTGGCTTGATGGGTGTGGTGTGTCTTGGTGGACATGGCAGGGGAAGGATACTGCAAAATCTCCATTCCCTCCCCACTCTGGGGCTAGCTAGATGTAGTGTTTGCAGGTTCTCCAAACTACTCCAAATTTCCGCTACCAGTTTTCCAGAACCTGTCAGAACCTGCTGGATTTCACCCCTGTGCCTTGGGCTTAAAGTCAGCTGAGTGGCCTTGAGCTAGTCACTCTCTCTTTCAGGCCAAGGAAAGACAAAATTACACCAATTTTGTCTTTCCACATTACACCAATTCTCCGTGAGCTGCACTGGCTTCCTAGTGGTCTCTGGGCACAATTCAAGGTGTTGGTTATTACCTTTAAAGCCCTACATGGCTCGGGGCCAGGCTATCTTCGAGACCGCCTTCTACCGCATAGCTCCCAGCGGCCAGTAAGATCCCACAGAGTTGGTCTCCTCTGGGTCATGTCAGCTAAACACTGCCGGCTGGCAGGCCCGCGGGGGAGGGCCTTCTCTGTGGTTGCCCAGCTCTCTGGAACCAGTTACCTCCTGAGGTCCAGATTACCCCCACCCTATTGGCCCTCCGGAAAGCGGTGAAGACCTTGCTTTTCTGGCAGGCCTTGGGCTGTTGATCTCACTGTTCAATCTTGCGAGATCCGGCCATGGATAGTGTGCATGTGTTTTTAATGTTTTTAAAATGCTTTTATAATGTTTTTTTTAAAAAAATTATGTTCATTGTTTGTATTATTTCTGTTGTAAGCCTCTCAGAGTCCCTTGGGAGTTGGGCGGCATAGAAATATGATTAATTAAATTAAATTAAAAGGGCAAATTACTTCTGAAAAACCTTAGCAAGAAAACTGCAAACACTTTTTCAGGAAGTTGCTATGAATCAACACTGACTTAAAGGTATATAGTCACTAGAATTGTAGTTTGGAACGAATATGCTTATTTCTGTCATATAGGATTGTTGATGAATAGTTATGAAAACACTGTTTAAACAGCCAATAACAAAATATGAATGGAAAATGAGTAATTTGGGGCAATTGTCGCCTTTCTTTGCCTTCATCTCCATCTTGCATGGCAATAAGAAGCTAAATAATCATACATAAGGTTAGGATTCAAATTGTGTCTCTAATGAGCAAAAAAAGGAGGGGGAGGATTTATGAAATTGTTTATGGCATCTCTGGGACAATTAGTGCTCCATTATATAGCACAATGTCATTTCCACTCGAAGTCAAGAATAATAATGGATGCTGATGTTGACCATACTGTTAGTGATTTTTGGATTACATACTAATGAAGAATAACCCAAATGCCGATTGAATAGAATGAATAATTCAGATCCAGGCTAGGTGGAAAATTAAAAATTGTCTCAGTGGGGAGGTCATCTTTGCATATACAGAAATCTCTGTTGAGCTTCATCAGCTGTACTGAAAATATGTTCCACGTAACCAGTAAGACAATTTGGTAACAATTTGATAAAGATAAATGTAATTTAAAGCCTATATGGTTTCCAAGATTTAAAATAGCCTTTCTATTGTGATTAACCCTGATGAAAAACCATTCACATGCAAAATATTTGAATTCAGATTTTAATGAAACGTGATTCATACAAAACAGGATCTTTAGATTCTTTGTTTTGAAAGAATTATGTTCCCTAACCTGGCTCCATCTGGATAATTCATGGCACATAAAAGAAGATGAGGCATGAGTGACACCGTCAGGAAGCCAATCTGCTCAGCCCAGACCAGTTATTCTGGAACGTCTATTGTAGGGGTGCCTTATTGTATCCATTACCTGATTTAGTATTTGTTCTGCAGTGCTGATTTGTCTGTGGGGGTAAGTAGAATCCTGCTTATACAGTCATTAAAAAGAAAGAAAGAAAGAAAAACCTGATTGATTGATGGGTCAACAGGTTGACCAAGAGAGTATGAAGCAGAGGTGAAATCTAGCAGGTTCTAACAGGTTCTGGAGAACCAGTAGTGGAAATTTTGAATAGTTCATAGAACCGGCAAATACCACCTCTGGCTGGCCCCAGAGTCGGGTGGGAATGGAGATTTTGCAATATCCTTCCCCTGCCACGCCCACAGAACCAGTAGGGAAAAATTTTGAATTTCACCCCTGGTATGAAGTCATATAACTAAAATATTTAGCTCTTATACTTCTGTAGCCTACGTAACTAGGGTTTCCATTCACAAAGGGTGTTGTTTCTATAGAAGCCCTGGTTCCTCCCTTCCACACCTAAAGAAGCATTCTTAACTCTCATACCAATCCTCACAGCAAAACTTTTTCCTCAAACTCCAGGTTTACAAAAACAGCTGTCCAGTCACTTCACAAACTCAAATGATAACTGGGGGGCAGCCAAGAGGCAGACATTGAAAAAAGAATTCTTAGACTTGGCTTAGTTTGCATGTGGACTCTGCATTCTTTTATGTCACTTTAAATTATATATTAGAATCAATTTTAAAATGCAAAATTGCATTTTAAAGTAATTCTATCTATCTATCTACCTACCTATCTATCTATCTATCTATCTATCTATCTATCTATCTATCTATCTATCTATCTATCCATCTATCTTGATTTTAGGTTACTTTGCTGAGCCTTTGGATTTTCACTGTGTGCATTTTTTAAAATATCATGTTAATATTGAACTTCCAAAGTCTGTTTTAAAATGCCATGATGGAAGATTCCATGTAGGAATTCTGATGAAGGGTTTTCAGGCTTCATATCATATTTTTAAATGTGCCATAATGGCACATTAAAAAATATGATATGAATAATGAACCCCATTTTGAAGAAAGTAATTTATATTAAGAATCCCCTTTCTGAATCAGAATTATTTGTAGGAGACAGGGGGATAAAATATTCATAGAGAAGAGACAGAAATAAACATATCCCTATTATAATATATGGTATACTTTCTCCATGTCTGATGACGCATAGTTAAAAGAACATCTTGAATTTTAAAAACACAGTAAGAATAAGCCTTGAGAATGCATTTGTCCCAGGTCATTAAGGGTTTCCTAAAGTGAAGCAATTCATTTAGGCTTTACAAAAATGTCATTAAAGGGACATTACCATACAGAATAACCTTCTTATTTTAGATGCACATTTAACTCGGATATAGTCATTCTATGGGGAAACAATATGTTAGCAAAGTGTTATGAAAGACAGAGAAAAGGGGCTCTAATGGTAGGTCCAAGTTCTTCCTTTTTTGGTATTCAGCAAAAAAAGATAATGCAGGTGTAACAAAATCAGAAACTGGAATTCAGACATTATTTTTGGCTCATATATTTAGAAAGTTCTCCATTCCTGACATATGAATATTTCAGAGTAAACCCTTACTCCCAGTGAGACTCAATTTGTGAGACTTAACCTTCAACCACCTTTGTTCTCTTGGGCTTAACAGATTCAGCTAAGGTTCTGCCTGATTAAAGCCTCTTTCAATGGGCCAAACCTGATCCAATACTGTTTGTCCAAGGATTGGGGTTTACTCTTTGATGAGGTTGTCTGGGAGACACAATATGACATTCCATATTTTCACAGGTCCTTTGACCACAGAAACTATTAGTCAATCATTATAGGAGGTGGAAGTGAAGCTACTTGCAACCATCATTTTATGAGTAATGAATGCAATAGCATCACTATTTTGACCAATACTTTCTGGGAGATGTTGTGCTAGATCTTATTAATTAAAATGCAAGACAGTACAAGATTCTTATACATAAAAATTGTGCAGACCTTTATCTGCCTATTAAATTTTGTATTTTTGTTCTTTGTCCTAAAATAAACTTTTAGATATATTGAAAACTTGACCCCAGTTTGTTTCTGAAGGCTGCATGAGCCCTCCAGCCTCATAATGATGCACATGTTCAGAGCAATTCAATGGGCTGTTATAAATTTCAATTTACTAGAATTCTTTACCTTTTTGTCCGAAGGTTAAAAAAAAATCTTTACCAACTTTATTTAAAACAAACTTCAGTGACATTACCATTTGCATTATATCTATTTCATGGAGCAATTTCATATACTGATGACTATATCATATGAAAAACTTTATACGAAGTGTATTATTTTAGTACAACCAATCTTGAACAGAAAAAAGATGCCATAGCTAACTACATTCTACCTTCAGGCTTAAGATAGGCAGTGAAGGTTTAGGATAAAATAGATTTTATTTCTTATCTATAGCTGCTGTCATGTTATCCCAAAGGAAATCTGAAAAATATTGACTCATTATTCATTGAAGTAAGCTAATATGTTTTTTTAATCTCATTTTGTGTTTTTACGGGCTTCACTTTTTATTAATATTCTATATCACTCTGGCATTTTGTTCACTTGATACCAAGGTTTTTCAATATGCATTACTCCAGTGACCACAGCATAAAATGTTAAGCTGTTTTGATAAGCAATTATTGTTCACTGAGAAGTAGAGTTTCCTAATAGAATTTAATTTCGGAAAAAGATGATTCTGAAAGTTAATGAAATTGCATGCTGAGCGTGTTTTAATATCATCACTGAAGGTAATGGTCTATTAAATAGAATAGTTTCACAACAACCTACTACCAACTTGTATCAAGATATTTCTGTTGATAAAATGCTACAGAATTTCTTGATCTTACTTGTCTTCACAGAAAGTAAAACTTGCATTTTAAAATTATACATAAAAATATCCCCAATGCTGAGCATATAAATAAGGGCATTTTTTGTAGCTTTTGCTGATCTGCTTGCTTTTTAAATGAATAGGATGGAACTGATGTAGGCCTGTGATCAGCTAATAGTCTGGACCAGCTGTGCAAAATAAGCTTGTCCGGCCTCCTTAAAAATAGCAATCCTGAATTTGATTTTGTATAGAAAAAAGGGTGCAAACAAGCAATTATTTAAGGAAACAAAAATTGTGATTAGCATTTTATATTAGAGAGTTCTCCTTGATTATTTATTCAGTGTTGATGCCATCCTACTGAAATTGACTTTGGGTGCCTCACAAAAACACAATACAATGCAATAAAATAGGCAAATTACAAAAATAACTACAAAATAATTACAAGATGGCAATCCAGGCAAAATATCAGAACACAAAACAATACAAACAGGAGTGTCACATCTATTTTACCCCAAGGGCTGGGAGAATAGCCCAGTTTTCAAGACCTTATGGATCACCATAAAGGTGGGAGCCTGACAGAGAAAGCATACTTCCTATGTTCTAGAAGATAGCATTGTTTAATTGAAGGGACTTGGATTATGCCCATTCCATTCGATCATATTGGTCATGCAGAAACTGTGGGAGCTAGCCAATCTCTCAAACAATAGGCTGTATACAATATAGGACTTTACTGGCAATAATCAGCACCTTGAATCAGACCCAGAACTAGTGTAGCATAAGAGACACATAGACATGCTGAGGCAAACCCATCACCTTTGCTTGCACCATTGCATTCTGGACCAGTTGTAGCTTCCTAGTGGACTTCAAAGGCAGTTTGACATAGAGTGTTTTGCAGTAGTTAAGTTGTCATGTGACTAGAGCACAAGTGGCTCTCTGGAGGGCCAACCAATCTAGGAAAGAGCACAATTGGTGTACCGGCTGGGCTTGTGCAAAGGCTGTCTTAGGTACAGCTGCCAGATGCTCCCTGAGCAGGATCTGTGAATCCAAGAAAACCCACATGTTGTGTACTACTCTAAGTGTAAAAGTACAACCCACCCAGGATTAAAAATGGAAAATTCCTGAATCTAGATAGTCCCAGCCATTCAGTCTGGATAGGATTGAGCTAGTCTATACAACATCTGGATGCTGTATCAGAACTTTAACAACCTCACTTGACCAGCTTGTGGTAGAAATATATAACTGGGTATCAGCAGCATACTAATGACACTGTACCCCAAATTGGAAGGTGACTTCAGTCATCAGTTTTGTGTAGATGTTAAATAAGAGGGAGCATGTCAAGCCCTGTAGCATCCCACAAGGCAGCAACAACTCCTGATACACACACACACACACACACACACACACAACTACACACACACAACCACACACACACAACCACACACACACAAACTCTGACTAGAACTGGCTATGAAGGAAGAGAATTATGTAATATGATGCCCACAATTCCCAATATCAGAATTGCTACAGAAGGGCACCATTGTTGATGGTATTAAAAGCTGCTGAGAAATCAAGGGCACAAGGATACCCATGCTACCTTCTTCACTGGTTATAGACAAGCATAAACCATGACTGTATTCATACTGAATTCCAACCTGAAACCCAAGTGCAATGGGTCTAGAAATCTGCTCCCTCCAGGGTCTTCTGGAACTGCACCCCCATCTACTTCTTCCCTAAAAGTTTGGAGAAAGGATCTATCTAAAATAGTTAGGTCCAGGGATGACCTCTTCAGGAGGGGGCATACCACATCTCCTACAGACTGCCAGTATTACCAACCTCTCAGTGAGGCCAATACCACCACATAGAACAACTGGCCCTGTCATCGTTGTGAGTTAGTAAAGCTCTGAATCCAACAAACAGTAGCCAACCAAGCAGTACAGAGAATACTTTTCAATTCCTCAAAAACCATCCCAAATCATATCACTAGACTGTATCTCTAGCATCTCTCCTAAACCTGTGCAGTTGGAATCCAACTTTTCTGCCAAACAGCCAGAATATTCCTCATAGCAGCACTGCCAATGATCCAATATCCTGTCTATATCCAACAGCTCATTCAATTAGACAGCTGCCAGTGGACACACTGATAGACGTTTCATCACCTTTATACCCCTGTTTAGTAGACTCATTCTTGGTTTTCTTCCAATGGTGCTTCTAGAACTCCTCTGGGGCTTTAGATCCCAGATCTTCCCAGAAAAACAAAGAATACTTCAGGAACAATCCAATCCAGAGCTCTGGGATAACAGGGGTCAAAATGGGAAACATTGTCTAAAAATCTTTTTAAACAGGATGTCTCTGAGACATTTTCTTCTTTTTAAGATGGGTGGCATTCAACTATCCACAGATGTTATTTTAAAGTTACGTGAATATATGCAACTTGTTTTTCAAATTACTTTAGGCACACATTTATGGATGGGGGAGGGCAGCATAATGTTGAAAGCATTGAATCAGATCCACAGTAGATCTAGACGAATATTGAGTACTTGAAATCTTAGAATGAAGTACTGCTGCCAAGAGGCTAAGGCAGGAGGAGCCCTTGTATCTCCATCTAAATAGAGAATTGGAAGATTGGAGTATCCCAACCAATAAGGATCTGTATCTTCCATTGTGGATCTGTATACTGCACGAGTCAAAAAGAGGGCTGTGAAAATATCTACAGACCCTTAACATCCTGGACATAAATTGTTTCAACTTCTACCCTCAAAAAGACACTACAGGGCACTGCACATCAAAACAACTAGACACGAGGACAGTTTTTTCCCTGAAAGCCATCACTCTGCTTAACAACTAATTCCCACAACACTGTCAAATAATTTACTAAGACTGTATTGCTATTATTCTTCTCTTCCTTACCAGTATCTATCTCTTCCTACTTATGACTATAACCATCTTGCTTGTATCTTTCAATTATATTGTTTTTATTTGTTTCCTAATACGATTTGATAGCTTATTAGTAACCTTGACTATCACTAAGTGTTGTATCTTTTTGTTCTTGATGAATGTATTTTATTTTCCTTATGTACACTGAGAGCAAATACACCAAAGACAAATTCCTTGTGTGTCCAATCACACTTGGCCAATAAAGAATTCTATTCTGTTCTGTTCTGTTCTGTTCTGTTCTGTTCTGTTCTGTTCTGTTCTGTTCTGTTCT
>WNWU01000030.1:9304746-9353689 GCA_012654045.1 Ptyas mucosa | reverse complement strand
CTGTTCTGTTCTGTTCTGTTCTGTTCTGTTCTGTTCTGTTCTGTTCTATTCTATTCTATTCTATTCTATTCAAGAGAAGACAAATATTCAAATATCATTGGAATGCTCTAAGAATTGGCCATTCCTGAAGGCTACCCCAGCAAAAAGGCTGAGAAAAATGAGGCAAATATAAAGTGCATGATATTTTGATGTACGCCCTGTGTTGCATTAACGTCTCATATGTACTATAACTAATACAGTTGTAACAAATTATTCCATTTTCTGAAACATGTGATCAGTTCAAATATAACCCAGTTTGTCTCTCCCAACATGCTAGATTTAGCACTGTCTGGCACATTGACACACAGTTCCACAAAGGAAAATTTTTCAAGAGGCAATCTGGGTCTGAAAGAAGGCAACAGCTCTGTGTCCAGTTTGTTTCTTCGGATGTTATCCAATCCTTCTCTGATCTCCTATAATAAGAAGGATTTAACGTTGATCAGTGCTGTCTTCCAGTTGCATCAGAAGCAAAATAAATGTTGTATTAAACCATGGACTTTGTGACAAGGACAAGTCATATAGCCGCAATCTCCAGTTTTACAGTATATTGAACACAAACTGCGGAGGTCAACACGAAAATGAAAATAGAATTCAGAAAGAACCAAGGAATAATTTTAGAACAACAATAACCGGAGGTTGAATTCAATGCTTTCTGTATTAACCACTCTTTTTGGATAAGTCTTTTTTTTTAATTAATATGTTTAAATTGGTAAATCAAATCAACAGATATCACAAGATATCTCAGTGTTTCTCTTTTTCTCTCTCAAATATTAATGAAAGAATCTGACACTTTTATTTCTATGCAAAATTCCATGGTTACAGAATACCCTGTTTTCCCTAGAACATATTGATGCTAATCAGTCCAAGGGTAGTTTATTGTTTTCTGGAAAAGAAATACTTGCAAAACATTACATGACTGAATGGTGGGACTTTTGCAAATACTTCTTTTAATATTTCTTTAACAACTACATTTTACATGTTGTAGCTACGCTTCTCTAATAAATATTCCATATATGGTTTTTGCAGATGTAATTCATCCTTATTTTGTGCTCTTTTTCATGTTATAGTTACTGTTGTTGCGAATGTGAACTTTATAGGAAATAGTTCTCTTTGCATTTTGAATGTAAGTAAAGGTCTTAAGAAAATATATTCAGGCTCGTAAAATAGATGTTTCCAATCTTTGGACCTAGAGGGCAGGGGTGAAATCCAGCAGGTTCTGACAGGTTCTGGAGAACCGGTAGCGGAAATGTTGAGTAGTTCAGAGAACCGGCAAATACCACCTCTGGCTGGCCCCAGAGTGGGGTGGGAATGGAGTTTTTGCAATATTCTTCCCCCAGGAGTCGGGAGGGAATTGGGATTTTGCAGTATCCTTCACCTGGAGTGGGGTGGGAATGGAAATTTTACAGTATCCTTTCCCTGCCACGCCCACCAAGCCACGCCCACAGAACTGGTAGTAAAAAAATTTGGATTTCACCACTGCCAAAGGGTATATCTGGAATACTGAGAACACATCATAAATATTTTAAAAATGGCTGCATAGAGACTATAGACGGATACAACTAATGAGATGGCTTTCTGCCATCCTTTAGGATATTCCATTTAATCTCTTTCAATTTATCTTTGCTTTTATTCTTTCAAGATATTTTCAGAGGAAAAAATGGATTAGAATTGTTCGGTATTTTTTATTTTGAAATAAGGTTAATGGGACACAAATGGAGGGGGCTATCTGGGGCCTGCATACATTAGTTTGATTAATTATATGTTGTCAAGTCAATTTTCTTGATAAAACACAGGACTGGTTTACCACTGCCTTCTCCTGCACAGTATGAACTGATGCATTTGCTGTTGTCACTAAAGATTATCTCCAGCATCTTCCTATATTGCTGCTACCCAACATAGATACCAACTTTCTCTAGCTGGATACCTAGGGTGATCTTCATGCCCTGGGTGATACTGGTGGCAATATGTATATAATTCTTGCATATACTCCTGGCATTCTTCACTTACCTCTCCCAGGAATAATCCCATCCAATCCCAGAACATTGAACCAAAGCAGAACTTGGCAGAGAGACACAAGTGTAATTAGCTTTTAAAAATAGATTGTGTTAAAATAAAAAGTTCAGTGATTTAAAGATATGTGAAGCTTCAATATTCAGAATACCTTCCTACAGAATAACAATTGCTGAAACAGCTGAGAATCATTACATTCAAGTGTTGTGAATTTCCACAGAGACATTTTCTTCATTAATATTAATATTAATTAATTAATTAATTAATTAATATTAAAATTAAAATTAACAAAAGCAGAAAGCAATTTGATGACAGGCATACAGAAGGTCTAATCTAAGTTATGGATCAGCCAGTGACAAGACTTTCTTACATATTAGCAGCATTATCGATTAAAACATGATATCATAATGTTAAGGAATTTAGATATGACCTTGGAGAACATGTGAAGAAACCATTCAGTGATTCACAGAAGAGATTATTCACCCTAGAGATTGAAGCTTGTGAGAAAGAACCTCAAGATGCCCTATCTTGATTTTGATTTTGTTTACTATAAAATGGATCAAAGAAAAAATTTGAAGTGTCTTTAAAGATTCTGTTACTATACCCTACAACAATAAAGTAACATTTCTGGTATCCTTGCAGTGGCTTTCTTGAGATAATCCAGTTTATTCATAATGTCAAACGGCCCTCCTTTGTTAGTTTGTTTGCGTGGATCTAAATACACTAAAAATCTACTATCCCTGGAAACAATATGTTAGTTGGAAAATTATAGACTGTAATGTCTAATAAAAAAAATTTGATCCTTTTTCCCATGCCAAGTTGACTATGGGGAAATTAAACTTTAAAATTGGGAGGTGGAATGGTTATACAGAAAAAATAGATGGAAGTTAGGCTATTGACTTTGGACCAACTGATAGATGATGAAAATGAATTTTTAACATACTGTGAGCTAACAGATAAATTTCATTTATCAGAAATAAGTGATAGCAATTTTTAAATTATATTTGTTAACATCGCTGTTTGAACCAGGAGCATGTTCAGCTTCTGAGACAACTGAGATACTAGAACAACTTGCTAAATTCTTTAAAACTAAGTTTAAAACTAGTTTTTACAGATATTTGTTATCAATAAATCAATGTGATATGCAGATCAGGGGTGGACTGCTGGGGGTTTGCAGGGGTTTGGGAGAACCTCTAGCTAAGATTCTGTGCAGTTCAGAGAACCTCCAAATCCCACTCCTGGATGGCCCACCCACCCTGCCTTGCCCCCCCCCCAGGAGTCCCCACGCGGCCTGTTTTGGATGCAGGTAATTGCAGGGCATGTACGGAGGCTCGGGGAGGGCGAAAAACAGGCCTACCAGAAGTTCAGGAAGGCCAGAAACAGTCCTGTTTCCTGCCTCCAGAGGCCTCCGGAGCCTGGGGATGCCGTTTTCGCCCTCCAGAGGCTTGAGGAAAGCCTCTGGAGCCCAGGGAGGGCAAAAATGCCCCCCCCCCACCGTGGTGCAGGAGGCTAACTAGGCCACATCCACTCAGCAACCAGGCAAAGAACCCCTTGCTAAAATTTTTGAAGCCCACCTCTGATGCTGATGTTAAATAATGAATGGCCCAGGCAATCATGGGTTCTTTCACCACCTCTTCTGCCCTTTCAAATTTTAGTAAATAATTATATATTTTGATTATTAGTTTTCCCTCTGGACCTACCAACAGTTTATCTAATTGCTGTGGTTCAATATCAAATCCATATTCTTCTGCGTCCTTTTTATATATAGATTGTAACTGTAGGTATGGCCACCAATCCATAAATATTAGAAAAAGTAGAATTAGAAGACTGGAAAAAAAATCTAGAATAAAAATTATACAATAACTAAATCTGTGGCCTATAAGAAAAACTAATATAAGATGTTTTATCATTGGCATTTGGCGCCAACGAGGCTGGCCAAGAAGTATCCAAATTTAGATCCAAAATGTTGGATATGCAAACAAGGACAAGGTACCTTCTTTCACTCATGGCAGTCATGCCCCGAAGCGAAAAGATATTGGATGAAGTTACAGGAATGGCTACAGGATTTAACTAAGTGTCAAATAGAACTTAAACCGGAATTGTTTCTCCTGAGGATATTTAGGGCAAAATATAATAGAAACTTAAAATATTTGATGTTACACATATTAACGGCGGCAAGGATTGCTTTTGCGCAGTATTGGAAGAAAGATAGTATACAACCAGAGGGATTAGTAATTTAAAAAATATTTGATTGCGTGGAAATGGACAAACTCACATTAGAGTTAAAGGGAAAGGATGACTCAGAATATTACGCGGTATGGGAAAAATGGTATGAATAGATAGATAATAGAAATAAGGAATGGAAATGTACATAAAGAAATAGAACATTTAGAAATAGAATGTATACAATGTATTGAATATTGATTCTAGTTGTATGAATAATGTCACAGATCTGTTAAATATGTAACAGAGATATGTAAAGAAAAAAAGTGCAATAAAAATATAAAGAAAAAAAGAAAAAAGAAATGAATGGAAGAAATAATTAGAAGTTCTTATATTGTCAAGAAAATGTGAGAGTGGCTTAACTTCTACAGCAAGAGTGTCAATGGAGCTGAAATTAAATTTTAGAATTTTGGGGCTATAAATCCAAACAATTACCGTATTTTTCAGAGTATAAGATGCACCTTAGTTTTTGGAGAGGAAAATAAGAAAAAAGCTGTGTGGCAGGTGGATCGGCCTCCCAGAATGCCCCAATCAGCTGTTCCCAGGGGTGAATTTTAGCAACAGGTTCCTTGGTTGTGAGCGCTGTGCCTTGCTTTTTTTTTTTTTTTGGTGCTTTTTTTTCTGCCTCTGAAACATCTGATGCTCCATTTCAGAAAAAAAAAAAATTCTGCCTCTGAAAGCCTCCGAAACAGAGCTTCAGAAAAAAAGCCTTTGAAGCTCTGTTTGGGGGGCTTCTTTTCTGAAGTTTCATTTCTGATGCTTTTTTCAGCCTCTGAAACCTCCGTTTGAAAAGCTGGGCAGGGCTACATTCGGAGTATAATAGACACACCCAGATTTTCACCCTCTTTGTTGTGGCGGGGGGGGGGGGGGAGAAGGTGTGTCTTATACTCCGAAAAATATGGTATTACAATTGTATAGAAAAGGACTGTCCAAACCAGCATTTAGTTGGAGATGTAATAAGGATAATGTTTCTTAAAAACGTATGTTTCCATAGTGCCCTATACTTCCCAGATTTTTTGGGAGAAAGTAGTCTATTGTATAAATATGATTGTGCAACAAAAGGTAAAAATTTTCAGAGGATAACTACATACCTAACTTGACAATTGGACTGCGTAAATGGATTCTCCAAGTCCTTACTATGGCTAAGAGACTAATATTTTAGCACTGGAAAAATAAATTATGGTTCTATTTAGTCAATGAATTGAGAACCTGCTTGCACTTGCCACTTATGAGCAGATTACCTATGGATACAGACATTGTATAGACAAGTGCAATGAAATATGGGACTCATTTATGCAGAATACAGTAGGTATAAAAAAGCTAGTCATATAAATATATGACATATATATTAGAAATATATGTAGGCACTTGAATAATATTTGCATTAGACAAGTATATATTGAATTAAAATTGTTATAACTCACCTATCATTTCTTTCTTTTCATATTTTTTGCAGTTTTTTGTTACAGCACTTTTTTTGGTATTTTTTTTCCTTCTCTTTCACAATGTATGTATCTCCATCACTCTTACCTTTGTGTTCTGTTCCTTTTTCTATTTTTGTGTTATTAATTTAAAAAAACCCCAATAGAAATAAATAGAAATGGGAACTTACTTTTATTCTTTGAGGCCTTGAATGGCATTTGGTTCTGTTCTGTTGAGATTGTTTCATAAAGAGAGGGTTTTTCATTGGAAATTGTAGCTTTAGCATGCTATGCTTTTTATACTGCAGACTGTAGAATCTGTTACTTGGAAAAGGTAGTATCAGATGGTTTTTGGCTACCATTGACTATCATTGCACTTCTACAAGGTCTACTGTAGGAGGGAGACAGGGGGAGATGAGAATGAGGAGAATGGAAGTATGTCATACAGATCTTGGACTCAGTCATAACAAAAATTAACCATCTGGATATTTTGTCAACACTGTCATTTCTGCTGGTGAATTGGTAAGCACACTTATAGAAGAGTTCTGTCTATGAGCAAAATTTCCTATTCCTGCTTTACTTAGCAGTAGGTTACCATCTGTGGTAGGTTACCATCTGTTATCATTCATAACTCTGCATCTAGCTATCCCTTCAAAATTAATATATTTTTATCAATCTATACTGTATTGTAACTTAATTTTTTGATATAATGTTATTAATAAAACAAACAAAAAGTCTGGGAGATTCTCTTCTGTTAAAAAAGACATGTCCCATCCAAGGGGGATACGTGTGTGTGTGTGTGCGCGCGCGTGCGTGCGTGTGCGTGCGTGTATACACATATAAGTATATGTGTATATATGTATGTATGTGTGTGTGTATATATATCCCATGTATGTATGTATATACTGTATATATATCCTATGTATCAGTGGTGGGTTGCCCCCAGTTCACACCGGTTCTATAGAACTGGTAGTAAAACCGGCAGGAGGCTCCGCCCACCGATCTCAACATCATCAAAACGCTTCTGCGCTTGCGCAGAAGAGTGTGGGAGGCACGAGCGAAGCGAGCACACACACACGGCCCTGCTGCAAACCGGTAGTAAAGATAAGTAGAACCCACCCCTGCCATGTATGTGTATATGTATATGTATACACACACACATACATACATACACTGTATGTATATGTATATATGAAACTAATACAGAAATACCTGTAAAAAATGCATACAGTATATCTAATGATAAAGAGGAAAATATTTAACATCATGTTTGAATACGCTTGCTTAGAGTAAGTGTTTTTTCCATCATTCAATATCCACTCATCTATGCTGCCATCTAGAGTTCACTGTCAAATATAAGGAAAGAAATGAAATCAGGAAAGCAAAAATAATATCCATATAATACTGTAGTTACCAAAAATGTAAATCATATTTTTGCAGAAATCATAAAAAGTCCTGGTTTGGAATGACATTCAGTGGAAGAAAAGAGTTATATGTTATTTTCCCTTTGCTTAGTGACAGAACTCCACAAAGTTATATGTTGTTTTATTGAGTTGATAAATTGTATAGTTACAGTTACCGGTAACCACAGGTAATTGCTCCAAGGGCAGTCACATTTTGGCATTTGGAATGTCTTTTGAAATTGACAGAAAATGTTTGGCTGGCTCTCAGTAAAAGTTTGAAAAAGCATGCTTAATTTTTTCTTCTATAGGAAGATTCTACAAGTGTAAAAGAACAAGGAACTATATGCGGTAACCAACTTCAATATCCAAAACGCAGCTTAGAAAATGAGCTATCCTACCAATCTTTCGAAATTGCTAACAGTGGCAGCTAATTTCTCAGTTAACCTGAAGGACATGGCAACATTAATTACAAAGCCTCAGTTCAGAACTTGGACTCCCATGCCACGTTGAATTTGTTTAGCGATAAGCTGTGAACCTGGATCCCGATTTCAAACAGCAGATGTGTGATTTAACTTAATTTTTTGATTAAATATTTCTTGTTATAGGTGCAATGGAATTACAGATTTCTGTTAGGGACAAGCAACAACCATAATAAAATGATACTCTTTAATGTTATCTTCATTAAGGGCAAAAATATGTAGTATGTATGTATGTATTAAATTTATATGCCATCCTTCTCCCTTTTGCAACAACTCTAGGTGGCTACAAAGGAATAAAAATATTTTTAAAAGATAATGCAAAAAAATTAAAATTTAGAAAGATTAAATAAAGACTAAAAACCAAAGGACAGGCCACACGGGGGAAGAGAGATCCTCTCTCTACCCCATAAGTCACCATCACCATTACGCACCCCTATTATGGCCCCAGGTCAGCTAGCAGGCCAGGTTTTAAGAAGTGTGGGGGCTGCTGACTCACCTCCAGGGTAAGAATATTCCAAAGAGCAGGGGATATAACAGAAAAGGCTTTTCTCCTAGATCCTGCCAGCTGAAATTCTTTGGTAGACCTCTTCCTCTGGAACGAATGGAACAAACCAATCCCATTGGGGTGAGACAACTCCTTAGATACTCTGGACCCATGCCTTGAAGTCCTTTCCATATTTCCCAAAACTCCACACGCTCTCCAAAATGGTAGCATTTGTCTATCCACATTTCCTTCCTTTTTGTTTTCTTTTCTTCTTTCACACTGTATTTTGGAAGCTAGACGTTTAAAAATAAATCTCAGGCATAAAGACAAAAAGGTCAAATGTTTACTATTTCTCATTATCCAGTATAAAATTCCTATATTGCCTCATGGCTATTTCTTTGAAATGGAGAAATCTGTTCACAGTTTATAAGCCTTTCCAGAAAATTATCATTATCCAGCTTTGTTTTTTCACTATAAAACAGAGTACTCTGCATGTACTGTACCTTTACTGCTTTTATCTTTATGTTGCATGTATCTTTACTTTTTGGACGGTGGCACTATGTTCTGTCCACTTCAGTTGGCAAAGAACGTTCAGACAACCAACCATCAATTGTCTCTGACATTCAGTGATTGCCCTTGCCTGTTTGCACCTGATAATAGATGGGTCCTGGAGGAGACTTTTCTTTTTTTAAAAAAAGTTTTCTATAAAAAGACAAGAAAAGAACATACCAGCACTTTACTTCTTCTATCCATAATCCTTATACTTATTTATTATCATATCAACATAAGCTTTAGCTGCTTTGCATTGAAAGAAGACAAGCGGTATGAGACAAGTATCACACGAATATCTGGGAGATACTACCAAAAAAAAAAATCCTTTCACCAGGAAGAGAGAAGAACCAAGAAATGTTTAAATTTTTGAATAATGTTGGGTATGACTGGTTTTTGAAGAAAAAAATTGCACGCTGTCAAATCAGGGAATAATTATACATACAAATATTGGACTATGCAGTGCTATCAGGCTCAAGCCCAAAAATAACATTGTGAAATCCAACTATTTTTTTTATTTGTTTACATCTAACAGAGACAGAATCTTGCCAGACTAAAGCTATAACCTTCTAACTTAATAGATATATTCTGTGAGACTCTAAGGTGTGGCTACTGTGAACCACTTCCTATCTCCCCAATCCAGTTCAGGATTGCACAGTCTCTTATCTTGGGTTTCTCTCTGGCATGTACAACTCTGGTGCTCTTGCTGAGATTCCCTCCCTCCCAGTTCTCCAGATGTACATTCCACCATAATTGCACTCTGTTGGCATCATCAGAGACTCAATAAATTTTCAGTAAATGGGGTATTCCAATGGCATACACACACACAAAACCTCTGCCATACAGAAGACCTCTGTGTTTACCAATTGTAAAATAATTATATCTACTAAGTTGAAAACCGTTTACGTGGACAGGGCAAGACAGCTGTAAAAAGAAATTAATTAAAATGTCATTTCCCAAACTGCTTTGGATGTCACCTAAATAGCTCCTTTAGTCTCCTATTATAAGCAGCACCTGGCTATTAACAATTTCATACAGTCATTTCTTCTTACTAAATAATATCCTCTTCTCTTTTGTTTATCTGTGATGTCTTCAGGGCAACCTTTCCACAATCAGATTTTTTTTTTCAGAGTTCAAAGCAGTACAGGTTCATCTAATCAGGTTTCTTAAAATAGGAAACAAATATAAATAGAGGTAGCATTACAATTGCAAAAAGGAGGAAAATCACCTGAATGATCTGCAATTCTGCAAGTGCTTTAAGAAGCTACAGGGCAGCCATGAAGTGATTGAACTAGGGATTCAATAAATAAGGTTCTGACCCAGGGGTGGGTTCTACTTACCTTTACTACCAGTTCGCAACGGGATCGCTTTTGTGCATGCGCAGATTGCCGATGACGACATCTGGGGTGGTGGGTGGAGCCTCCCGCCGGTTTTACTACCGGTTCTTGTGAACTGGTCCGAACCGGGGGCAACCCACCACTGTTCTAATCTGTATATTCTAGGAATATTACGATGGGCAGGGAATACTGTAATTGGCTTTAAATAAATGTGGCATTAATAAAAACAAAAGAAAATGATCCGAGGGAGCAAATTACAAAACAAAACAACAAGAAAAAATTACCCCCACACACATTGCCCTCAATTTCAATTTGTCCCCTGTGTTTGCAAACCTCAATTTGTTCTCAAAACTATCAGTTCTGGTTCTTGCCTCCTCCCTTGTCCCCATTTTAGACAAAACTGTAATTTAGAAAAATAACTCTTATTTTTACAAGAATATTAAAATGTGAAAAACAAGTTTGAATGAATAAATAACTGAAATGAACATTCCCTTGATATCTCAGATCGCTTAGCTCACAGCATGTGTTCCAGATAGAAAGTTGGAAATATACATTTTCAAGTTAATTCTTGATATAACAGCAGTTTTTCTTCCTCTTTCTAAACCACTCTGATACAACTTTACAAGAAAATATAACAAAACAAAGCCAAAGTATATCTGGAAACATGCAAGAAGCTTTGATTTCAAAAAAACCCAAAAATAAAATAACGACCTAAAAGTTTACAATTTTTCAGTTCAGTGGAACATATATTATGCTTTCTATCCCTTTTCTACAAGAAAAGTAAAGAATAACAAAGACACAGGGAAGTGTTGCATACAAAACAGTTGCTGCATGCAATATCGATCAACAGCATCTATCAAGAGCACGTTGCATTAAATGTTTAGTGGCTAAGTTAAATTATCACTGTAGTATCATTGTGATGTTATTTTCTCATGTTTGTCATTTAGTAGTATTTTCACTGTTCCCAAAGGCCTCATTTTATTGGAAACTATTCATATATTAATACTAAGGTATTTTCTCCTGTCCAAGTCCACATTGGGACAAGTGTGTTTGTTTATATCCCATCTCTATTTTCACAAATACCTCAAGATGGCAACCATATCCAACACGCTTTCCTCCTCCTATTTTCCCCACAACAACTCTGTGAGATTGGTTGGGTGGGAGAGAGTGAGTGGCCCAAGATTACCCAGCTGTCTTTCATGGCTAAAAAGGGACTAGAATTTAAGGACTCCCACTTTGTAGCTTGGGGCCTTAATCCCTAAGCCAATTGGCTCAGTTTTTAAAGATACTGATACTCAGTAAAGCACTTTATAGCAGGGGTGAAATGCTACCGGTTTGGACCGGTTCGGCTGAAACATTAGCGATGGCGGGTGTGATTCAGAGAACCAGTAGCAACGGAAGACTGAGGCTCCGCCCACCCTCCTGGTCATCGTTACTTCCTGGTCTTAACCAGGAAATAACCTGTTTTTTACCCTTTGCTCATGGCAGAAGGGTTTGCGCATGTACAGAGGATCTGCACACGCATGTGACGCAGCGCGTGCACTTTTGAACCGGGGAAGGTAAGTAGATTTCACCCCTGCTTCACACCTACCTCCTATATCTCTCCGGTTGCTCCATAAAAGGTACCAGTCCAAAATCCAGATATACCTCCTCTGATTCATGCCACAGACTCAATTCACACTAAATTCTGTTAGTTGTTGAATTAATCACAATTGACTTCATTCATAACATATGAATGTTATAACATATCAGTATGCAACTACTGATTGTGGTTTACAATGCACAACTGCTGCTTTCAAATAACAACTAAGCTACAACCAAATAAACAATATTGTCTTGATATAGGGTTGGAATATAAAAATTAAAAAATGTTTATCCCATTTTTCATCTGAGTTCAGTAATATTGCTTTCAGGGGGTATGAAAGTAAAGGCAAAAGCATAAACCATGGTAAAGAAAATCATAAGCAACATTTCCCCTCCAGTTTATAGTTGTTTTGCATACTGCAGATCTTTTTCTTTCTTTTCTATTCTTCCTCCAGAAAAGCCTACAGCAATTTATCAACCAATTATTGTCTTAATAAGCACAACAATAGCCTTTCACCTTAGTTCAAACTTATTCAAAAGCTGGAGCAGAATTTTATTTTGAAGAGAATTATGAAATTCACCTAGAGCAGGAAAAGAATCCAGCTTCATTTTGTAGTTATTGAGTGTGATCCATGCAATTCAGCATTCTCAATAATCTATCTCAGTAACGTAACCAATAACAGGATATTAATAAACTGGTGAGCTAAGAGAAAATGTTATGACTATGTGGACATAAAGGCACTTCCTGAGGCAGATGCCATATGGTGCTCCTCTACTATTCAAATCCCAGCCAACCACATCGCCACAATAGGTTCCCAGGATGGCAGTAGTGGTATTCTGTTTCATTCAATACAGACAAGAAGGCCTTTGATAAAAACAGGACAGGAAGGAAATGATCCATCATTGTGGGTTACGGTGTCTCAGAATTGGAGTAGAGAAATTGGCAGCTTACCCA
Organism: Ptyas mucosa; assembly: GCA_012654045.1. Classification (NCBI taxonomy): domain Eukaryota; kingdom Metazoa; phylum Chordata; class Lepidosauria; order Squamata; family Colubridae; genus Ptyas; species Ptyas mucosa. Next base: position 9,341,205 of record WNWU01000030.1, on the reverse strand, counting down.
ACGTTTAGAAACCAAACAGATGGGATGGGACATAATAAACTGAAATACAGGTAGTCCTAGACTTACAACAGTTCATTTAGTGACCGTTCAAAGTTACAAAGGCACTGGAAAAAGTGACTTATGACCGTTTTTCACAGTTACGACCTTTAAAGCATCCCCGTGATCAGGTAATCAAAATTCAGTTGCTTGGCAACTGGTTCATACTTATGACCCTTGCTGTGTCCCAAGTTAATGTGGTCCCCATTTTGCAACCCTTTGACAAGCAAAGTCAATAGGGAATCCAGATTCACTTAACAACCAGATTACTCACTTATCAACTGCAATGGTTCACTTAACAACTGTGATTAGAAAGGTTATAAAATGGGGCAATACTCCCTTAACAAATGTCTTGCACAACAACAGAAATTTTGGGCTCAATTGTGGTCGTAAATTGAGGTGTAGCTGAACAGTTGGAGCCGCTGTTCAAAAAACTTTTTATAGTTTCTTAGTCCCTCCCCATGGGTTTGGTGGGGACTTCATTCCCTTGAAAGAGTGTATTTGTGATCTGGCAGTGCTCCTAGATTCATAGCTCTGAATAGAGTAAAAGTTTGAACCTATAAAAATATTGACGTCTGGAAGAGCGGTATTATCACTCGTGCAACAAAAATGGTATAAGTAATCATTTGAAGGTGAAAATATTTTTGCCCAAACATTTCCTTTTAAAGAGTTACAGCCAATTTAAATAACAAACATGTTATTTGCTTGCTTACAGCTGCCAAAGATTTAGATGGCAAGAGGCTAAAAGAAAGAGACTTGGCATACTTACATATAAGAAGCAGTCTATCATATTTCTCACTAAAAACGAGATCTGCACTAAATAATAGGGTCTTAATTAAAAAGAACACCCTTTGAAGCAATGCTTAGATGCCACATGTTTCTTTGTAATCAGTAATCTAATCTAGGATATACACATGAATGCATGTCAAAGAACCCCGATAGTACTGAATGATTTATTTTGAGAGACGGGATTAAAGGATTGTGTTAATACTGTTGACAGTGATCAAAATAAACAAGGCTGATCTCTTTTCAAATGATTTAGTATTTATGGATTCCCTCCCCCACATACCCCGTATTCAGATGAGGATTATCTATGCTCTGAAAAAAAAGCCAAGTCTTAAAATGCTGCTATACACTCACAGGTAGTCCTCAATTTAGGACGAGTCACTGATCATTCGAAGTTAAGATCTACCCCCTCCTCCTCACCCCTTGTCACCAATGGTTTGAACTTGGACCTGTCAGGAAAAAAAAAAACAGAAGGCTAAATCCGAAGCATAAAAGAAACCTTAAAGCCCAAACTCAGTACAGGCAGTCCTCAATTTAAGACAATTGAGCCCAAAATTTCTGTTGTTTAGCAAGACATTTGTTATGTGTGTTTTGCCCTATTTTATGACATTTCTTGCCACAGTGGTTAAGTGAATCACTAGAGTTATTTATTTATTTATTTATTTTATTTATTGGTTCGATTTATATGCCGCCCTTCTCTGGAGACTCAGGGCGGCTTACAATGCGTTAAGCAATAGCCTTCATACTTTTGTATATTATTTATTATGATGATGATGATGATGATGATTATTTAGATTTAGATTTAGATTTAGATTTATATACCGCCCTACTCCCGAAGGACTCAGGGCGGTGAACAGGCACAGAATAAAATACATAGATACAAAGGTTAAAATATAAATAAAACCAAATTAAATAGTTTAGCCCAAGACAATTAAAAACCCAATAATTTAAAAGCAGATTAAAAATTTCAATTTAAAAGAATTTAAAAGAAAAGGGGAAAAGGTTAGGCCAGGCCGGCTTGCTGAAATAGGAGAGTCTTAAGCGCACGGCGGAAAGTGTGCAGATCCGTGATCCTCCGTATCTCCGGGGGGAGCTCGTTCCAGATAGTGGGTGCCCCCACAGAGAAGGCCCTTCCCCTGGGGGCCATCAGCCGACACTGTTTGGCCGATGGCACCCGGAGGAGCCTCTCTCTATGAGAGCGTACCGGTCGGTGGGAGGCTGTTTGTGGTAGTAGGCGGTCCCGTAAATAACCTGCTTTCGGCCCCTCCTAAGCAGTGTTCTTTTTTATACAAAGTCAGTTTATTGCCCCCACAATCCGGGTCCTCATTTTACCTACCTCGGAAGGATGGAAGGCTGAGTCAACCTTGAGCCTGGTGAGATTCGAACTCACAGTAATTGCAGGCAGCTGGCAGCTAAGTGCTACTTAAGTGCTACTTAACAGCGCTTTTGTCTGCTGCTCCACCAAGGCTCTTTATGTTAGTCACATGGTTGTTAAATAAATCTGGCTTGTCAGAAAGTCACAAAAGGGGATCATATGACCTCATGACGGCAACCATCATTAATATGAATCTGTTGCCAAGCACTGAATTTTGTTCACATGACCACGGGGGTGACACAGTGATCGTGTGAAAAATGGTCATAAGTCACTTTTTTTAGTGCAGTTGTAACTATGAATGGTCACTTAATGAACGGTTGTAAATCGAGGACTACCTGTAATCTGCCTTGCATCTTGGTAATAATTTCATCTCACATCATTCCTTTTAGTATCTTTTTTAAAGATAGAATACCTTAGCAATGTTGGTTTGACATTGTTTTCTTGTAATGTTGCCAACAAACTGTATCCATTCTTTGCATTCAGTGAGTAATAGATATGAAGTATGTATAGAGTGTGTATGAACTTGAATAATTTGTTTTAACTTCCCTCTGAGCTGCGATTTGGCTGAATGAGCTTTTTGCCAAGGACAGATCAAGTTTGACCCTAGGTATGAATTAGCTAGAATATGCTAAAAGAATTGGCAGTAAATTTATTAATTAAGATTGTCATCCAATGCAAAAGCCATTGAAGCATACAACTGAACTAAATTAATAAATCATAGATTAGCTTCTAACAGAATGACACCGCTTTCTATGTTAGATTCTAATACAGCAGTTCAGATCTGGTTTAAACTTGATTAAATCAAATACTGCCCATCTTTCTGAGGATTTTGAGGATTTTTGGAGTGGGAGGGGAACTTTTTTACACATAAGTCATTCAAACTTTTATATCTTGCGACCTTGTAAATTATCTGCTTCTTTCTTTCATGTCTGTCGATTCAATGACTTAGATTTACATTATTCAATTTATTTCCTGATTCCAGCAATCGGCTTCAATCCAGCCACTCCAAATCTTCAACCACTGTAATCTGTTGATCACATGTCTGATATGTTTCTATGGTAAAATTTGAAAAGTATGTCATTGTCTATTCTATTGCCAGCATATATTCTTGAAAATAAAGGTTTGGAAAATATTGTGATTGAAAAACCAGTCTTTCTGGTTTCTGTTAGAAAAAGTTATTTCATCTAAATGTAGATCTAAGGGTTTTTTTCTCAGTTTTTCACTGTAATTTTTGTCATGAGTGCCAGGAAGGTTATGAATTGTTATGAGTGCCAGGAATAATATAAATAATATGTTCTCTTTTTGTGCCCCGTTTGTCCTTTTTTTCATCTGTTCAGATATCTAGTAATTCTCTCCAGGCTTGAAAGGATCTTATGAAAGATATCTTTGGTATTCCCTGTATTCTAAACTATAATGCCTTTTTTAATTTTACACAAAGCTTAGAGAGTAAGAAGCATTCAGAGGGATGACTGCATGAACTATGAACTACAAAATAAATTTTAAGTGATATCTAAGAAATTAATAAAATGAACTGTTCACTTCACTGCCCCATTAAACTGATATTATCCAATGAGAGCTCATTGGCACAACCATGAATCATTTTTCAGTCATACATCCTCGGTGACATTGCCATTGTCTCAACCTTATCCAAAGTGAAGATATCCCAAAAGTGCTTTTTCAGGAGGCAACTGGACTTCCTTTCTTTTTCTCTTTTTTGAAGACATTTTGCTTCTCATCCAAGAAGCTTCTTTAGCTCTGACAGGATAGTGGGGAATGGAAGGATTTATATTCCTTGCAGATAGCTGGTAATTTGCACCCTTTAAAGCAGGGGTGTCAAACTGGATTTCTTTGAGGGCCCGGATCAGCATTGTAGTTCTCCTCCACTGGCTGGCCAGGGGGAAGGGGGGAGATGGGACAGATGCCTCCTGCAACACCCTGCCTGCCAAAATGGGGTGCAGGGAGACCGTGTGTACCCCTGTGCCGTTCTTGGTCTGCATGGCCCTCTGCAGCACTTTGCTGGCCAAAACAGGGTGCCCCCTGCACCCCCTTTTTGGTTGCCAGAGGCACCGTGGGCCGGTCCTTTGCTATTTCCAGGCTGGCCCCACAGGCCAGATTTAAGCACCCTGCGGTTCTTGAGTTTGACACCCCTGCTTTAGAGTGTCATTGAAGCACTTGGAGGCTTATCTGTGTCCGTAGGGCAGTGCTTCTCAAATAGTGGGGCGTGCCCCCCAGGGGGGGCGCGAGGCTCCGTAAAAGGGAGCGCGTTTGACCTCGGCATCTGATTGGCTGTCCAAAACCCTTGTGACACGAGCCTGTCAGAGCCATCTTTAGTGTGGGACGTCCGTTCACACTTACTTTGTTGCCCGACGGATGTGCACCCAATTGATGCTCAAATGACTGACAATGACCTTCTCCTGTGAAACATAACGCTGCCCCAATTAATCAAACTTGCTAAAGAAATCGGGCTACCGCTGCTGACATTTGCATCGATAGTGAGCATTAAGCCAGTACATGTGACTGCGCATGCTCCTCCCTTTCAAGGAGAACAGACCTTTTTCTAATAATGATACTATTTACAGTCGCGCGGGGGGTGCGAAAAATGTTTTCTTCTTCCTAGGGGGGCATGACAGAAAATAATTGAGAAGCACTGTCTTAGGGTCACCTAAATAGTGCTCCTGGTTCCTGCAGTCTGTAATTTTTTTTTTCTGGAAATCCATTCCTACTCCCACACCATTCAAAGGGTGTTCATCCCGAATTGTATAGCTAAAAGAATATAAATCCTTCCATTCTCCACTATCCTGTCAGAGCAGAAGAAGCTTCTAGGATGAGAAGTGAAACATCTTCAAAAGAAAAAACTAAAAAGTCTAGTTACCTCCTGAAAAAGCATCTTTGGGACAACTATGACCTGGAAGACTGAGAATCATAGTGAAGATAGTTTACAATTATATTTTTATTGACAATTACTATTGATAGTATATCTAAATATAAAAAATCATTTAATTCTCCCCCCCCCCACCCCATTTCCCTACCACATTTCCTAGGAAAGATAGAAGAATTATATTATGCTATAATATATTCTTCTTTCAGGCTGTAACCATCTTACCACCAACACAGTAGCAAAATTTTATGTGGCTACAGTGAAAATGTGGCGACTACAAGTGTGACACATTTGTCAATCTCATACCACTGATTTCAATAATTTTATCTTGGGGGTCGGGTGATAAATTGAACTTTGATTGCAGAAATATATTGATTGGATATGATTTTTATCCGCCTGCAGACACCTTTCAATAGCCAGTCCAATATTTATAACAACCAATTTGAAAGGATTTTTCCCCTGAAGATGTTGCTATAAAATCAATTTAGAAATTAAAATCTTATTCAACATGAATCTTATTCAACATCTCTCCTCCAGTATCCCAAATCTCCCAAACATTTTATTGCATGACAGACGTTCATTCCTTTAATGCTATCCAGCTATTATTGATCACTCTAGCTAACATCCTCATCCAAGGCCTTACACTAGACCAGGGGTGGGCAACTGTGGCCCTTTTACAACCTGTGGACTTCAACTCCCAGAATTCCTAAGACAGCCATGCTGCCTCAGGAATTCTGGGAGTTGAAATCCACAGGTTGTAAAAGGGCCACAGTTGCCTACCCCTACACTAGACAATCACTGGACTAGTACAAGAAAGGATGTCCCAAATGTGATCACTTACAAAATTTTACAGCATTTTAACTTCGTATAAAAATTTGTGCAGTCCGCTGACAGGCATACAATCCTTTATGTATTCATTCAATAGTGAAAGTTTCTTGCATTTGGCAGAAGTAGCAAGCACTTTGTTAGCCTTGCCTGGAATCAGAAACCACGTATGATCAAGCCTGAACAGATGGGGAAACACTTAGAAAATCCAGGATTACATGTTGGGGAGTGGTAATTCTCCAGAAAAAGACCATGACATATCAGTTCTACATTTCCGTCAAGCAAAACTACATGGACAGTCCACCAATAAATAAAACTTGATTTGAAGGAGACTGTACTTCTGCATCTTTAGGATATCTACAAACATACCATTTGTCCTGGTTCTGGCTCATTTCCACGCCCTCTTGAGCCCTGTCGTCTTAGTTGTGGAGCAGCACTTATTTATTGCCAATTTAACTGCAATACATCAGAAATCGCCAGGCTCCCTTAGGGCCAACTGCCTTTCAGTTTCTGGGCTCTTCTCTCTTTCTTTTTAGAAGAGGTTCAGTTGAGGAGGCAATGCGTTCGTGCATTAAACTTAAACTTAAAATTAGACCTTAAACTGTCTACTGTTGACCTCATCCCATTTCTAAGAGGTAAGGGGCGTGCCTAACTGCACCAGTGTGCCTACCGTCCCTGTCCTACTGTCCCCATTTATTCATACCCATTTCCTGTGTTCATATCCATGTTTATACCTATATCTGTTATCTCGTTTTGACAACCTAAATAAATAAATAAAAATAAATTATTATTTCACCGTTTAATCACTGTCCTTCTCAATTGTGTTGATGTTTTGCAAACGCGACCACAGCGTGGAGAGAAAAGGTTACGTCTCACGCTGTTGTCATTGTTGGGTTGTTGTTGTTGTTTTGTTTCTTGGAGGGGGGGTATTTTGTATTTTTTAGCTTTCTGCTGTAGGTCAGCTGAGTGTAAGGAGTACAAGTTAACTCCGGTGGAGTTCTCCACCTGTCAAGATCGAATCTTAACAAGACCTTAGGTTTCTTTTTCTTTTCTTTTCTTTTTCTTTTTTGAGGAAAGAAAACGTCGTGGGAAGGAACCTTTTGTAAAAGAGCTACGACTTTGCTACGATTAAGACACTCAGAAGGGGAGCGGGGGTGCCATCCTTTTCTTCGGACCCGCAAGTTGTTTCTCAGGTTAACAATTGTTTTTTTTTAAAATTAGTTTATAATATAACATACAAAGAAAATACAAAAGTAAATAGTAGGAAAGTTAGGGAAGGGGAAAAGGAAGAGAAAAGTGGGGGAAAACAAGGGATGGAAAGGGAAAAAAAAGTTGTTTCTCGAACATCGTGAAATGAGCACTGGTTTTTTAAAAAAGATTTGATTCCAATAGGGTTGCAGCATACGGAGACGGTTTTCTCCTTTTACTTTTCAAAGCCTTCCAGGGGCAGCGTATTTTCGGAAATGTCAAGAATCAAAAGAGTAAATCTGTTTGTCCCACGAACCCACGACCACGAGTCATATTTCCTCAGGTTTCCGAGTCGGGAATGGCAGAAATTCAAGAGGAGCGATCGATCCCGCATCTCCGCCTTTGACAGACCATCTCTCCTGCAGGTGGCGCTGTCACCGACCGAAGCGGCTTTATTGCGAAGACATGAGGAATATTGTTCCTGCTCGCGGCCGGTCGCTGCGAAGGCTTCGTTGAGCTGACGTGTGACTTTCGAAGTCTTCTTTTGGACACGCCCCTTTCTCTCTGCTCCGTCGTCTCTCCAACCCTCCCCCTCCCCCGACCAGACCTGGGGCTGCGATGGCCGCTACGTGGGAAGAAATCCTCAAGTTGTCCCAGCAGTTTCAATCAGCTCAGTTCGCCCAGGCGACGCAGAGGTGAGGGGAGGGGGAAGTACTAAGTGGGCGGAACGAGGAAGAAGCCCCCCCCCCCCCCCCCCCCCCCCCCCCCCCCAAAAACCCCCCCCCCCCCCCCCCCCCCACCCCATACCGAGCGACGCTTTACCAATGCTCTGTTGCCCCTTAACTCTCTGCCCCATGCCAGGACCGTAATGCTTGTAGAAGAAGCGGCGCGTCCTTCCCGCTTTTAATAAAAGGGGAGGTTTCTGAACAAATTACCGTAATCTCTCAATTACAGCTGCTCTTTCTTTTTTTCTTTTCTTTTTTTTTGGGGGGGGTTCTTTCAAAAGCATCACCTGTATGCATCCTATACTTGATTGCTGTTGTCAAGTGATGATTGACTGGGATGATTTTTCCCTTGCCAGGAACTAAACAAACACGATAGTTTTCTTCAGTGGTGAAATCCAATTTTTTTTTACTACCGGGTCTGTGGGCGTGGCAGGGGAAGGATACTGCAAAATCCCCATTCCCACACCCCACTTCTGGGGGAAGGTTATTGCAAAATCTCCATTCCCACCCCACTCGGGGGCCAGCCAGAGGTGGTATTTGCCAGTTCTCCGGACTACTCAAAATTTCTGCTACCGGTTCTCCAGAACCTGCTGGATTTCACCCTTGGTTTTCTTCATGCCAGGAACAAAACAAACAATCATTGGATTTGCTTAGATTTTCCTGTAAACCTACTATCAAAGGAATAAGCCCACAAAAACAAAAATTCTCCCTACATATATCTGTATTTATCTATCCAGCATGTCAGCGTTTCCTTCCTGCTCTATTCAGCATGCCTGGGTTTCTTTGCCGCTTTTCATGGAAAGTACATGAAATGTACTTGAAGTGTGTCCTTCCTGTCTGAAGCATGTTCATTATAGGGGAAAGAGCTTTGCTGGTGACATCTTCAAATGTTCAACACTTGAAGTACTGGTTTCTTTCGCATACTGCAATAATATCATGTTGTTGTTAGTTGCAAAGTTGTGTCCGACCCATCGCAACCTCATGGACAACGTTCTTCCAGGCCTTCCTGTCCTCTACCATCCTCTGGAGTCCATTTAAGCTTACGCCTACTGCTTCAGTGACTCCATCCAGCCACCTCATTCTCTGTCATTGCCTTCTTCTTTTACCCTCATTCTTTCCCAGCATTAGGCTCTTCTCCAGTGAGTCCTTCCTTCTCATTAGGTGGCCAAAGTATTTGAGTTTTATCTTCAGGACCTGGCCTTCTAAAGAGCAGTCAGGGTTGATCTCCTCTAGGACTGACCGGTTTGATCGCCTTGCAGTCCAAGAGATTGACAGGAGATTTCTCCACCATAGTTCAAAGGCCTCAATTCTTTGACGTTCAGCCTTCGTTATGGTCCAGCTTTCACAACCATACATTGCAACTGGGAAAACTATAGCCTTGACTATACACACTTTTGTTGGCAGGGTGAAGTCTCTGCTTTTTAGTATGCTGTCTAACTTTGCCATAGCTTTCCTCCCCAGGAGCAAGTGTCTTTAATTTCTTGGCTGTAGTCTCCATGTGCAGTGATCTTGGAGCCCAGGAAAATAAAATCTGTCACTACCTCCATTTCTTCCCCATTTATTTGCCAGGAATTGAGCCTGGCCATGATCTTAGTTTTCTTAATGTTGAGTTTCAAGCCAACTTTTGAACTCTCCTCCTTCACCTGCATTACATGGCTCTTTAGTTCCTCTTCACTTTCTGCCATAAGAGTGGTATCAACAGGAAATCAAGAAAAAAAGTGGTGGTGTCAAAAAAACCCGTGGTGATAAAGTTACTTAATTCAGCAGGATTCTTAAAACAGAATTTTGGGGAAATGAAGTTACAATAATAATAAGCATTGGGATTTCATAAAATCCTACTTGGATGAATATATCAATCTGACCCTGCTGATTTTAAATGTGTTTAACTCAGAAATAGTAGTCTCCATGATTCATATTTAAAATGTATTTCATATAATTTTAGCTTCTATAGAATTTTCAAAACACTGGGTGCTGAATTTCTGATAAGTTGGATACTGGAAGTTTGATAGATAATACACAAGAAGGTCCAGACCTAAATTATAGGCAGCTTTGAACTTTTAATTTTTGATTGTGGTAGCTTCTAGCGATTTGGTCATTAAAGGTAGCACTTGCTACGTGAAAATTATGTGACAGTAACTATCCTGATGATTTTACTTCAGCTCTCATTTGCTTTACAGCATCAGAAGGATACAACCCCAAACAGCCAGCTAAACCCAAATATGGGGAAAGTTTCCAGAGCCCAGCTCACAAGGAAACTAGATAAAAGGGCAAATGTTGTAGTCCTTTTTCCTCACTCTCCCACTATTTGGAATGCTCAACCAAGCACTAGAATAATTGGGAAGGAGAGAATTAATGTTTCTATTTAATTTCATTGTAGAGGAAGGGATTACAAGAGAGTAAGCAGGCAGACAATGGAGTATATACACTGAAAGGAATGTACACTAAAGTCTTGCCTAGCCTCTTCACACTTCCTGCCACCAGCTGCTTAAGAGGCCAAAAAACCTTTAGTATGAAACTGATTAAGGTCTGGTCAATTTCAAGCAGCAGCTGTCCTGGAGAGATTTAATCAACTAATTAAGCTCATACAGCTGAGCTTGTTAACTTGCAATAGAGATGTACTATGCTGTGGAGAAAAGTAGCTGAGGAAGAGAGAGCTTGCTCCACAAGTAGGGGAAAGGTTGCTAAGGCACAGGACAATACAAATTAACTGACTGTAATAGTGAATATATGAGAGAGAGGGGGGGGAGAGGGAGAGGGAGAGAGAGAGAGACTGCAAGCATTGTAAATGTAGGCATTGGTCGCAAAGTTACTTTTTAATCACCATCATAACTGAATAGTTGCTTTCTGAAGCAGTTGCTAAATGAGGACTACCTGTAGTGGCAAAATGACACATTTAAAGTCAGATATTTAGGATTACATGCAAATTCTCTTTATCTGTTCTTTCAATATACAGACTGTCAGAACGTAATTGCATAGAGATTGTTTCTAAGTTAATTGCTGAAAAACAGTTGGATGTAGTACATACTCTTGATGGAAAAGAGTATATCACTCCTGCACAGATTAGCAAAGAAATACGTGATGAACTTCATATTCGTGGCGGTAAGTGTGTATTGATGTAATTTTCAAAAGTTGACAGAATTTGTTGTTAAGCATCACTTATTTTTTAAAAGAAAGGTGTTACTGAAATGTGTATCTTTCTTATTTAGGCACTGCATAATTATAAATTTAAAACTGAAATCATGGTACAGTGCCTAATAGTAGATACTGAGATTCTACAAAACCATATTTTCAGTAGAAATGCATTTTTTCTGCCATTAGACTGTTGAGAGAGTACTTGAATTTAGCAAGAGAAACATTTTAGACATTTCATTTCTAAAAGCATTAGCCAAAATGCTAATAATAATTTTGTTTAAATTTATATTGAGCACTAAACAGCTCTATTCAGAAATTTCACTGAGTTCAATGACATTTCCTATCAGGTAAGTAGGTATATGAAATCCCTTTTGTCAAGCTATATATTGCTTGGCTAATATAATACTCAACGGTCATTTTTTAGAAGGAATGGCAAGAAAAGTATTTTTATATAGATTCCAAGTGCAGAATTCCTCTCTGGTGGAAAATTACATATCTGTATTGAATAGAACCGTTAAAACAGTTCATTGGACACAGATTTTTTTTTATCATTGCATTAGTTCACTGATATTTTATCCATGAAGTGAATAAGGAACAAAAAGTAGATCTCCCATCTCTTTGCATTTTTATAAGAAGTGCCTTTGTGGTACCCCAATGTGATTCAGGACTACATTGCTTTGAATATTTTCTTCCTCCAATGACATTTTCTTAACAAATCTTGCATAACTTCCTTCATCCTTCTGAAACATTCCTTGCATGATAAAGGCAGTACTCCTGTAATATTAAAATACTTTCCAAGGCAGATTTCATTCTTGTGAATGTGTTCGTCATGACGCTTGCGGCAGCACCTTCCCAGCCTCATGAAACAGAGATGATAAGAGTTTAGCTTTTTTGAAGTTCACTGTAAGGATTATATCATGTTTCTATAATAAAATGATTGCAGTTTTTATTGCAGAATGTAAAAAAAAAAACGCTGTCAAGACTTCATCCTTAGCAATCTTGCTCTTTCTTTACTCAAATTAATGTTTGCATTTTTGAGCTGATTTCATTTTTACTAAAGAAGGCATCTTTATGCCCCAATTTTAAAAAAAATCAGTGTAAGGCTTATTTTGAATCCTTGTACTCAGCATTTTTTCCCTCTTTACTATTCTTGGTGGTGCTGATTAAGTCTTTGCCTTTAAAGTTGTAGAAGTCCTGTTCTGCATCATAAATGGTATGTTTCCCTTAATGCAAGAGAATACAGGTAGTCCTCAACTTAACAACAATGCATTCAGTGACCATTCAAAGTTACAATGGCACTCAAAAAACTGATTTATGGCCATTTTTCACACTTATGACCATTTCAGCATCCCCAGGGTCGCATGATTGATGTTTGGATGCTTGACAACAACTTGACAACATTCATGACAGTTGCAGTGTCCCAGGATCATGGAATTCCCTTTTGGGACCTTCTGACAAGCAAAGTCAATGGGGAAACCAGATTCACTTCACAACCATGTTACTAATTTAACAACTTCATTTAACACTGGAGCCTGGTTTAGCTCAGCAGACTAAAAGCATAGTGATTAAAACCAGCTGTCTGCAATTACTGTAAGTTCGAATCTCACCAGGCTCAAGGTTGACTCAGCCTTCCATCCTTTCTAAGGTAGGTAAATTGAGGACCCAGTTTGTGGGGGCAATAAGCTGACTTTGTATAAATATACAAAAGTATGAAGGCTATTGCTTAACGCATTGTAAGCTGCCCTGAGTCTCCGGAGAAGGGCGGCATATAAATCAATTTTTTTAAAAAAAAAAACCAATATGGCAAGAAAATGCGTAAAGTGGAGCAAAACTCACGTAAGAAATTTCTCACTTAGCAACATAAATTTTGGCCTCAATTGTGGTTGTAAGTTGAGTACTACCTGTATATATGATACGGTGTACCTGTATATGAGCCATGGTGGCGCAGTGGTTAGAGTACAGTACTGCAGGTTACTTCTGATGACTGCCGGCTGTCTGCAATTTGGCAGTTCAACTCTCACCAGGCTCAAGGTTAACTCAGCCTTCCATCCTTCCAAGGTGGGTAAAATGAGGACCCAAATTGTTGGGGGCAACATGCCGACTCTGTAAACTGCTTAGAGAGGGCTGTAAAGCAATATATAAGTCTAAGTGCTATTGCTATTGCTATTCAGATGAAAGTAGTATACAGATGGGAGCAACGATGCTGGAGAAAATATTATAGGCAGCAGTCATAGACATAATTCATGCTTAAAATTGTCCCAAGTTACTTTGGAGATTTGAAGTCAAAATGAAAAACATAATGAACAAATATTAATATTTCACGGCATTCATTTTTTTTCTTACTACAGGTCGGGTGAACATTGTGGATTTGCAACAGGTAATTGGACTTTATTATAAACATTGTTTATTTTCCCTTTATCAAGTCAGTTTGAAGTTTATAGGTGTTTTTAATAGCCATTAAATAATTTATTTATTTATTTATTTAAATATTTATATGCCGCCCTTCTCCGGAGACTCAGGGCGGCTTACAATGTGTTAAGCAATAGCCTTCATACTTTTCTGTATATTTATACAAAGTCAGCTTATTGCCCCCACAAACCGGGTCCTCATTTTACCCACCTTAGAAAGGATGGAAGGCTGAGTCAACCTTGAGCCTGGTGAGAATTGAACTCGCAGTAATTGCAGGCAGCTGGATGTTAAATGCTGCCTTAATAGGAAGCATTAGCCTGCTACGCCACTCAGGCTCCTATTTTTAAAGGAAGTATAAACTATTTGATATCTGTAGATTTTATAATCATTGTATATATCACCTACTTAGTTTCTATTATGTTTATAATTTTGTACTTAAATATTTTATTCATACTGAAATATTCTATCATATTGTTTTAATTTATTTCATTTCTCGTAAAGCTGTTGTAACTTTTGAGAAAAGCTTTCTTTTTAGTCATCCATTGTTGAATGTTGGTGAGTGTATAAATAAAAATGAATATTTACCGATGCATGCAGAAATAAAATATTTCATTTCCGGTAACCTTTTTTCTTCTCAGACTTCAAGTAAATTGAATTATTTTATAACATTTTTAGTAATATGTTACTTCGTGTTTTGTCTTAAACATTTTCAGATCCATATTTTAGTTAAAATTTTGTGTATTGAAATAGCTGCTAAATAATTATGTAGGAAATTGTCAGTAGATTGTTTTAACAGGAGGTAACAAATTAGATTTATTTTGCTGTACTACAGAATTTGAATTTGTAAAACCAGATACATTTTGATTGCTATAAACTATTGCATTTGTTCTGTTTCAACTGCTGTTAATTTGTTGAATTCAGATCAGTGACAGTGATAAAATACTAATACTAACTTATTCCTCCTTTCTTTGCTCTGCCAGATAATAAACGTTGATCTGCTCCATATTGAGAACCGAGCTAACAACATTGTCAAATCAGATCGAACAGTTCGATTGGTATTGGGACAGCTTATAGATGAGTGAGTTGCTTAGGATAATTAAAAGCAATCTAATTACAATTGAGACATAATTTTGTGGAATAGCTTTATCTACATTTACATAAACCTTTCAGGTTTCGAATCCAATCAAAATGCTATTCTAGACTTTATTGTAAACCGCAATATATTGTATTATTCTTGTTAAACTGGAGACAAATGGTTCATCTTAAAATAGTGTTGCTCTAGATGGTAAAAAAAATCCATACTAAAGAAAACCACTCTGGATTGATTGATTGATTTATTAAATCAAATTTAAATCGCCCTCAAATAAAATCATTAAATAATACTAGGAGGGGGAAGAGCTAAAAAAGGGAAAGCAGAGTAAAAACAGACATGTATGTCTAACATCTAAAATAAAAGTGAATGAGAGCAATAATAAGTAGTCTGTCTTTGGGGACTAGTAAAAGAGACAAAAATAAATTTTTAAAAATCTTATTACATACAAAAGTTCCCTTTTAAGTTACATTACACTATTTGTAGTTTGGGATTTTAGTAGAAAGAAATATCGAATTTTATAAACTACATGGAAGTTCATAAAACAACAAGACCAAAGAATTAGGTATTTGTATATCTCCATTTCCACTTTGCAGTTATATAGACCTGTGTGAAGTTGTATCCTATTATACCCTGTCTGCAGGGGTGAAATGCTCCTGGTTCGGACCGGATCACCTGAGCAAAAATCCTTGCAGCCACTCCCCACCATGCCCAACTGAGCCGCATGATTATCAGAGGCTTTTTTTTTAACTTTCAAAAGCATTTTTTCTACCACCTCTTCCGAAGAAAAAATGCTTTTGAAAGTTTTTTTAAAAAATAGCCTCTGATGATCGCGCAGCTCAGCTTTTGGCCGAAGAGGTGGTAAAAAAAATGCTTTGAAAAGTCTCTGACCATCTCAGCTGAGTTGCCTGATTGTCAGGCTTTTCAAAGCATTTTTCTCTGCAACCTCTTGGCCGAAGAGGTGGTTAAAAAAAGTTTTGAAAAGTCTCTGATGATCCTAGCTGAATTGCCTGATTGTCAGAGAGGCATTTTTTAAAAAGCCTCTCTGACGATCCCAGCTGAGTTGCCTGATAGGCAGAGGCTTTTCAAAGCATTAGAAAAAATGCTTTGAAAAGTTAAAAAAAAAAAAAAAGTTGGCTGCGCCCACCCAGTCACATTACCCGCCCCCATCAAGCCACACCCACAGAACTGGTAGTAACAAATTTTACATTTCACCCCTGCCTGGCTGTGAACTGCTTACAAGAAAAAATAATAAATTGAAAAGAGTAAACAAAAACAACATTACAAACAATAGCCTCTACTAGAGAAGGCACAAACTAACATTCCTGAAGCCCTCTTAAAACCCACCAAAGAAAAAGAGATCCAGAGGTATGATAACATGATGTTCCACGAACAACGAAATTGTTGCTTCATCAGCTACCTGAAAATATGGACTTAACGGTAGCTTTTATTTGAATAAAATTACTCTGTTCCTTGAAAGTTTTATAGTCAGGCACCATACAGCTATATCTTTTCTGTTTTATCATCAAGTACCACTCCTAAACCATATACTGATATGATGCATATTTAATAGCACATTTGAAACATTATACTAATACTGATTCTTCATGTCATATCAGAAATTACTTAGATCACATAGCAGAAGAAATAAATGACAAGTTGCAGGAATGCGGCCAAGTGAAAATATCTGACTTATGCAAGGCGTACGATCTTCCAGGAGACTTCTTGAAGCAGGTAATTCATCTGAAAATTACTTTTTTCACTGAAACTATTTCACTTTGGTAGCTATTTGGATTGCCAGATATATCCTAAATGTAATGTGATAACATTATTTTAACTTGAGATTTAAACCATAACTGAGCTCATACGCATAGCTTTAATTTAGTTCTTTCTGCCACATTATTAGGGTAAGGTTGTAGCCAATTCCTTGGCAACTGCTTGCCTAATAATAGGAAGTAAATATACCTTTAAAAGGTAGCTTTTAAATTATGAAAAGTAACTCAGAACCAATTATATGATTGCTTTGATGAAATTCTCTATAAAACAAAAGTAGTTTGAATCCTGAGATTGTGTTAATGGGTTGCTTATATTATATCCTCTAGTTGGTGGGATGTAGGCAACAGTAAATTTATTAATTTATCTATTTTATATAGCGGCCCATCTCACAAGCAAGTGGCTCTGGGCAGCGTGCAACAAAACTGAAAAATAAAATACAAAATATAAAACCATTATTAACAAATATTAAAAACATTTTTAAAAACTCATAAAACTGCTAAAAACAAGAATAATAGATGAAGGAGTGTTAATAGTACCACTAGTTCAGTGGTGGGTTGCCCCCGGTTCGGACTGGTTTTATAGAACCGGTAGTAAAACCAATGGGAGGCTCTGCCCACTGACCCTAATGTCATCAGAAGCGATCTACGCATACGCAGAAGCAAGGCGCGTGCGCAAGCGAGCACACGCGCAAACTGGTAGCGATCCCATTGCGAACCGGTAGTAAAGGTAAGTAGAACCCACCCCTGCTCAGGCCCCCCTGGTTAACCAAGTCTTAAGGGACCTTTGAAAGCTTAGAAGAAGGAGGAGATTTGACAGTGTGGGGGCCACAGCAGAAAAGGCCCTCTACCCTAGGGCCCACCAAATGTTTCTCCCTAAATAGTAGAACCTATAACGTATTCATTCTGATAGATCTGGTGGGATGGATAAATGAAATTGGGCAAAGGCAGTCCCTCAGTTAACCCTATGCTATCTAGGGCTTTAAAGATCCACACTAACACCTTGAATTGGACCTGGAAACAAACTGGTAACCAGTGCAGCTCATGCAGCAGTATTCTACCAGAGACACTCATAACTGCTTATGACACTGCATTTTGCACCAGCTGAAGTTTCTAGATACTCTTCATGGGCACATTACATGTAAAGCACATTACAATAATCAAACTGGGAGGTGACCAGGGTATGAAGAGGGCCCATTGATCCAGGAACAAGTACAATTAATGCATAGTAGGAAGTTATTAAACAAGCCGCGGTGGGTGTTGTCAGTCAGTAATTATTGTCCTATCTGTTGATGTTCATGGCATACGAAACATTGTGTATTGGCATATAAGAGAACTAAATGGAAAGGAGCAGGGCAAATTGACAGGAAGACAAATAGACAGTGAGTGACAGTGTTCCATTCTTTAACATTTGAATTATATATTAGCAAGGTCAACTAATCTCTAATATGAACAAAATATTGTGCAGCCAGAAGTAAAATAATCATTTTCTTATATTAATGTACAAGTAAAATAAGATAACGTGCAAGTTAGATATTACTCATGTGTTGAACTTAGAATTTTCATGCACAAGAATTTCTCCTACATAATATCATGTGATGTGATTCTTCTTTTAATTGGTGTATTTTCATTCTAGGCATTTTCTGTTCGCTTGGGAAAAATTATTCATGGCCAATTCGATCAGGATAACCGTGGGGTAATTTTCACTAAGACATTTGTCACAAGACATCGGGCCCGTATTCGTGGCCTCTTCCGGGCCATTACCCGGTAAGTCAGAGAAAATGCAAAGATGGCTATGAGTAATTTAATATGTTTATAAATGTTTTTGGTGCAATGTGTATTTTGAAGGTACAAGTAAAATAATTTAGCTTCTGTTCTTCACAGATAGTCATGAAGTTTAGATTTGTGGAAAGCCAATTGCTTAGCATCCGACCATTCAGTTTTTAAACTAGCCGTAGCTTTAGACTTATATACCTCATTGTTTGTTTGGTACTCAACACACAAGCTAGAACTTGTCAATGTCGGCTGCCTTGTGACTAACTATATATGGAAAAAGTTTGTTTGGTACCCATCATTTTTGGTATTCGTACCTCCTGGAACCAATTAAAGTTGAATTCCGAGGTAGCACCGAGGTATCTATTGTGGAATGCAGTTGCGTGAAAAGGTTATATTGTATGTTTTCTTTTATACCTCATTTTAAAAGCATAAAACCTGTATTTTATTGTTTTTAAAACCTGAGACCATTAATCTTATAACAACTTTTCGTAAACATTTCAATTATCAGTAGAAGTGAATGTTGGTTTAGCTTCTGAAAATATTTTCTCTAATACATTCAAAACTATTAGACTTTCCAAAGCAGTCAACATACTGCTTGCTAGCTGCTTTGGGCCAATTCCATTGATAAAACCCTTCAAAAGTTTTAAAAGATACATAAAAGATCTATATAGAGCAATAAAAAAAATCTGGAATGGCTTTTTACTCTTTTCATGAAGAAAAGGGGGAAAAAGAGATAGGAAAAAGGATACATCCGTACATCATAGTTTCTTGCCCCTATTCACTTTTTACCTCTATTCCAATTTAATCTTATTTAATTGATTTTTGAAACATGGTCCCCAGACTACTGGTGATTCATAAAATTCCATCAAGAAATTCATGGTCCAGAAGAGCTCAGTAGCTTCTACAATCCCCGCCTCCTTATGTGTATCCTGACAGTTCGTTTGGGGGCTTAAAACTGGTTCAATTGACTTATACAATGGATAATACAAGTAGCAACATTTTGAATAAATTTACTGTAATTCTAAGTATGTAGCACTAGGTGGAATGGTGGTCTTGCACAAGAACCCAAAAAGAAAAGTATGAAGTGGCAATATGATGAAGAATATCTAAAAAATGGATTTAATTGATATCTACTCATTCTGGATCCTTAATACTGTACTCAGAATTGTTACATCCTTAACCATCAAATTTGTACTGAGAGTTGTTATCATGATATGGTGTGCATAAAATAATCCAAGTGGTAAATAAATGTTTAATTTGGAGTTAAATTCTGTGGCATAAAATCTAGTTTATAAAGGCCTTTAAAACTAAGATGGGAATGCATTCCATATTCATTATTTTATTTGCCAAAAAATCATTAAAAATAAAAAGAAATGGAGGGGTGTTAATTGGTGATCCCTGCGTTTTCCAAATAGTTGTTTAGGAGTGAGCATATGCCTCCTCCCCAAATTTTTCATTGTATTACCATACAGTGCTAACAAACACAAAAACAATATTGGTTATTGAGCACAGCAAACACTAGAAAATAGTTGGTCTGTACTGAAGATCATATCTGATGATTTAGGACATGGTGACACAGTATTTGACATGATGCTTATGTCACTTCTTTCTTAGACCTACACCAATAATTAACCTAATCACTCGACATGGATTTCAGGAACATCTGCTTTACTGTGAGTTTTGCTCAGACACTTTCTTTATTTTCCATTTAGTAAAAGTAGCATTTCAAAGTGCTAACAAGCTCATTATCTATTTTCTTGCTACATCTCTGTAAGCAACCATATTAACTTTTTGAGTCACCTGCAGAGCTTGGGAATCGGAGACATGGTTTTTGATTGGTACTCCTTTTTCTTCCGTGGGCAATGTTCAGCTGGTACTGTTGAGGGAGGACCTGTTGGGCACTTCAGTTTGGAATGCTTCACCTTCTCTACCATTTTATTAAAAATCTATATGAGCCTGCTGGACAAACCGCCCATCCATTTGGGATCAGATATCATCAATACATTTGTGGTATCAAATTTTAGATGTCAATCCCAGACTGAACAGGAGATGTATAGAGGTCCTGACTCAGTGGCTAGAGGCTATGAGAGACTAGACGGGGCAAAACAGAAAATGACTCAATTCTAGCAAGACCTCGTTTCTGAAACTTTATTGTGTGATGGAATAGTTCATCCCTTAACATTTGATTAGATAGCATTGATTGGATAGAAGGAGGTGATGGGCATTCCCGGGTTGTCATGCTGAATCAGCAGATGGAAGCTAAAGCCAAGAGAGCCTTTGATTAGCTTCAGCACATTTACTAATTTTGTCCTTTTTAAAAAAAAGAAAATGGTAGGGTGCTACAAGTTACTTTATATGGGGCTGCCTTTGAAAATGATTAAGAGGCTACAACTGCTACAGTAAGCAAAAGCTTACATATTGACATGCATTCATCCGTTTAGCAGTATAACATCTGTTTAACTGGCTGCCAGTTCACTTCTGTATCCAATTTAGTTGCCAGTAGGCTTGGGCCCTTGTTATCTTGACTGTCATCATATAGAATTTGTTTGATTTACACAGTCTAATAAAGAGGTGTTCCAAATATCTAGCCCAGAAGTAAGATGATGATAATGGACTCTCAGATTGACCCCTCCCTCTGTAATACTTATCCCCAAGTTAAGTGTGCCCTTACTAAACTAATGGCATTGGATGGTTATGAGTTTGAAGTTATCTTCAAGAGAGAATTTGAGCTAATTTGATATGTATATATATATATAGAGAGAGAGAGAGAGAGAGAGAGAGATTTTTACCTTTTTGTTTATTATTAATTGGTTTTACAATTGGGTGTTATTTTATTAATGTTTTATCTCATGTGTTGTAAGCCACTTAGAATCAGAAGACTAAGTGGCATATTAAATAAATAAACTGGTTCCCGTAAACAATCTTCTTGTTCTTCCTGGTTGCCTTCATTTTAATTTCTCCAGATTTAAATTTGCAATCCTGTTGAAATCATTCTTCCCCCTTGATACTATTTGGAAGCCTGAAACCACGTGTGCATTTTTCTTAGCACAGTGTCAGATTTGTTTTGCCAGCAATCTGTTGATTTTTTTAAAAAACCCAAAGAAATGGGTCTGAGCTAGTTATTCCAGGTTTTCAGGTGACTATAGCAGAGAAGTTGTTATGGAAAAATGGTTTGTATGATACATGTCAGCGCCATCATGATAGCTGATAGTACACAAAAGTAGTTTGCATTCTATAGTTCAATCTCCGGCATTTCTAGGCAGATCTAGAAAAGATTGTTGCTTGAAAAAATGGAGGTCCACTACCTGTCATTTAGGTAATCATAAGCTAGAAAGACCAGTGAATCTGACTCTGTACCGTATCAGGCAGCATATTAACGTTTCTTATTATTTCGACTTATACCCTGCGTGCTCACAATTAAAACAAAGCAACTGCCAATCAACAATAACAATAAAAGAATCAGTTTAAAAACCAACTAAAATCATTCATTTACCTAAAAAGGCTTCAGAAAAGAAGGCTATAACTCTCTCTGAAGGTACAGGTGCAACAGTTCATTTAGTGACCGCTCAAAGTTATAACAGAAAAAAACGATTTATGACCATTTTTCACATGACCTTTGCAGCAGCCCCATGATCATGTGATCAGAATTCAGATGCTTGGCAACTGGTTCATACTTATGACTGTTGCCATGTCCCAAGGTCATGGGACAAGCAAAATCAACGGGGAAGCCAGCTTAACAACCATGTTACTAACTTAACAACTGCAGTGATTCACTTAATAACTCTGGCAAGAAAAGTCGTAAAATGAGGGCAAAACTCACATAATAAATGTCTCACTTAACAACAGAAATTTTGGGCTCAGTTGTGGTCCGTAAGTCGAGGACTACCTGTACTTGCCTCTGCTCTACAATGCAGAGATTGGGAAGAGTGTGTCTTTTTTTCCCACACTCTAGGAAGAGGCCTTGGGCTTTCTTTGGTGGTCATTCAACTATTTCAGCCTTATTCACATGTTACTTTCTATTATCCCTAAAGGAGCCCAAAGCATTTTGTTCTGGCCGTTCAACCACTTTGTTGTCTGCCCTTAACAGAAAACACAATAGTCATACTATCAATAGTGTACAATGGTTGTTTTCTTGAATGCAGTGAGCTGGATTCAGATGCGTACCCATTTAAAATAGATTCATTGAAGTCTATAAAATGGAATCATAATTTGCTTTGGAGCCAATTGCTTAGCCCACTCTACAGTGGGTGTTCTTAGGACTAGAGTGCTATTTCCCAGAAGGACATTATTGTCTAAACTCAAAATGACTCTGTTAGAAAACATGTTGCTATGAAAGCTATTTTTATTAAAATAATAGCTGTTACAATGAAAGTTTCTAGGGACTTTATGTCAACAAGCGGAAGTCTGATGCCAATAACTGCTTCCCAAAGTCCAGAAACTTTATCTAAGCCAGGGGATCAAAAACCCAAGAAAACACACATCATAACCTTTCACTTCACTCCAGTCTTAGTTGTTCTTGGAGTTTAAATATTGCAATAGTGAGAGAGATCTGCAACTACTTGCTTTAAAAAATCTGGCTGATATTCCCTGTGCTTATCATTTTTTAAGATCTGGCTGTTAGCTATGTTCTATTTTTTATGTATATAAATTGTCTATAAATTTATAAAGGAAAAAAGGCATACGTACAATATGTCGGAATCCATAGCTTTTAGTATTTTGTAATACTCATTAAATGTAGTTATTAATGAAATAAGTTCACAAAAATATATGTAAGGATCAGGGGCAGGTGCGTAATGCTTCTGCACATGTGCAGAAGCGGATAGGTGGGTGGAACCTCCTGCCGCTGCCGCTACCGGTTCGCCCAATCCGAGGTGAACCGGTAGCAACCCACTACTGTTAAGGATAAACAGCAAGTTACTGCTTGCAAATCTATACATATTAGAAAAGAAGATTCCCCAAAATGTACACACAAATGTGTATGAATTCTCATGTTTATTTTTTATGGCTGAATTTATTGCTAATGCAGAAATGGGACTAAACCTGTAGAAAATGCCCCACTGATGATGTAAGAGTAGATGGCAGAATATATAGAAATACACTGTCATTTAATCTAAGGCCAGGTACATGCCTAGAAGCACATCTCCATTTCCCTTTTTAATAATTTGAATTTGACTTTTGATAGCTGTTACAAGAGACAGATGGGATTTGCAAAGCAAAAACAATATTTAAACATGAAAAATCACTTTAATCCAAACTTTCATGCTTCCAAATTACAAATCAAGCCGGAAACTAAGCGAATCCTGTCTTAAATTATATAATTTTACAAAAGAAACCTAGTTGTAGACCATTAAATATGCTTAATTACTTACTATGTTCTGCCAGCTCTATTCCTGAAACGTAAGGGTACATACCGGTACTTTATAATTGCAGCTAAGTTTGCTTTCATTATTTCTTTGTAACACTTTCTAATACTGTGGCTACTTCATTTTTTTTTCCTCAGCTTTGCTTGAAGAACTTATTAATTCTGGATGTCTAAAAGGCACAGTGGTTGGTGGAAGGCAAGATAAAGCTGTGTTTATCCCTGACATTTACGCCAGAACTCAGAGTAATTGGGTGGATTCATTTTTCAAGCAAAATGGTTATTTAGGTAACAAAATCCTTTTGATCAACCCTTTTTTAAAATAATTAAGAAAAATATATTCTAGAGGTTGTTTATACACATATGTGTGCACACTTTGTATATTTGTCAGTTCTCATTATCCTTGCGTCCATTTGTATGACCAAGAAAAGAACTGCAGTAACTAGGGAAAACATGAATTGTTAAAAGGTTAGCATCACTAAACAGGAGTTTTTACATTTGCTCTTTTATGTTCTCCTGTAAGGGAGAATTTGACCATTAATTGTTATGGAAAAGAAAGAAAACGCATACTTGGGACAATGATTCCTGAATCAGGAGTCCACAATCACCAATTATTACATTCCCAGAAAGAGAGCAATATGTTCCTTTATAGAAAGGAACATATAGAAAGAATGGAGAAGTGTTTTTATAGCTTCACCAAAGCCCATGGATACAGATTCTAAAAGCAGTTTCTGGCTCAGAAAAATAATATATTGCTTTCTTATTTGCCTCCCCATTTACCCTATAGAAGTTGGTAACCAGTTTATTGTGAGGCAACTGGTGGCAATCTGAGTAGTAGAAAGGCTCTATAGATAGAGCTGCCCTTTATCTTTGGAATAAAACTAAGGTTGCTTTGACCACAATCTGGTGGTCAAAGCAGCCCTTGGCCATAGGAAAAATTCCAAGACTGGGATGATCTGGAAAAAAATTGGGGTGGTCTGTATGGCAGGTCCCCTCTTTACAGTAGGTATTATTTGCTCTTGGTACTGTTTTTCTTGATGTGTTAATGGCTAGGAAGCTGACTGATACTGCTTTTAGGGTTTGATGGTTTATTTTTGTATTATCTTTTGTATTAATAAAAGTGCCTCAGAGCCTTTTTGGAATTTAGTAGCGCATACATTGCAGAAATAAATAAAATAAATTGAAGATAACAGGCTTTTAGGTAAGCTCAGAATAAAACCCACAATCCAATCTATAAAGAAGGGTCTAGAATCCACTGAAAAGTAAATATTATCCACACACACATCCCATGCTTAATACTTTGTATGTCATTGTAAAAGACCTTATATAATTTTGTAGAATTTGATGCATTGTCAAGACTTGGCATCCCTGATCCTGTGAGCTACATAAAGAAAAGATACAAGTCTTTGCCAATTTTGTTTCTGCAAGCATCTTGTGTTGGTCGTGAAATGTTGGATCAGGTGGAGGCATCTGTGGACGAAGCCATCAGTTCTGGTCTGTGGGTGGATATTATGGTATGCTTTTTCTGACTTTTGATTATTTTTATTGTTGAGAAATAAGATCTAGTTTTCAGTTATATATGTTGTCCATAGAAAGTTCTGCATTCAATCCCAAATATATGTGGGAAGGGCTGAGAAAGAGCCTTGAATTAAATCTTGCAGAGTACTTCAGAGTACTACAATCATAATATGAGGTGTGATGTATTGTACCTGTATTTATATGTAGTTCTATAATACAATATTGTGTAACTAATTGTGACAGATTGAAATCGTGTGGGTTCTAGAAGTACAGCCTCTCCAAGTGTGAGACTGTTGAAAATCATTCGACAATCATTTATTCTAATTTGAAAAGAATTAACAGGTTAATTTTCAAAGAGTAGATTATGTCAAATCAATATTTAACCTGGGCAACAAAATGTAATGCTGTTTGAAGTGCTATTTTCTTACGAATCTTGAATGAACAGATTTATTTCTTAATATAGCCTTCTATATAATATCAGTGACATACTTCGTATTGCTCCATGATTCAGTTGGGAAGAAGAACGTATTCTATATTTTGAAATTCTAGCAGATTTCTTTGAAGGCTGAAATCTGATTTCTGTTTCATCATCCCTTTAGAAAGCACTTGATATTAAATGTCTTTGAATGAATGTAGGGGTAAAATTAAAGTCAATTGTTATACAGAGACCTGAATGAGATTAGGATTCCTAAATGAATAATGTACCTTGCTTATGCTCAATAGTAACTTATAATTTACACTGTTTTTAATGCCTGCTTGAACTACTTCATCTGGCTTATTGCAGAACTTTGTCTAAAAACACAGTCATTTTACTGCTATAAATGACTATTGAATTTTACTGTATGTCTATTAGCTATTAGAATGGAGCTGCAGTAGTAATTTCTTCACTTCCCTGTAGCAAGACTTACTAGACATATATCAATACCTGTCCTCATCCTAATAGAATTATTGCTTGAAATTAACTTCCTGCAACCAAATTCTACAGAACATAATATTTGAGTTACAATATTTTAACTTATATTTTAATACTAGTTTGTCTTTGTCTGCTCCTTTCCTTTCCTTTATTTATTTTACAAGTGAGCTGTCTGATAAAATCTTGGTGGTTTCTCTTTATGCATTCTTCCATACAATTATATCTATTCAAATTACCATAGATATAATACAAGAGAACATCAGTATCAAAGTTAGCTTAATTCTGCAGCATGATCAGTAAAACCTGATTTATCCAGATGTACCGTATTTTCTGGCGTATAAGACTACTTTTTAACACAGGAAAATCCTCTCAAAAGTCGGGGGTCGTCTTATACGCCGGGTATAAGCCTACTGACGCTCCAACTTCCTCAGCTGACCCCCAGTGATGGTGAGCCCCAACTGTCTGGGGAAGTCGGAGCGTCGGTAATATCCACTTGGATGCCTGGGACGGTGGGAGAAGCTCTGCGCAGCATAAGCTGGGTCCAGCATTCAGCGGCATGCAGCCTTGACGAGATCGGCACAGCTTCCCGAATCTGAGTTGCCGGCGCTGACCGATGACGCTACGGGAGCGCCGACAACATTGAGGGGTAGTCTTATACGGCAAGTATAGCCCAAACCCTATATTTTAATAGGAAAAGTAGGGGGTCGTCTTATACACCCAGTCGTCTTATACGCCGGAAAATACGGTATATGTGGATTTCTCACAATCATCACATGATGCCATGATGTTATCAAGCATCGTGTTAATATTTTTATACCAGTTGTTGGAAATGTAATGTTTTAAATAAGGTTAGTTTCTTTTATGAAACTGAGATTTACATTGATAAAGTCTGTGCCAGGTTTGCTATCATATATCAAATTTACAAACAACTGCATATATGTTATAACAATCAAATAAAGAGGATGGCACCAAAAAGCAAAAAGAAATGTCAAAATACTATGATAAAGGTATGAAGCTTTTATCATACCAGTAGTATTTTGAAATTTAAATATATTTTGCATATACTGTGAAGTGCTTACTTCCTCCTTGATTTTTAAAATATTTTAGGTGGTTCATTAACTAATAAATGTAAGCTTGAATGTGACCATTTTTGTTTTATGATCCTAGCCTCTTCTTCCAAGTTCATTATCTGTAGAAGATGCCGGCATGTTGCTTCAGCAAGTGATGAGATCCTTCAATAAACAACCTTCAGCCTTGGTCTTTGGTGACACTAATGTAGTCAGTGAGAAATTTATCAGCAGCTGTGCTGATTTGTTTAGTGATCTTATGCACCAGAAAGCTGAAAAGGTTGGTTTACTGTGCGTAACATTTCAAAACAATCCTTGGAGAAGATTGCTTGCCTAATTTATAATTTCTAAGAGCGTAGCCTAAGCAAAATTACAGCCAAGACATACATACTGTAAGCAATTTTGTGAAGCGTTGAGGTATAAACATTTCTCTGCAGGAAAAATAGCGAAAGATATTTCGCTATTTTAGAACGAAAGATAGTGAGATTAAATGTTTCCTATCAAAAACTGACATAATGCAGTATGTAGTGTCCAAGATAATAGTAATGAATTTGGATCTGACACATATGTTACTTTCGCAAAGATTATTTGAGCTTGTATCTGTCATCAGAATATAATAATCATTCCCCAATAGAGAAAATAATATATAGTTCAGTATCGTCTTTCTAAAGATAGCCAGATAGCTCTGGGAAACTTATTAGCTAAATGCTACAAAGCTTTGGCCTTTCCCAGTTTACTCTTTACTGGTATGCAAAGATACAATACTTTGCCACTGGATCTCTTCCAAGGTGTCTCAACTGATGGCAATGTTGCAGATAAACCAAGTACAACAGAGTAGGAACAATGATTTTTGTGTCTGCGGAAATATATAGGCAGGGTTTTTTTAAAAAAATCAGAAACGCAAAGCAAAGTGGCTGATCATGCACATGCAAACGGACAAATGAACAGCTGTTCAAAAGAGATGATTTGCAAAACGTCTTCTTTATAACTAGAACTGCTGCCTGATGGGGAGACGGGTGCACCAATGGCTTAGCTTACAGTTTTTATGGCATGGAAGGTATATTTGAACTGCAGATTGCCCACATAGGATCTCATAGATGTCCAAACCATTTCCACATTATATAATTTTTCTAGGTTTAGCTTCAATTGAATCACAGATTCTGTATTCAGTTCTGGGTCTAGAATTTAAATGAGATAAATTGGAACCTTCCCTGATTGATCTCATACTGCTCCAAACTTCTTTGGGTCTCAGGCTAATACTAAACTGATGGGAAGATAACTGAAAATCTTGACAACCCACAGGAATTCCTAATATAACACACATATTTGGATATGGTCTTCATTTCAGGAAATGAAAAATGACCCCGTTCATTTAATCACAGAAGAGGACCTGAAACAGTCTGCTCTTATAGAAAACACATTTTTGAGCAGAAAAGACAAAAAGGATGAAAGAAGGAAGAAAGCCACAGGTAAAGATGCGGGACATAATCATGGGTATCCAAAATAGTTTGTACTCATCTCGGATGATTTGGGCTTCCAATAGAAATTTTGAGTTTGGGATACTCTATTCTAGACATAGCAGGAAATTGAACGGTCTTGTTTCAGATATGGACAAGTTCCACTTTTATTCCTGGACAGAAGTGTTTCAAGTTTTTTTTTAAAAAAAAATCAAATCAAAATCAAATCAAAGTGTTTTATTCTCTTTGATGTGATTGGAACCTATCTTGCCTGTTGTAGTTGACTTGTTATCTTTTGAATTTCCTGTTTGAAGCTGAGCAGTGGGAGGAACAGTGGTGTCCCTTCTGTTGTTGCCCTAGGGAAGCTGGGTTTTAGCTAAAATTTGGGATGGTGACCTAGTTTAGGCAGGTCAGGGAATAGTTTGGGTAATGAAATGTCTGCAAGAAAGCAACCAAGCTCAGAGAGCACCAAGGACCCCTTGTAGTCTTTCCATTATGCTGCTGAGGAGATAGTAGCATGGTATGTGTTTACTCAGAGTTAAACCCCTCTGGCTTTTCTGGGGCCTGCCTTCAAAAGCATTTTATTCCTCTCTCAGCCCTCATTCTTAAAATTTGTGAGTCTTCTGGAATAGGGATTGCAGGCAGTAGAAACTTATGGTGGGAGGAAAGAGAAAAAAGTTCCATTGAGCAAATAACAAAAAAATTATTAGTGTGGATTGCATGAAAATCAGGCAAACTTGTGTATAGATGGGCCTTCTGTTATTTATCACAGGATAGATAGCTAAAAGACATTTTTGTTCTCCAATAACAATAACTATGGAGGAACAAACACAAAACTCAATTCTTTAAAGAATGCACTTTATTCACGCATTTCTTTGTAAAAATGTTTTAATATAAACAATTTAAGCCCTCAATAACAATGCCGCTCTGTAATTTTTCTGATTACAACTATTTAGTGGAGCATGGATCTAAAGCGTTTGAATATAGCTTGTAGCTAAAATGTTTTGGCTGGTTAATTGAGGTCATTTTATATGAAAAATACTACAGGACATTGTTCTGTTTAAATTACCTACAATAATTGTTTCCCCTTTTTTGAAAAACAGTGTTATTTTAATTCCAGTGTTGGAGATTTAAATGTGTTTTCTTTCATTCCTAAGCAAATGCATGGTTGAGGTCTTACTATAGATGTTAGCTCTCTTTTTTTAGTAACTGTTTGATTTACATAGAAGTTACATTTTGCAACCAATTCTACATATATTTTATGGATGAAGAGAAAAATTAGAATAAATATTGAACTATTGTGCTCCTAGTTCTCTTTAATTCATTATTGTCCAATCATGTCACAGTGGCTTTTTACTAATTCCATGCATGCTAATTCAGGACTACTATTTTTTTCCCTGTTTGTTTTCAGAAGGATATCAGTTCCATTTCATTATGCTTATGAAAATAGATGATGTTCTAGGAATGTGTTCCGTGAATATGACTTGACTCATTCATATGACCAATGGTAACTATATTGTTTTTCCACCAGAGGGCACTGGAAGGGTGAGAGATAGTGGTGGTGGAAATGCTAGAGAAATCAAAACTAAAAAAACCAAAAAGAAGGCAAGAAAAGATGCCGATAGTGATGACGAGGCACAAGCAAGTAGCACAAGTAAGTAGTGCTTGCTTTGATTATGCCACCTCTTGTAGTTTTCCAAGTCTGTTTTGTGTTTCATTTTATTTGTACATGCTTGAATTTATCATAAAATGCATGCCTACAAAAATGTGTATATATATATGAACATATCCCCACTAAGGAGTTAAATATGATGGTGATTTTTATAGATAATTCTTTGAAAAGTGTCTTGAAGTAAATTAAGGACAATGTGGAAATGACACTTCCTGAAAAGATCTGTCTCAAATACTAAAGAAATGAACAAGAACAAAAAATCCCAACATACAACTCTTTAAAAATTTCTTTAAATTTTAATTAATTTTTACCTTAAAAAATTACATCTGATTGTTATGTGGTGGCACTATGCAAAGCATTTGAAGGAAGGGGCTGCTTTAATAATTCAAGAAGAGGTGAATCATTTACGCTTTGTATGTTGTGAAGCACCTTAATAGCAAAAGCAATAGCACTTAGACTTATATACCGCTTCACAGTGCTTTACAGCCCTCTCTAAGCGGTTTACAGAGTCAGCATATTGCCCCCAAAATCTGGGTCCTCATTTTACCAACCTCAGAAGGCTGGAAGGCTGAGTCAACCTCGAGCCTGGTGAGATTTGAACTGTCAAACTGCTGGCAGCCGGCAGTCAGCAGAAGTAGTCTACAGTACTGTGCCATCACGGCTCTTAATCAAATGCTTTGCCCAACCCCAATACCAGAACACATTATTTGCACCAAGTAGCAGTAATGGGTCATTTAAACAAGTAGTTTGGGGTAGGAAATCCATTTTATTAAGGCTCTCTCACAGATTGTTTTCCTGGGTTAAATAATTAAAGATTTTGAGTCACCTGTCTCCTGGTGGCTTCACATTCACATCCATGTAGTTTTTGTGACATCTGTTCAGAACTGGTTTGCTATGAATTCTTCCAGGATGTTTCTCAGTTTCATAGTCCAACCTACAACTATAGTTCGTAAATTATCTGTAGACTAAGTATTAACTAGGTTTGCCCATGCTTAGCTTTTCAAGATCAGGCGAGACTGTTTAAATAATACACCTATCTGTTGTTGAATTCAATTCATCACCATAACTTTATAAGAAACAAACCTTAGGTTTGTGGCATGAACATATCCATCATTTAGAATAATTTTGGAGCAGTGTTCAGCACCTAATGTTTTCCTGCATTGTGGAATAACCTTTGATATTAAGATAACTTTATTTTGCACTAGCTTTCACTATAAAGCTCTAATAGCTTCTATCTATAAGGATCTGTTAAATCAATTAGAAATGTTTGTCATATTACAACAGGTAGGAACAAGCAACTTGAGATCCATTTTATGTCGCAAAAAGAAATTGAGGACGTTTTAAGAAAGCACATAAGGGACTGTCCTGAAGAGCTCATCACAGAACTTGCGGGTCATCTAATCAGGTAGCTGCAATCATTTAACTTGGGAAACTATTAAACTGCATCTCTTGTACACAGACATCTACAGGAGCAGCAGAGGGCAAGTGACAACATCTGCATTGAGGCATACATTCCACTCCTTATATACTTGGTGGCAATTTCACAGTGCAAGAACGGAGAGAGTTTGCATTGTGAAATCTCAATGGGATTTTTGCCATTGCTGCAGTTAGAAATGGATGCAGTTAGAGATATTGCCCACAACTGGCCAAGCAGAAACCCATCATTCCATTTTGTAAGGAATACATAGAACTTGAAAGGGCAGAAACATTTTTCAGTATTTTAACAAATGAAACTACAGCTGCAGGTAGTTTGTAATGTTACTCAGGGCTAATTCTTTTCCGTGCTTGGGCATTCTGCCACCTAGTATGGGGTCCTTCCCTTTCCTATCTTTATTGGAAGCCATTCACTCCTCTGTACTGACAAGTGTGAAAGTCAGCCTGACATCAGCAGTTCTCTGATTCAAGATCAGGCTGTTTTGTTTTGACAGTCTATCATTTTTGGATCAATAGTTGGTTTCTGCTAATTGTCACCCTGTATTCTGTTTCCCCCCATCCTTTAGGCCCTTAACAAAGAACTATCAGGAAGTGTTGCGTTCAGTATTCTTGTCCTCAACTTCTTATTCTGGAGCTAGCAGAAAAAGGACCATTAAGGATTTGCAGGAAGAAGTTTCCAATTTGTATAACAATATCCGGTTATTTG
This sequence comes from Ptyas mucosa, assembly GCA_012654045.1. Classification (NCBI taxonomy): domain Eukaryota; kingdom Metazoa; phylum Chordata; class Lepidosauria; order Squamata; family Colubridae; genus Ptyas; species Ptyas mucosa. The sequence goes on along the minus strand of WNWU01000030.1, from coordinate 9,309,087 downwards.
AAAAAGGAGCAAAACATTTCACCGGTGAGATAAAGAGTTTTCATAACAACAGAATAAATAAGCATTTTGTTGTTAGAGCAGAGAATTATTGATTATGGAGAACTGGAAGAATAACAGTTGAGCTAAACAACAGATAGATTAGAAAAATTTAGGTAGTTACAGGGAGTATCAAATTACAAAGGCTGGGTTTACACGTCTTGATAAGTCAGTTTGCTTTAAGAATAATTTTTTGAAGATAATTATAGTGGTTTGGTACAAACATAATTTTGAACTCATAAAACTTTTGGTTGGGTTCCCATGATTTTCTAAGAAGAAATTAAATCATATCATAATACAGCATTGTACATGTGATGCTACTTGACTCTGATCAGTCCAGGTTTTTTTAAAAAATATTTAATCAGAAGAAACAAGAAAACAGTTACATGTGTGAATGTATGTGTGTATGTATGTATTAGCTGTTTACTGTGCAGTAGCTGAAATGCCTCCATCTTTTGTTCCAGGTTTATTTCACCTCTGTTTCATATGAACCACATTTTATTGTTTGCTAATTGTTTTGATTTCCAGCTGGTTGATGATCCTGCTCCTTCAATTTTCTTAGACCATTTTCTGCTACAGCTTTGGCTCATTGTTTTTTCTGGTCTTCTCTCTGCTGCTTCATCTCTACAATATTTTTGCGTTGATCTTTATTGATTCTGTAATTTGTAATTTACACAGTATGGGTGGTTGTTTTTTGGTCTGCTGGAAGCAGGATGACCTAGTTTGAAATATTTGACATTTCCAGCAAGCTTTTCATGCTCTTTGATGTCACATTTTAGTAATAAAAGCAGCTGGACACAGAGTTTCACAGTGTGACCCAAAGAAAGTTTACTGTATAGAAAAGGGATAACTATGGCAAGATTTTTTTTTTGAGATTTCTATTTTATTATTATTTATTATTATTATTATTTATTGGATTTATATGCCTCCCTCTCTCCAAAGGACTCAGGGTGGCTCATATCACACGAAACAATCCCAATAAATACAAATTAAAACATATTAAAACAGACTAAAACCAATTTAAAACAATAGACCCAATTTTTGCCATTTAATCCATATATATATATATATATTATGCTGAACTTAGATTGTGGAGATTTCTTATGTAATATGCTGATTTTAAACTAGCATTTTAATAATAGAAATTTTACTTTACAGATGAGACACAAAATAACATTGCCAAACACATGCTGAGGACAGTTTGTACAGATATCACTAATCTTATTTTCAACTTCCTTGCTGCTGATGTAATGATGGCAGCTGATGACTACACTACCATTACAATTGAGGTACAACAATACAATTTTCTGTAGTGTCTTGGTTTCTTAAAGAATGATGGGTTTCCCAAGCTGTGCAAGAAATCTGCCCATTTATAGTTAATTTTAAAATCTTGACAGGTACCACGTTTCACTGTGTTTGATTATGGCCTCCAGAATCTTCCAAAACACGCCAAAATTTAACACTTACAACTTATAATTTAAATTGATTTTCAAAAAAGCTAAAATAAGAAAAGCAGGCATGGGGGAACCTGAACCCTTGTAAGAGAGAAGATTAAAGCAAATACATTTGAAGACATTTTACGATTATTAAAATGAAAATAATATTTCCAGCAGCCTGCTGAAAACATCACACAGATAGTGTAAGGACAGTGGCAGACAGGGGTTCCTGGCATGCTGTGGCCCATGGTGTCGCGAAGAATTGAATGACTTAGTCACTGAACAAAAAAAAAAATAGGCAGGTTTATAGAAAAATGGATGATATTTCAGATAGCCTAATCTTAAACCATTTAGTAATTTGTAGGAATAACCATCACCTTTAAAAGTGCATGGAAACAACTTAGCAGCAGTACAATTAAGATGAAACCTGTGTAGTAGGATCAACAAGTGACACATTGAAAAGGATCTATTGTGTTACACTGTGTTCTAATTGCAGTTTGAAACTTAAGTGTATCTTAAATATGTAGAAATAAACTAAACAAGAAAAAATTAAGCCAAGTATTGTATCATTTAGAATTAAGTAGCTGTGAGTTAGGTATCTTCCTTCCTCTCAGATAAATAGCTAAGAATAAACTTTTCAATGTTTCCTGTCTGTTTCCCAGACTAGCATATAAATAAAAAAAATATTTAGGACATTATCATGCAGTTCTTTCCTTATTTGTAAAAATAAGAGATAGATTAGGAAAAATAAATTACACCTGTGTGCGCATACACATACACACGCACACACAACAGTTTTTAGAATATATTGATACTTGTGAAATATTTAAGCATTTTCAGAAATAAATAAATTAGACCTTGAAACCTCACATTATCTTTAACATGTTATTTTCTTCTTAAAACTCAAATAGATGAGGAAAAAAATTTTAAGTACATTATCTGAAGAGATGAGAGGTCCTTTAACAAAGCTCCATGTTTCTCTGAATGGCAAGGTAAATTCCAAGTTAATTACAAGTTTATTTTGTAATTAATTTGTTGAAGGATGTTGTTAATTATTTATTAGCTTAATGACATTTTGAAATATGTAGATATTAGTCTGAACCACTCTTCCCCAACCACTATTAGATTAATACAAGAGCCTTGGTAATACAGTGGTTTAAATCACCCTGTTATTAATACCAGCTGCCTGCAATTATTGCAGGTTCGAATCTCACCAGGCTCAAGGTTGACTCAACCTTCCATCCTTTCTAAGGTAGGTAAATTGAGGACCCAGTTTGTGGGGGCAATAAGCTGACTTTGTATAAATATACAAAAGTATGAAGGCTATTGCTTAGCGCATTGTAAGCCGCCCTGAGTCTCCGGAGAAGGGTGGCATATAAATCAAAATTTAAAAAAAAATACCAGTCAGAATGGGGGGAAATAACATTTATCTGCCTAGAAATGGAGATGAAGGTAGGGACACCAATGATAGAAAATTAATTTTCATGTCTATTTGGAAGAAGAGTTATAAAATTATAAAACTTCCTAATAGGAATAGGAAACATTAATTACATTTTTCTCAGTTGAAAATGTCAGATTAGTTTTAAAATGTACTGTTTTGCTTTTGAATGAAATCTGTATGAATTGTGGATAGTTTTCATTTGATCCATCTCATTGTTTTCCATACCTTGATATAAGAATTGTGTTCAATTTTTTTCTTAAGCGACTCATTGTGATAGAACTATTTTTACAAAGTGTAATGGGTAAAGAGAGAAAATGGCAGAGCATCTATGAAAGGTATATCCTCACAATCAGTGATCAGATTTAGGAATGGAATCACTTTTCAGTTAACTGCATCTATCCAAAATCCTATATTTAAGTTGTTTCTTTTTCATTTATCAAACCATTATATCTGACCTCTCAAATGTTTATCCTATATCTCACCTAGACTTACTACAGTCCTATCTGTGGTACATACCTCTGTGTGAACATCCTTGCTTTGATAGATGAAGAGTATTTTCTCTCTCTTTTTCCCCTTTCTGGTGATTCATTGATTTATTCTTTTTATATGCCTAGAAAATAATATTTTTGTTAGAGAAATTGTTGGAACCTGAACTGGTAATAATGAGCTTGTTTCTATTTTTTTTAAAAGACTTTGGAAGAATTTGTTTCTTGTCTTGATGCTGCTGCAGAGGCTTGTGATATTATGGTGAAAAAGGGAGATAAGAAGAAAGAAAGGTAAGTGTTAATTTGGGGGTGATGGAAGATTACCATCTTGTTGTGGTGAGGATATAATAGTGATTCATATGAGCCTGAGGGTTGAAATTCTGTGTAAATCACCCTTGCCAATAAATTAGAAAGTGGAGTGTGAATACTAAGACTAATCGATAGCACAGGGATTAGCTGGTAACGTTCTGTCTGAAGAAAGTCAACTGATACAGGAGAAAAAAGCTTCAAATTCAAGACCGGAAGAAGGCAATGGCAACCTATTTCTGTATTGTTGTCAAGGCTGTAAAATTTAGATATGCCAGCTGGAAAGACTTCCACTTTGAAAGGCATTCATCTAATTCCCAGGGAATTGTTTAAAAAACCCACAAGCAGACCAGGCGGTTTGGAGATGAGCTGACCAAATTGCAAGGATTTTGCTCACTGATGCTGCCAGTATTAGAAGAGCAAGTGTTTTTTGTTGATTTTGTTTTTTGCTTTTTAACTAAGAACATAGATTGTGGGGGGGAAATGAAATTAAAACTATCAGATTGAGAGAGAGAGCGGGATAGAGAGAAAAAGAAAAAGAAAGAAAGAAGAGAGGAAGGAAGGAAGGAAGGAAGGAAAGAAAGAAAGAAAGAAAGAAAGAAAGAAAGAAAGAAAGAAAGAAAGAAAGAAAGAAAGA
>WNWU01000030.1:9273458-9304736 GCA_012654045.1 Ptyas mucosa | reverse complement strand
AGAAAGAAAGAAAGAAAGAAAGAAAGAAAGAAAGAAAGAAAGAAAGATCTGTGCAAATGGAAATTTATCTAGTCATAATTTTCAGCTTCGCTCATGAGGCCAGAATTGTCTGTAAACATTTTATGGATAGAGAATTTTAATTATTTTATATTACTGAAATAATGAAAGCCTGTTAAATTATTAAAATGTTTATTATCTGCTATTATATTTAAAAGTTGTAGTATAGAAGTCCAAAATTATTTATAATTTAAATATTTTCAATTTTATTGGTAGGTAAATAGAGCAATATTTAGCAGTATTTAATATGCATATTGGCTCCCAAGAGAATGCTCCTCTAAGGCCAATAGTTTTATGGTTAATACATTATTTTGCAAATGTGCTGAACATTGTGGTAAATCTCAACATGCTTTAGTTGATAAAAATAATCTTTCTTAACTCTTCCTGTTTAATTTCTTAGACAAATCCTGTTTCAGCATAGACAAGCTCTGATTGAACATCTGAAAGTCACAGAAGATCCAGCTCTAATTCTCCATCTGACATCAGTCTTGGTGTTTCAATTTTCAACCCATTCCATGCTTCATGCACCAGGAAGATGTGTGCCGCAGATAATTACCTTCTTAAGTACAAAGATCCCAGAGGTATTTTCACTGAAAGCTAGGAGATTATTTTACATTCCTGTGTCCCACTCATAGACATATATATTTCATTCACTGACAAGAGGGACTCAGCACCAAACTCTCCTGGTTGTGTTTTTGACTCTAAGGCACATCTGGTTTTGCTTAACCAAAGAGCAGAGGGGGTTAAGAAAATTATGCCCAGTCCTGGTGTATGGGGGTTAATTTGTTGGAAACCATACCTCATTCAGCGGGCTCATGAGTTTTATGCAACCCCAACTCAGCCATTAATGTTCCCAATGAATGTTAAATGGTTCTTCCACTAATTGAGAGTTTATTTATTAGAGCTCCTCAAACATCTGCCCCTACCGCTCTGTTTGCCAGAGTCTAGGGCAGAGGTGTGATGCTCGTGTTGTCACGTCGTCGTCATGTGACGACCGCAACATTTTTCCCCTTCGCTAAACCAGGGGTGGGCGTGGCCAGCATGTGATGCATCTGGCCCACAGGCCGCGAGCTTGACACCCCTGGTCTGGGGCATTGGAAGAAACTATGTCTGCATTCCAACACTTCTTGTTTCCTTCCTGGTTAGTCTCTTTTCACAAGCAGCACTGCAGCCCACATCCTAGGATTGAAGGCCTTTTTCTTTTTTGAACTTATTTTGTAGCTGACTGGCTTCATGTCTTTTCAAACACACGTGTACAGTTGAACCAGTGCCTTTTCATTCCGTCAGCTTTGATGCTTCGTGTCTGCACTTCAGCAGTACTGAAGAGGTTGCTTCCCCTCTAAGATCATCTGCAGTTCGCAATTGAATCTCCATATTGAACCTGACCTCACAATAGTTAATATTACTGTTATAGTCTGACTTGCAATGTTAGGGTCCTGGGTCTTCTCACAAGTGTTCATTCTGCATCTGTAATAGGGTCGAGCGGGCAAAAGAAAAGAACATACTGACATTCATTAAACCATTTTTTTAATGACTTGTAAACCACTATTTTTGAAGGATTGACAAAATTAAAATGAAGTAGAGAGGTCTAAGGAAGGAGACTTTGCCTATGACAGAGTTCCAGTGATTGAGAAATAAAGATTTAGTTTTTGGGGATCCACTGGATCAAAAATCTCATGGACCTTTCAAAGAGTCTGATTTTGTACCATAAGCTATGCTAGCCTGGCATAATAATAATAATTTAAAAAAACCTTTCCCACAAACACACAGGATTTTTCATCTGACCAGTAGAAACTAATGGAGCTTGGGATATGGTAATGGATACCATACTGTCTAGCCCTTAAATTGAACCGCTCATGGGCACATATGCTCATTTATTGGAAAAGATCCATTGAATTTGATGGGCCTTAATTTTATGTGGATATACAGAATTGTTTTGTAATGGGTTGCATTTCTATTACCATATTTTAGCAAAATATTTTAAGTCTGCAAGGAAATGAAACCCAAATAGCTCTGGGTTAACAAATTAGGCCTTTGATGCAGCTGTTAAGTTACATTTCTGGATCTGGCATATTCTTCATAAAAGAACTAAAATATGACACGGTGTACAAAACTGCACATTTCTCTTTTGCCTTGATCCCAATGTTGTCATCCTGTTCAGAAAGCATTAATTCGTTAGATTTTTATTCCATTTTCATTTTGTGCATCTCAGGGAGGCATACATAATTCTCCCCCACAAAAACAGCCCTTGAGGTAGGTTGTTTGAGAGAAAGTGAGTGGCCCAAAGTCTTCCATACTTTAAGGCAAAATTGGAACTCGCGATCTATCACTTCCTTTGATCCGTCCTGTTTCTCTGGATTTTTGAGTTTATTTTTGTCTGTTTCATTTCATCTAATAAGCCTTCATAAAAGCCACTTTGAATTCTAATTTATTTCTTTTTAGGATCAGCATTCTCTTCTTGTCAAGTACCAGGGATTAGTAGTGAAACAACTGATCAGTCAGAACAAGAAGATTGGGCAAGGTGATGATGATTCAGTCGAGAGCACCTTGAACACTGAAGAAAACACAGAAGCAATCTGGAAAGAACTCCAGGAGCTGTCCGGCTCTGTCAAAGATCTTATTCTCAGGTCCAGAAAATCTTCTGTAACGGAGGAATGTTAAAACTAATAAACTTCCTTCAGGCTTCTCAAAGAGTCAGAATATTTTCTTGGAGAAAAACATTGCTGATGATTTTGAAACAGCCTTGGCTTTTAGAAGCTTTGCTTGGAAAACTCTATTGTATTATGAAACCCAGAAGCTGATAATGTAGTAGCAGTGTGTGCATCTAGTCAAGAAATATTCATTGAATATTAATTATGAAAAAAAGGAAAATAACAACAAGAGCTCCTCTACGAAGGAGGTGGGCAGTTAAATAAACAAGATTTTATTTTTTTTACAAAAATAATTTACATTTTGGTCAGTGGTCAGTTGATCTCCCTATTATTTATACAGCTGATAATTCTTGAATCAGGTTAGGCAGGTTTATAAACAGAATTAATACTCGGTTTTGAAGACTGGCTGCCTGCAGCAATGATCTCTAAATATAAAATATATTAGTTATATCAGCAATAGTATTATTAAAGTGCTTTATATAGAGTCAACGCCAACTTTCAGATTTTATACAACACTATCTAGGAAATTCTTTTTAATTTGACAACCTACAATTTCATACATTCAGTACAAGAGAGGGGGGTTTTTTTTCACTTAGGAAATCTAGTATTTTTGCAAAACCATGACTTGCCTGAACATGGGATCATTCTGAAACATTTGGTAACATACAAGACTGTGTTTTGGATCTAGTATGTTATCCTCCAGAACTGTCCACTGGAGAAAGAGGGAAATAGCAATATTTAAATTCCCTTCCATAAAATTAATTTATTGTGTGCCATCAAGTCAGTGTCAGCCCTTAGCAACCACATGGGTAGATTTTTCTCATTAAATTCCAACATTAACTTTCAGCGTCCCCTTTTTATTCATGCTCTGATCTTGCTTTAGATACTGGAAAGGATCAGAGAAATAAAATGACAGGGCTGTGATTTAAAATAACCTGGTCTTTCAATGGCCATCACTGTAACCTTTTTTCAACACGCATGATTATTTGGTGAAGAATACAATATAATATGCATAAGCTCCTACGGTGGCAATGTCAAAGCCATATTATTATGAAGAAAATGGGAGTGGCCAAAATTGTCTGGTATTCTTAAAGTTACTGAAAAGGGTTAAATACTATAAATTAAATAAAATTAAATTTATATTAAATATAAAGATATATTATTTTGATCTTTTGGGGAGGGGGGGGAGAAAATTTGCTCACCAAAATTTTTTTAAGATTCTTTGGAGGCCAAGTATATTCTAGCTTATGTTTTTGCTAGTGTGCCATATTTTTATAGTAAAGGAACTTAAATAGGGTCTATGGCTGCTTATTGCAAGATGCTTCTTCAGTAGTATCCATAATAATAGGATTTTATCTTCTTTCAGAAGGAAAGCTTACCACTTGCACTTTCATCAGTTTCTGTATTTCTCAGTGTTGTTGAGTGAGTTATTTCATCCTATTCTTGGAGGATTTTATTCTTATTTTTGTACAAAGTGCTGCTGTGTTCTTTCATTCTATCCATTTGTGTTAGCAGTATAATTTCATCAGACTTTAACACTATAGTAAGCATTTGCTTTATCGACACTCATGTAATTCCTGATTCCCCCCTCCCCTCTAGTTTATATGCAGTAATATGGTAGTGCTTTTTGGATTCTGCCATATCAGCAGGTTTTATAATGCCAGAATTGATGTTGTTTCTCCATGTCTTGTCTTCATTTGTAACGTAATTTGCATCTGCTGGCTTTAAATGAAGGCACAAAACAGGATTGTGACAGCTGAATTCAAAGGGAAGCAGAGTTGTCTTCTACCAGATTGGATTCCTTGGAAGAGTGTTTAGTCATAAAAGCATAACAGAATTACTTGTCTCAAAATGAGATTTCTTTTTTCCTTCCTCTTGGACAGGTTTTTTTTTCTCCCTGCCTTATCCAACTCTTACCCTCCTGGTTTTCCCACACCTCCATCATGTACCCAGTTGCTCCATGCTAGTATCCTCTCCTTTGTGACATATTTTGTGCCTGTCCTTCCCATTTTCTCTCTCTGCCCTTCACTTTGGATCAGATCTCTGCTACTTACATCAGTTCCAATTTTCTTTCATTCTTCAGTATTCTGCTTTCCTCAGTGCTTCCAAGTTTCCTTTGGAGAACAGTCTTGCCTTATTCTGTATTCCCGTGCTTCCTTCATTTGTTCTTACAAATTAAACATTGCAATTCAATTTTGATTTACTGATCGAAAAGAATGCATAATAATCAACTTTTAATCCCCCCCATGCCAGTTATGTCCAAATGTGAAAGGATCAGAATCAATCTGTGAGTATGTTTGTGTGTGTGTGTGTTTGTATTTCAGAGTTTCTCATTAAATTCCAACATTAACTTTCAGGGTCTCCTTTTAATGAAAATAGTACTAGTTTATTCATGTTCTGATCTTGCTTTAGATACTGGAAAGGATCTGAGAACTAAAAAGACGGGATTGTGATTTAAAATCACTTGAAAACTGGGAAGCAGCAGTATCCCCCCCAGGTTCCAGCCCAAATTTGCATGGAGTGCTCAATCATTTGCAGATAAGGATGAGTTGCTAATATATTACTTGCCAAATGGTAAAAGCAGCCAAGTAAATCACCACATGCCAGCTTTACGTGTACATTAGCTAGTAGTCTCACTGTTTTATTCTAAATGTAACTATGAGTTTTAGCATCTGTGGGATGTGTTGTAATCAGTTCTGTGCCTCCGTGTTGCATCCAAACAGCATAGCACTAAGCGGATGATTAAAAAAACATAGATGATAGAAGCTAATTACTCAAATACTCCGACTCTCATTCTACACAAGCCTGTTCAGCATATTTAACTTGTTACTGGATATAGCTTTGTATGATTATCTACCCTAAATATATATACAATAATGCATTTTGTAAGGACTTCTGAATAAAATTATATTTTTAAAATGTTTTAATTAAAGCAAGTAAGGTTTTCATATATTTATTTTAACTAGAGGTTAAAATAAATCTTTTGCTATAAAGCAAGAAGAACCAACTTTAATACGTTGGGATATTTATTTTATCTTTTTAATACCCTGAGGTATCAAAATTGCAATTCTGATAACTCTTTTTAAACCAGATAACCATAGGCATTTATTAGACACTCCTGGGTCCCTGCATGAATCTGTATTTCAAATTTGTCTGGGGCAACAGATAAAAGAAATCATACTGGTAATTTTTATATATTTTGTAATATGGAAAATAACTGCAAAGGTTACATGTAGAAGTGAGTTTGAAAAAGGGCACGAATATAATAAATTGGAAAAGCAGTTACGATGGAACCCAACATTTTGCACTGGGAACTCTGGAAGTTTACTATTTGTTTTAGAAGAGTAGAAGGAGACTAGAAAAAAGCTCCAATTTTGTACAATAATTTCTACCCATGTGTACAAGTAATTTATTCTACACATTGCAGAGTACAGTAATTTGCAACTAAAGTGGAACTAACTCTGATCATTGTGCTTTGAAAGCTGAAAGGTTGTTCAATTCCAGTTAAGGAATACTATTTAAGCATTCCCATTACAACCATAAATTGAAACCTGGATGAGCTTGAAGCACACGAGGTATTCAAACAAGCCCAAAAGAAGTCTCTCTCCAAATGAAATGGAATATGTGGATGACCTGACTCTAATCAGAACACAGCTGGAAGCGACCTTGGAGGTCTTCTAGTTCAACTTCCTGCTCAAGCAGAAGACCCTATACCTGTGATGATATGCAGTGCCCCCTCTGTGGGCACGCAAGCCATCGCCCCAGTTCAGCTCTGCTACGCATGCGCGCGTGCCTCCTACCAACTAGCTGGTCTTCGGGTCTCTGCCGCACATGTGCAAGGGGTGTGCATATGTAGGGGTATTTTGGGGGTTCATACACATGCGTTTTGGGCACTCGGTCCAGAAAAGGTTACCCATCACTGCCCTATACCATTTCAGACAAGTGATTGTCCAGTCTCTTCTTAAAAACCTCCAGTGATGAAGCACCCACAACTTCTGACAGCAAGGTGTTCCACTGGTTAATTATTCTCACTGTTAGGAAGTTTGTCCTTAATTCCAAGTTGCTTCTCTCTCTCTTTTTCTTTTAATTTGATTTATATGCCGCCCTTCTCCTGAGACTCAGGGCGGCTTACAATGCATTAAGCAATAGCCTTCATACTTTTGTATTCTCGGGGTTCCCAAGCCGGGCGCCGCAAAACACAAACACCAACACCGTTCAGCTCTCTGGTATGATGGTTTATTGCGCGCTGGCGTCAGGTACACGCTGCGAACTCCAAGCGGCTCGAAAACGGCGTTATCACCCCTGGCGCAGAGGAGGTTTAAATATCCCTCCATGTAGACGTCACCCTTATAAACATGCCCTTCCCCTAAGAGGGCTTCCGGGTTGGGGCGTGGGCTGTCCGTGCGCGTGTCATTTCATCACACCTCCAGCAGTTCACCAAAGATATTACCTATCACCGTCGCGACCGCCAGTCCCTCCACCCTTCACCCCGCGACTCGTCCGCCTAGACACCCCGTGCAACCATTACACCCCCCCCCCGTGTGCTTCAAAGCTTTCTCCCATCGCCATCTCCATAGCGCATCGGCGTTGTTGAGGAACGGTAGGACCTGACATGTATATTTTATACAAAGTCAGCTTATTGCCCCCACAACCGGATCCTCATTTTACCCACCTTAGAAAGGATGGAAGGCTGAGTCAACCTTGAGCCTGGTGAGAGTTGAACTCGCAGTAATTGCAGGCAGCTGGATGTTAAATGCTGCCTTAGTAGGAGGCATTAGCCTCCTACGCCACTCAGGCTCCTTGATTAGTTTCCAACCATTGTTTCTTGTCTTGCCCTCTGGTCCTCTGGAAAATAAGTTGACCCGCTCTTCTTTGTGGCAGCCCCTCAAATACTGGAATACTGGTATCATGTCCCTTCTTTTCTTTAGACTAGCCAAACCTAAACCTGCAACCTTGAAGACAAGAGAATATATGCTGCCTAGAGAAGATCAGACAAGGGGGAGGAGCCTACAATTGTTTAACAGGCAGAGAATGAAACTTAGGAAAGACCTGCCCAACTGTCAAGTGGTTAAAAGTGGGAAGGGGAAATTTGTACCTTCAGACTTGCTCTGTTAATGTAGCCTTACAATTAGGTAGATTTAGCTCATTTAATCGTGTTTCCTGTCTGGATTACCCAAGAGGACTGACACCAAATTATGAAAACAGCTGAATCTCCCCCCCCCCCCAGGAAAAGTCTCGCAGCTGCCTCTAGAAACTTCCAAATGTTATGCTTGTGAGCGCATGCACAGCTACTTCAAAATATGAAGGCAGCCAGGAGCAGCTATCCTGAATATATACGTATGGGTTGGGCAATCCAAGGGAAGCAAAACTATGTGCGTGATGATGTAATCACAACAGTGCTGTGACTTGTGTACTTGCATCAGACTTCCTGAAGCAATTATGTAATTAATTGCAGCATTTGGGTGATTAGAGCAACACTATGACATCATTGTGACATCACTATGGTTTGCAGTGGAAGCTGCTGGTAGCTGCTTTTTAAAAGACAAAAAGAAATGGGTTTGTGCCCCAACACATTTCAAACACCTTGCTTGAAATGGAGAGCTGTAACCTGAACTGTTGGATCCAACTCAGACAGAGATGGCACCTAGGCAACCTTGATCAAAATCAGGGCTGGATTTAGATGAAAAGAGGCCCTAGGCTATTCCACTTATGAGGCCCTTTCACCTCCCATTTTTAAGTTTGTAAATTACATGAGAGATAATAAAAGGCCCCTCTTGGTCTTGAAGCCCTAGGCTGAAGCCTAGTTAGCCTAAAGGAAAATCCAGCCCTGATCAAAATGCTGCCAAAGGAGGATGAAAAACCAAGTTTCATGGCCACTCAGAAGCTAGAATTTATGGAAAGATGGCCCAGTTTGGATGGGCCCACAGAATGTGGCACCTTGTAAGTCAGTGACTGACTTCATACATTTTACTAAGCTACCATGTAGCCAGTTTGGTTTTTGCTTAATTCAATACCATATAACCAGCCAAATGCGACTTAGTAAACAACTGTTCCACAGGATCAGTTCTTTTATATGGAAAATACAGGACCAGTTATTTTGCTAGTTGTGGTTTCTCAAATGTCCAGATCTTTGAAATGTCTCCTCCCTGCTTCTGAAATATAAGCCTGTTTAAGACCCTCCTACAGGGATTTGCACTCCAATTTGCAAGCTGTGTGTAATGACAAATAGGAAGGGAGTCAGCTGTTTGAGATCTAAAGGAAACAGTGACCTTCTTGGCTGCTTTTTCCAAAACCAAAAGAATCTTGCAGAAGAAAAACAGGGTTGGCGGCTGGGGCTTGTTTCTTCAAGATTTTTTATTGTTGTTGTTCTCAGGTCCAAAGATGACAAGAAGCAACTGTTAAAAAAAAGGTGAGTATTGCGACAAGTTTTCCTTTTCTTTTCCAATATATTTTTGCCTGTCATGATTTCAAAATATTAATCAAATCTGTACTAAGCATCTCCTCCCATAGCTGCCATTATGAAATATAATGTATAACTTCAGTTCCTTTTACTCCTGTAATCCTATTGACAAAATGTGTCAATTAATACTCACTATGTGGATAGTGGAAAAACATTTATATCAAAAAAAAAAGTACAGTTTTAAAGAAGTGTGCATGTTATGCACTGGAAGGACTAATTAATTTTAGATGCTTCAGAAGTTTTTATTTGTTCTGAGAAAAACTATGGAATGGGAACATATCCGGAAAATTGAATAAGGAATAATGTTGCAAATTGTATGTTGGTGGTGTGTTAAAACTTGTGTTAATCTGCAGTTAGAAATCATATTCTATTATGTATGTGCTCATTTAGAAATAAATATCTTTATGATGGTCCTTAACCAACTGTTACAATAAAAAACAGTATTCTGTGCAGTTATAAATACAACATTTTTAAGAGTATGAGAGTGTAAGTCCCTTGATACATTAAATAAATAAATCCATAACAAATTATTTACTGCTACCAAAAGGAATCTACCACCCTTCTGTGATACATTGCTAAATAAGATAATTCCTCCAATACGATGGAGTAAACGGCATAGATGCAAAGATAAAATAAAGTAAGAGCTATAAAAGGGTGAGCAATGCTCAGGCAGGTATAAGAGAGAGATATTTATTTATGAGGAAAAAAGAATACAGATTAGTGTATTTATAGCACATTGTTCTCACAGTAAGAAATATAAGGGTTTCTTAGAAGAGCTGATCATCACTACGTACCTCTAAAAGTTTCTGATGAAGCAAAAACACTTTTAATAAAGTATCTTCAAAGATGAACTCTTAAATTGGAACATATGTATCTTCTGTGCCTGGGAATTTCACAAGTTCCGAGAGACCACAGAACAGACCCACCATTCCCTGAAATCCAGTCAGAGTGGCATCTATGTAGTAAGTGGGTATCAGGGGTGGTTCTACTTACCTTTACCACCAGTAACTCACGCGCGCACCTTGCTACTGGGCATGCTGATGACGACATGCGGGGCGGTGGGCAGGGCCTCCCACCGGTTTCTTGTGAACCGGTCTGAACCGGGGGCAACCCATCACTGGTGGGTATATAAATTTACCAAATAAACAAGTCCATCAATCTAACTTGACTTCCTGATGGACCGTAATCATACCACAAGAAGATCTCATGGTTTGCTCTTCAGTATGTTGCTTCAGGGAAGAGCAGAGGTACAAGCTGGAATTTCTCACATCTGATTCTAATTATTAACAATTAACCACGTCAATTCCCAATACAGGAATCTGCTTCTCTACCGTGCAACAAATGGGACCAGAAATAGAGATCTGTTTCAAATTAGTCAAACAAAATATTTTTTTCCAGTTCGTTGCAAGCCCCTCTTCTTGACAAAGCCATACCTATGTATCTACTGCCTAAGCTTGAAATAATACGTTGAATTTCACAGCAGGCAAACCTCCTGAGCTTCAGCAAGGTAGTTATTTTCATTTGCCTTTGGGCCAGATTACTTAAATCATTTTAAAAATGATGTTATGGTCAATAATTATGTTGACCATATGTCATAGTTTCAAACTTTTTTAAAAACAGAAAGAATCCATGTTTCGACCTTCAGAAACTGCATATATCAGAGATGGGCTAATATTTAAAATTTAGAAATGCTTCGATAAGAAGAACCAGCTAGAACAAAGAATACTACCTGGACATCAGCAGATGCCTTCTGTTTTCTATTCTGCAATTATTCTGCTTGCATCCATACCATATATTTGTGGCCCTGCATTACTGTGCTAAAACTGCCACTTTCATTTTCTAATTAGAATCATAATCGGGCTCTTTTTCGCCCCAAGTTCAAGTAAGCACTGAAGTTCTGAAATGGAAGAGGCTACTTCGTCACAAATGGTAGAATCGGCAGTACAAGTAATCCTTGACTTACAACAATTCGTTTAGTGACTCTTCGAAGTCACAGTGGCACTGACAAAGCGACTTACAACCGTTTTTCACACTTATGGCTGTTGCAGCATCTCCAAGGTCATGCAATCAAAATTCAGACGCTTGGCAATTGACTCATATTTATGACGGTTGCAGTGTCCCGGGGTCATATGTTCACTCTTTTGCGAACATGTGACAAAGTCAATAGGGAAGCCAGATTCACTGTGTGATTAACTTAACCACTACAGTGAGGCACTTAACCATTGTGGCAAGAAAGGTCGTAAAATGGGGCCAAACTCACAACAAATGACTCGCTTAGCAACATAAATTTGGAGCTCAATTGTAGTCCTAAATTGAGGACTACCTGTATTTCCTGCTCCTAGTCCCTCCCTTGCTATTCAACATCTGCACAGCAGCACCGTTTTGTAGAAGGGATTCCCAAGGAGCAGTTTAATCGTGAGAAGCATACTTAAGGAGCCTGAGTGGCGTAGCAGGCTAATGCCTCCTATTAAGGCAGCATTTAACATCCAGCTGCCTGCAATTACTGCGAGTTCTAATCTCACCAGGCTCAAGGTTGACTCAGCTTTCCTTCCTTTCTAAGGTGGGTAAAATGAGGACCCAGATTGTGGGGGCAATAAGCTGACTTTGTATAAATATACAAAAAGTATGAAGGCTATTGCTTAGTGCATTGTAAGCCGCCCTGAGTCTCCGGAGAAGGGCGGCATATAAATATAAATAAATTTTTTTAAAAAACTTAGAGATCCTGAAACTCTTTGGGAAAAAAGAAAGGAACTTTATAAGTCCTTCCCCATACCCTCATCATTTTGAAAAAACTTTTCATTTTTATTTTTTTACAACTGTCAAGCTTGAAATTCCTCCCGAGAGCTACCAGGATGTGGCTTTTAAGATGTAATCAGGATGTAATCAATAATTCAAATTCAGGACTTTTAAGTCTACTG
Organism: Ptyas mucosa; assembly: GCA_012654045.1. NCBI lineage: Eukaryota > Metazoa > Chordata > Lepidosauria > Squamata > Colubridae > Ptyas > Ptyas mucosa. The sequence goes on along the minus strand of WNWU01000030.1, from coordinate 9,292,650 downwards.
CATATTCCCATCACTCCTTATAGTTTTTTCTTATGCAAAAAGAAGAAGATAAATGAATAGGATAACCAAAGGCAGTATCTTGTGATTAGTAAAACTAGAAATCAAATATTTAAAATAAAAAATTTTAAAAATTGGAAGAACTTAAGTCTTCCATTTTAGGTATGGATCATGCCATATTTGGTTGATTTGGTCTTGTGAAACAAATCTGGTGTTCTAACAAAGCACATTTTTGCGTACAAATGTAAAACCAAGCTTATGTCCAAGAGGTTGTCATGTTAGCTGAAAGAGATTAATGTGGTACTATTTTAAAAAAATTCCTGGGTAATCTGACATCACTTAAAGAATTTTAAAAGGATGCAAGATCAAACAAAGGTTACCATAAATATTTTAAAAGTATTGAATCAACAAACTTCATGCCAAACTGGAATTTTCTCAGAACTAAGAGTCAGGTGGATTGGTGGTTTTACCCATGTACCCTCCATAAAAAAGAGGGATACAATTAGGAAACATAAACATAGATGTTAATATATTACTATGAGGAAAAAAAATTCTGACATGTCACTTGTTCCCATGTGATCTTTGGTCTAATTTTTTTTATTGATATTTCATACCCTTGAGATTTTAAAAAATATTTTTCTCAATATGGATAGAATGAATTTGTCTCTAAATTTGTTGTCATTGTGGTGTGGGAAAGCTGAAAAAATATCTGCAAAGGCAGATAACTTAGTTTTCTTAGTTATGAATTGATTTTTCTGTTTAAAATCGTATTTCTGTGTGAGCAATAGAAAACACAACAAGTTAAAAACCAAGGATGATAAAAAGGTACTCTTTGGTGTTGTAGTTTAATTTCATAGGATACTGAAGAAGGGAGCAGAAGCTAGAATATGTAAAAATGCCAGGCACAGGGTATTGCAGGGGTGTCAAACTCGTAGCATCACATTGCGATCATGTGATATATCGCGACTTTTCCCCCCTTCGCTACAACAGGGTGGGTGTGGCCAGTGCATGATGCATCTGGCCCCGAGGGCTGCAAATTTGACACCTCTGGGGTAATGTGTAAAAAGGGGTCATTTTATAATACTTGCAATATTGGAGGAATATTGATTGGAGTGAAAAGAAGAATGCAGCACCAGCTTCAAAGTTTGAATTTGGTTGATAATTTCTCTGTTGATATAAAGTTAGGATCTTTTCTTGCCATATACAAATGTAATCAGTTATTCATGAGCAATAACTTTTTTTTTCCTTTATAATCTTTTGTAAACCCTTATTCCTTGGTCTCTTGGTCTGAGTGGCTAGGAGCACAAAGATCCAATTTTGTTGCTAAAATACCATAAAAACTTTTTTTCAGATCTCAATTGTTGTGGTTTATAATTCTGTGTAATGCATTAGCTTTTTTCCCTGTCACATCATATTGTTAACTCTGTTATTTCATTTCATTCTACTTATATGCAAGTCTCTTTAGGGTGGTCTAATCCATAGAAGTGAAAGAAAATATTGGCAGCATTAATGATAAACAATGTGACTGAAAAGGGCTTTGATCAGTACTGACATAGATGTTTTTCAAAAATTTTCTGTGACAGGAAAAAAAAGTCACTTAATTACATATTTTAAATGTACCTTCATTGACCAGAATACAACCTCCTTTATAGCTCTATGGCAGCGATGGCTAACCTTTTTGCCATCGCGTGCCAAAAGCAGAGGGAGTGCGGGGAGGTCGCGGGCCCATGTGCCCACACCCATAATTCAATGCGCCCCACCCCCTGTGCCTGCATGCATGACCCCCCCGTGCTCCCCCGCTTTTGGCACGCGATGTCATGGTGGGCCCAGTAGGTCTATTTTTTGCCCTCCCCAGGCTCCAGAGGCTTTCTTGGAGCCTGGGGAGGTGAAAACGGCCTTCCCCAGCCCCCCCGGAGGCCCTCCAGAGGCTGGAAATGGCCTGTTTCCTGACTTCCGGTGGATCCGAAAGGCCAGAAAATTAACTAGCTGGCACATATGTGCGCTGGAGCTGAGCTAGGGCAATGCTCATGTGCCCACAGATATGGCTCTGCGTGCAACCTGTGGCACGCGTGCCATAGGTTCACCATCATGGCTCTATGGGATGCTGTTCCTGCCACCTTTCTGTCTGTCTGACAAATAAGCGTATTCTACATGAGGTCATCAGCCATTTATATAGTCCAAATAGTTCTATGTGGAGCCCAGACTGGTTTGAGCAAAACTGATCTTTGATTCCACATTTTGTATCTGCCCTTTCATTAAATTAAAATCAGTTGTGGCAGGAAATGTGGTGGGCACTAAGAAGATATCTATGGACACATTTATATTTTATACTACTTCATAGTAAACATAATGTTAAAATGTAACTTTTTTACAGAAGAAACAAAAAAATAATGTAGAATAGAATAGAATAGAATTCTTTATTTGCCAAGTGCGATTGGACACACAAGGAATGTGTCTTGGTGCGTACACTCTCGGTGTACATAAAAGAAAAGATACATTCATCAAGAATCATAAGGTACAATACTTTATTTATTTATTTATTTTATTTATTTAGATTTATATACCGCCCTTCTCCCCGAGGGGACTCAGGGTGGTGAACAGCCAAAAGTAAAAAACATACATAAAAAATTTAAAAGCCAAATAAAACCAAATTAAACAATGGCCCCGACTATTTAAAAGCCCAATTATAAAATATTAAAACCCCAAATATTAAAATTTTAAAATTTTAAAATTATTTTTACAGAAAAAGGGGAAAAATTAGGCCAGGCCCGCCTGGTGGAACAGAAAAGTTTTTAGCTCACGGAGGAAGGCGCGAAGGTCCGGGATCATCCATATCTGCGGGGGGAGTTCGTTCCAGATAGTGGGTGCCCCCACAGAGAAGGCTCTCCCCCTGGGGGCCGCCAGTCGACATTGTTTGGCCGACGGCACCCGGAGGAGCCCCTCTCTATGGGAGCGTACCGGTCAGTGGGAGGCTATTGGTGGTAGTAGGCGGTCCCGTAAGTACCCAGGTCCTAAGGCATGGAGCGCTTTAAAGGTGGTAACCAATACCTTGAAGCGCACCCGGAAGACCACTGGGAGCCAGTGCAGCTTGTGCAGGAGAAGAGTAACATGGGAGCGCCACGACACTCCCATCACCACCCCCGCGGCCTCACTCTGCGCCAGTTGGAGCCTCCGGGTGCTCCTTAAGGGGAGCCCCATGTAGAGAGCATTACAATAGTCCAGGCGAGGTGACGAGGGCATGAGTGACCATGTGTAAAGAGTCCCGATCCAGAAAGGGATGCAACTGTCGAATCAGGTGAACCTGATGAAAAATCCTCCCAGTCACAGCTGTCAAATGCTCCTCTAAAGACAGCCGTGAATCCAGGAGGACGCCCAAGTTGTGCACCCTCTCTGCGGGGGCCAATGATTCGCCCCCGATAGTCAGCGATGGCACCAGCTGACTATATCAGGACATCGGAAACCACAGCCACTCGGTCTTGGATGGGTTGAGTCTGAGCCTGTTCCTCCCCATCCAGATCCGCACGGCCTCCAGGCACCGGGACATCACTTCAAGGGCATCGTTGGGGTGGTCTGGGGTGGAGATGTACAGCTGGGTGTCATCCGCGTACTGATGATATCTCACCCCAAAACCACGGATGATCTCACCCAACGGCTTCACATAAATGTTGAACAGGAAGGGCGAGAGGACCGACCCTTGTGGCACCCCACATATGAGGGGCCTCAACCTCTGCCCCCCTGTCAACACCGACTGCGATCTGTTGGAGAGAAAGGAAGAGAACCACTGCAACACAGTGCCTCCCACCCCCAACTCTTCCAACCGGTGCAGCATGATACCATGGTCGATGGTATGAAAAGCCGCTGAGAGATCTAACAGGACCAGGGTAGAGGAGCACCCCCTGTCCCGAGCCCTCCAGAGATCATCAACCAACGCGACCAATGATAGTCATAAGGAAACAGTCAATATAAAAAGGATACCAGCAACAAGGTTACAGTCATACAGTCATAAGTGGGAGGAGATGGGTGATAGTATGTGAAACGTATTACAGGTTGCCCTTGACTTGCAAGCAAAGTTGGGACCAGATTTTATTTTTGCTAAGCAAAGCGATTGTCAAGTGAGTCATGTCTGATTTTACAACCTCTTTCCACAGTTGTTAAGTGAATCATGCATCCATTAAGCAAATCCAGCTTCTCCCACTGACTTTGCTTGGGAAGGTTGCAAATGATGACCACATGACCTCCAGTCACTGCAACCATTATAAATCCATGCTGGTTGCCAAGTGCCAAAGTTTTGATCACATGATTGTGGGGACGTTGTAACAGTCGCAAATACAAGAACCAATCATAAGTCGCTTTTTTCCACTGCCATTGTAACTTTGAATGGTAACTAAATAAATGGTTGTAAGTCAAGGACGACCTGTACTCTGATGTAGGTTTAATATCTGAACACTGGTTCTACATGAATGGAGTCACGCAGTTAATAAATCTGCACACTGAGGAACCAAAGAAAATAGGACTTAATCTTTTAGTCCAGCAATGTCAGCAACAGCAGTTCTCTGTCTTTTTATCTGATATAACCAAACACAAAATCTAACTTCTAGTGAAATTAAAGTCACCATGTTCCTCTAAAGATTAGGCTCGAAGGAGCAGAAAAGATTCCTGTTCAACAAAGAAGTGCATTCCCATATTTATCTTTGGAGGACAGAAGAAACAGGAGTTAAATCACTCTGATGGACTGTTTTGGGCCCATGAACCAACCTGGATTAAGTCACCCACCTTTTCAATTTTTTGTCATTTCTGCCTTGTGGTTTTACCTGGCTTTTGCTGCTTTTAATACAGAGTCAAGATGAAAACATTTCAAAGAGGCCTCTTTTCTACTGATGGTGTCAAAGATATAATTTAAAGAACTGGCAGACGACAGCACCCCAATGCCAACTTGTCTTTTCCAATTTCAGGAAAGAGATTGACAAAATTTTAAGACTGGGAAAATGGTATAATAAAGTTCAAAGGTGGAATATATTATATTCATGTCTGTAAAAAAAAAAAAGCAGTGTATGTTTATGGGATTATGTTAGTTATAACAAAGCTAACCGGTCAGGATAGGCACATCTAACTCATAGTAGTTGTCATTCGGCTTATGATCCCTAGTGGATAAAGGTAAAGACAAAGGTTTTCCCTGCCAGTCTATAGGGCCGGTGTTCATTTCCATTTCTTAGCCAAGGGAGCCAGCTTTGTCCAAGATGTTTCCATGGTCATGTAGCCAGCATGACTATACGCCAAGGCGCAAGGAATGCTGCTACCTTCCCACCAAAGTGGTACCTATTTATCTGCTTGCATTTGCATGCTTTCGAACTGTTAGGTGGGCAGGAGCTGGGGCAAGAACAGGAGCTCATCCCATCACATGGTACTCAGGTCTCAAACCTAACCTGTCAGCTTTCCAACTGACAAGCTCAGCATCTTTAACCGCTGAGCCATCCTATTAACTATGGATCTGATAAAGACGCAATAAAAAAAGGTTATTTTCTTCAAAACTAAAATTAAATTTGGAGAAAGAACTCTGACTTAGTCACCTTCAGTGGAACACCTGGCACTATCAGTTAATATAAAACAGAAAACACTTCATAGTTAGCATCTGTATCAGTGGTGAGTTTCAAAATTTTTTATTACCAGTTCTGTGGGTGTGGCTTGGTGGGTGTGGCATGGCTTGGTGGGCGTGACAGGGGAAGGATACTGTAAAATCTCCATTCCCACCCAAATCCAGGGGAAGGTTACTGCAAAATCCCCATTTTCTCCCAATCAGCTGGGACTTGGGAGGCAGAGAATAGATGGGGGCTGGGCCAGTCAGAATTTTTACTACCGGATCTCCGAACTACTCAAAATTTCCGCTACCGGTTGTCCAGAACCGGTCAGAACCTGCTGAAACCTACCTCTAATCTGTATAGTTTTTAAATGTTCAAACGACATCACAGGGTTATCTAACTGTAATTCTTATCAGTTATGATAAATCAATGCTTTTAAGTCTCGTACAACAGATGGAAGGATGGAGACTGAAAGAACATACCTTGCTCCCTTGCTCTTTCATTTACAGAATTCATCAGAAAGAACAGGAATCAAATGAAAAACTTTTTTAGCCAACTGTTGTCACAAATTGGGTATGAACAATGATCTTCTTGGTCTAGCTAGCTAGGATTCTTAATTTTTTAGGTCTATATTGTTAACATAGTTACATGTTCACTAGGACTTGATTTGTTGGGTTCACATATTATGCTCAGACATAAGTCATGAGTTGCCAACCACAGTGGATAACTTCACCTAATATTCTAAGCCAAAACCAACATACTATGACTTAGAATGATATGTGAACCCTACTCGTTGAATCTGGGTATTTCGGCATGGTTTATTATCCTGTCACTCTCTCTGCATGCTTTAAATGTATAGAGGATAAAGTTGATACTGTTTAAATTATTAACTGGCAAGAATTCTGTGCTAAATGATTCCAGCTATGTACTCTTAATTCATAACCATAAAGAGTGTCTTGTTGGAGCAGACTAACATTTTTTTCCATTTAGAATATTTTAACAGTTCTGATAGCCAGAAGATGAATTTTTAAAAAAGATGGTAAGTGATCCATTTTCTACCCAATGTTCTCTTTTAAATATTTATAAAACAAGCCATTTTAATCTATGCATACAGTACTTTTTTTGGAAATAAAGCTCTTGAAATCAATGGTCTTTGAATTACTCTTTCTCTATAGGCTATAATACTTCTTTGCCAAGCATACAGTAGGTAACAATGCTTATTTATTTATTTGTTTATTATAAGAAAATTTCACATAGGAGTTCAATATTCCTGCTTCAATTGTTCCAATGGAGCTGCTGACCCCACCCGCAAATGGGATTCCCGTATTGAAAAGGTTTCTACTGCAACAGTTATCTCTGTTCTTGAGATTTGTGGTGCTCTTCTCACTTATTTGATCTAAAACAAACGAACAATATTTGTGAAAGTATGAGGCTTTCACAAATGTTTACGCTGTGGCTTGTTTTAATGGGTTGTGTTATGTGTCATTTTGGAGAGTGGAGAGCTGTGACACAGTTGGAGATGCAGCAAAGCACTTAAATGCAATTATTCTGAATACGCTGGGTAAGAAATTTTCCACTGCTTATGCCAAATAAAGCTATTGCTATTTTTGGCCTGAGATAACATTCCATCCTTGTCATACTCTTCTACTCCCCCACGCTGTCATACCACAAATCCTCCAGGAATAGAATTAAAAACTCAGTTCTCCATCACTAGTTCATTTTTACCCGAGAAATCTGCATTAGTAAGAACTCTCATGGATGTGTTATATATTTAGACAATAATATCTGCTATTTGAATGCCATTCCCAGTCCAGTTCAGCACTGATCTGCAGGCAGGGAGAACCAAATTTAAAGCAGTTTTTTTTTTCTCCCCCAAGCAGATGGTAAACATCATGCAAGACGTACCCCCACATCCTGAAAAAGATTAGTTAGAACAATTGGCCAGTGGAATGGCTTGCTTCCATAAGTTGTGGGTCCTCCAAAACTGGAGGTTTTTAAGAAGAGATTGGACAGCCATTTGTCTGAAATGGTATAGGGCCGTGATGGCGAACCTATGGCACACGTGCCAGAGGTGGCACACAATGCCCTCTATGTGGGCATACGAGCCGTCGCCCCAATTCAGCTCCACCACACATGTGCACACACCTCCTGCCAGCCAACTCATCTTCGGGTCTCTGCCGCGCATGTGCGGAGTGGCGGGGCGCTGCAGGAAGGCCACACAGGCATGCCTGGGGCGCATTTAGGTGTGCATACACAGGGTGGTGCGCATGCCCGGGCTGGCAGGATGCTGTGGGGGGCCACACGTGCATGCATGGGAGGAGGGGCGCAAGCGCAGGGCCCTTGTATGAATTGCATTTTGGGGGTTCGGCCGCACGCACGTGCTTTTGCATCCACGCGTGCATGCTTTGGGCACTTGGTCTGGAAAAGGTTAGCCATCATTGGTATAGGGTCTCCTAGTTGAGCAGGAGGTTGGACTATAGGATCTCCAAGGTCCCTTCTAACTCCGATAGCACTGAAAAAAGTGATTTCTGAATGACCCTTGCACTTGCAACTGCCGCAGTGACCCTGTGATCAAAATTTGGGCAATTGGCAACAAACGCATATTTATAAAAGTTGCAGCGTTCCAAGGTCACATGATCATCTTTGTGCCCTTCCTAGGGGGCTTCTATTAACAAGCGAATCCAGGAAGTTGGATTTGCTTAATGAGCATGGTGATTATGCAACAACCACCTTGCTAGGGTTATGGAAGTTCCAGTTCCCAATGTTGTAAGTCAAGGATTACCTATATGTGCATGAAGGTTTTACTTTTCTTTGCAAAACGTTGAATTACCTATTCAGGAATAGGAAGCTGGGTTTAGTCTCTTCTCCTTTCTAGCCCAATAAGGAATGGTTAGAATATAACTTAAAATGCAGGTGAGGGTTCCTTGCGTGCCACATCCTCTCCTTTGAGAGAGAGAGAGAGAGAGAAAGAAGGAATTGGACTTAACAGGGAACTTAGAAATGAAATAGATAGTAGTGAAAAACAATGTAAAGTGTTAATTTGCAATAGCACTTAGACTTATATACCACTTCACAGTGCTTCATAGCCCTCTCTAAGTGATTTACAGAGTCAGCACATTGCCCCCCCCCAACAAACTGGGTCCAATAAATACCATACTACAGGCAGGGGTGGGCTGTTGGGTGTTTGCAGGGCTTCGGGAGAATCTCTAGCTAAGATTCTGTGCAGTTCAGAGAACCCCCAAATCCCACTCCTGGCTGGCCCCGCCCCACCCACCCCTCCCAGGAGTCCGCACGTGGCCCATTTTGGATGCAGGTAAGTGCAGGGCATGCACAGAGGCTTGGGGAGGGTGAAAAACGGGCCTACTGGAAGTTTCACCAAGGCCAGAAATGGGCCTTTTTCTAGCCTCCAGAGGGCCTCTGGAGCCTGGAGAGGCTGTTTTTGCACTCCTGGAGGCTTGAGGAAAGCCTCTGGAGCCCGGGGAGGGCAAAAACCATGGTGAAGGAGGCTGACTAGGCCATGCCCACCATGGCCATGCCCACTCAGCAACCACTCCTGCATACTATAGGTCAGTGATGGCTAACCTTTTTGCCATTGTGTGCCAAAAGCATGGGGAGCATGGGGGGGTTGTGCGCATGTGTGTCCACACCCATAATTCAATGCCCTCCCCACACCCTGCATCCCCACGCATACGCATGCGACCCCTCGCGCTACTCCCGCTTTTGGCACATGACGGCAAAAAGGTAGGCCCGTTTTTCGCCCTCCCCAGACTCCAGAGGCTTCCTTGGAGCCTGGGGAGGGTGAAAATAGCCTTCCCAACCCCCCCCCCCCAGAGGCCCTCTGGAGGCCGGAAATGGCCCATTTCCTACTTCCAGTAGGCCCGGAAGGCCCAAAAATCAGCTGGCCAATGCGCACATGCGCGCTGGAGCTGAGCTAGGGTAACATTCACATGCCCACAGATATGGCTCCGCGTGCCACCTGCGGCACCCGTGCCATAGGTTCGCCATCACGGCTATAGGTCATTGCAGAAGAAGGTAAAAGTGAATGCCCACAAAATGAGAAGAGTTATATATTGTCATACATCATGTTAAAAATTGCTGAGTCAGAATTATTAAAACTGAAATAAAGTAGCACTGCAAAAATAGTGAGTTCAGACACTATCCAGCCAGCACTAGCATATGACCAGTGATTTAATGCATGGAGGAAAATATAGAAATAAAGAAGTATCAGTAGAAGACTACAAAGATGAAATAAAGGTTTTCATTTGGTTGATTTCTTCTAAGGCATATTCCAGAGCACATCCCTTTGAACCAGTTTACACACCTATGCTAAATATGTGAAAGGAGTTTCTTGGGGGGGGGGGGTTCCAGATAGTTCTTTTTTAAGCCCATAACAGACCCTATGCACAGTGATGTTATAATAGAGAGAATTCAATGAATCCAGCATATGCGCTTGTGATCAGCTTCACTGGGAATTCTGTTTATTTCTTCATTCTCAGGAACCCGTGCCCTAATTTTAGCAAAGTTCTTCTGGTCCAATGGGCAAATAACGAGACTAAAATAGCTTGCCTGCAAACCTCTGAAGATTCTGTTGTATCGTGAAGTTTGAATGTTTATCTAAAATGTGTTTTTCTCAGTTTGAACAGCCAAAAATATACATGTGTGGGTGTGTTGGGATAAGGAAGATTTGCAATGGATTGATAATAAATCTTTCTAGAAATGCATTTCTGAAAAATATCCAAAAATGGGGGTTGATGTCTCATTCTACTTCCCCAAATAGCAATCTGCCAATCAATTTTCTGTTGATCTTGGTTGGTCCTATTGAAGATCATTTAGCACCCACAAAGAATCCTCTGCTTAATGTTAAAAACTGACAAGTTGTTTAATTTTTATATTTTAAAGGACTAGCCCGGGGGGGGGGGGGGGGGGGGGGGGGGATGATTGAAAAAGACAGACTAAATCTGCCAAAATCATCAGTGAGAATAATGAAGATTTAAAATTGTTCCTTCCTCTGTATTAGAACTTGGGGTTTGTTTGTTTTTTTGAATCATTGTGACTGTGCAGAACTTCCAAAATTGAAAATCTTGTTCTTGCAGCCATATTATTTCATTGATACATGTCTTGTCTTTCCATCTGCAGCAGCGTCAAAAGGCTTAAAAATGGCCAGTGATCAGTCAAACTGCTTTCACTGCAAGGATTCACTTTGTGGAAAACGATACATCATGAAAGAAGAAAATACTTTCTGTGTGAAATGCTATGACAGCCGCTTTGCTAACTTTTGTGAAAAATGTAAGAAAGCCATTGAATGTGACTCAAAGGTAAGCACTGACTAGTTAGTTTCATGACCATCTATACTCCCACTGGGGGGAAAAAATAGCCAAAGGCTCAGCTATGCAATTATTATTTGTGATATGAATCTTTTCTTCTGTAATAATTTGGAGATTCTTCTTAATGGTACTCTTGGGTTAATACAGAAACTGATCAAACTTAGATTGTCTAAACTGGAATCTTCCAGCTTCATGGGTTCATTTTCAGCATGTTTTAAGTCAGCAGGGAACAGAAGGTTGTTATCATTTAGTAAATAAAACTTTGGAAACATTTGATTTAATTTGGGTAACAAATTTAGCACTGTAGTACACAGTCATTTTTTCTGTACTATCTGATGTAGATTTACTAAATGAAATAACCTACAGATTAGCAATCTGCTACTAGCGTGACCCTGGATATCTACTTTAGCACCTGGCAAATTTACCATCCATTTTTGTTTTGTTGGCAAAAATTGCTAGCAACCTGGTAATTATTAGGGAGTCATGCTTCTAATATTCATCTTTACTTCCAAATGTATCTCTGGACCACAGAATAACACATAGATGTTAATACAAAAGAACAATAAACATGGATGGATGTTTTCGTTGGAAGCTTTTGATCTGTCAACAAAGCAGCAGAAAGCTAAAGTTGGCAGAAGTGATAGGGACAATCCTGGAAGAGGACAGGTAACAATTGCACCAGTTGTCTCAGGGTGAATGTGTCTTCTGATTGGCTACATCACAAAACCCACTACATTTTGAATAGGCAGGATCTTTATGGCAGAGTACAGAATATCAACATCTTCTAAATATTCCTAAAATGTTCCCTGACTGCCCAAGTCTGCTTATTCAGAATTAAGTAGAATTTGGATAGCTATAAATTTCACCTTTTTATTTCTTAGGTATTGTATCACTTGTCTAGTATGATTGAACTCTTGTGAACCCCAACCAGTGTGGCTAATAGTGATAATAATGAAAGATGGAATCCACACCCCTGTCCTGAAGACCATCTGCTGCTGATAGTCCAGCAGTGTCCATTATAAAAATTTAAAATAAAGATTTATATCTAATATTGCTGGCACAGAGATAGAGCCCCATTGTGACCTGATAAAGATGTTTTTATGTTCAGTAATATATAATCCATTGACACATTAATATACAATCCAATTAAAAGAAAAGAAAAGATTACTTCCATTGTATACACAAACTTAGATTAAGATCTATAGATTTTATGCAGACACAAAGGCAAGTATGTGATTAAGCTTCTAGAGAGATACGGAGAATTTTAATGGTTGGTAGATTCCCTACAGATCAGATGGGATTGGTTTCATCCATCATCTGCCTGCAGAAGCTTTAGAAAGATATTAAATAGTTGTATTAACTTCAGTGCAACATTTTAGTTCCCTTAGTATCCCCCTTTTTTAAAAAAGTATTTGTTTTATTCTCACAATTTATTCCATAATGATAACAGCATTGATTTCCTTTTCTATGCGTGGTTTCATTCAATTGATAAGATCAACCAAACCTTTAAAATAAATTCCACTGACAAATAGCTAGTGAAAAATGACTTCCTTTCCTCTATATTGCCAATGGTCTCCGTTTGACTGCAAAGATTTAAAGGGAGTTTCACTAGAAAATAAAATGACATTCATCATTTTTATGTTTATAACATTATCTACGTGAGCATGATATCTAAGAAAAAGAAAGGAAGAGAAAGGAAGAAAGATTGATGTCTTTAGTTAAAAAAAAATACTGTACTTGCTAAATGATAATTTAATTTTTTGATATATCTCTTATATCTTGAAGTTCCAGGAATAGGGCAAGCATGAATACACTAACTATATCTTTGAAGGTTTTTTTGGTTTCATCTTTCCTCAAAGTATCCTTCAACAATTCCTTCCTTCCTTTCTTCCTTCCTTCCTTCCTTCCTTCCTTCCTTCCTTCCTTCCTTCCTTCCTTCCTTCCTTCCTATAGTTAATTATTAGCAGGGAGGCATCTTCAATAACTCCATTGAGTCTTTCCAAACATAAATGCAGATGTTTACACACATACACTTACATTTACTTCTTGTCTCCCATATGCACATAGACAACAGCCATAGCAATGAATAGCTGCCTTGATAGCCCTCTAAGTAAAAAGGTGGTATCTAAATTGAATAAATCATAATGAATTACAATTGCAAAATCATCAAGTGAAATCAGACAGCGAGGAAGAAATCTAGGTGATACTTTGCATGACAAAAGTTCAACTCCTAGAATTTTCAGAAACCTTTGGAACTCGATGCTCATTAGGAGCAAAGTAACTGAAACACAAATTATATTCTATCCTCATCCTGTTTCCAAAACCAGTTACTTAATTTACTGTGAATCCTTAGTGGCCAAATTGAATCAGAACTACCCTGGATAACTATCACAATCTTCTCTATTTCTTTTTCTTTTTAAATTATGTTCCTCATACAAATTTTGTCAGATGATCCCAAAAGTGCTTTTTCAAGAGGCAACTGGACTTTCTGGTTTTTCTTTGAAGATGTTTCGCTTCTCATCCAAGAAGCTTCAAAGAAAAAATACCAGAGAGTCCAGTAGTCTCTTGAAAAAGCACTTTTGGAACAACCATGACTGAGAATCTCCATAGACATTTGTCAGATGATGTTGAAGATGATAATATCTATTATTTTGCAGATTCCACTGAGTCTATAGGGTAGAACCACCCAAAAGGTGTGTGTTTTCCAGATTAGCACTAAAAAAAAAGAAAGAACTCAGCCACTTTACTATCTGAAGCAAGGACAAAAGTCTCACTGCACTCCATGCATTAAAGTTGACCAGACCAGCTCTATTTCAGCAGTGCAACAACAAAAGAACCAGAATGAGGGCAGAAGGTTAGATTAAATGATGTCAAGACGTTGTGTGGCTGTTCTACCATTTCCTTCCTCTCTTAGCCACCAACCATCTACTGCTCAAGGCAAAAGCCTCACTCTGCCTAACAGCTGACTGCAGATATTTTAGTTCTGCTCTAGCTCTGCCACAGAGGCATATGTTCTTCATGAATCCTTTGCAGGGAAAGTACTACTGTATTTTTCGGAGTATAAGATGCACCTTTTCCCAAAAAAAGAGGGTGAAAATCTGGGTGCGTCTTATACTCTGAATGTAGCCCTGCCCAGCTTCTCAAAAGGAGGTTTCAGAGGCTGAAAAAAGTTTCAGAAAAGAAGCTTCAGAAAAGAAGCTCCCAAACAGAGCTTCAGAAGCTTTTCTTCTGAAGTTCTGTTTCGGAGGCTTTCAGAGGCAGGAAAAAAAGTTTTTTCTGAAACAGAGTTTCAGAAGTTTCAGAGGCAGAAAAAAAAGCAGGAAAAAAAGAGGAAAAAAGCAAGGCACAGCGCTCACTACCAAAGAACCTGTTGCTAAAATTCACCTCTGGGAACAGCTGATTGGGGGTATTCTGGGAGGCCGATCCACCTGCCAATCAGCTTTTTTCTTATTTTCCTCCCCAAAAACTAATGTGCGTCTTATACTCCAGTGCGCCTTATACGCCGAAAAATACGGTAATTTAAACCATAAAGTCATAACAAACCTAAAGATATACAGGTTGTCCTCAACTTACAACAGTTCATTTAGTGACCGTTCAAAGTTACAACAGGAATGAAAAATGTGACTTACGATCGTTTTTCACAGTTACGACCTTTGCAGCATTCCCATGATCATATGATCAAAATTCCAGATGCTTGGCAACTGGTTCATATTTATGACCGTTGCTGTGTCCCAAAGCCTTGTGATCACTTTTTGTGATCTTCTGACAAGCAAAGTCCATGGGGAACCCAGATTCACTTAACAACTGTGGCAAGGAAGGTTGTAAAATGTGGCAAAGCTCATTTAACAAATGTCTCATTTAACAACAGAAATATTGGGCTCCATTGTGGTTGTAAATCAAGAATTACCTATATAGCAAACTACTGATTCCTTTGCAGCCCAGATTCACTTAACAATCCGGTTATTAACTTATCAACCACAGTGATTCACTTAACAACTGTGGCAAGAAAGGTTGTAAAATGTGGCAAAGCTCATTTAACAAATGTCTCATTTAACAACAGAAATATTGGGCTTTATTATAAGACAAGGACTAGCTGTACAGTAGACTACTGATTCCTTTGCAGACCATGGTACAAGTGCAGTCTTCTTGAGAACATCACAAGGAGAAGGGAAAAAAAGAAGAGGAATAAAAGACAGGGACATTATCTTCTTTCGGGTCATTGTTGAACAATTGGTGTGAAGTCCAACAGCTCATAGTTTTGTTCAGTTGGAATCAGAGTAGCCAATGCTTTTTTGTTATTCACTCTCTCCAAGGATTTTGCTTATAAAGGCTGCCACTGGCATGAAACATGCTTCAAGTGTGCCCAATGCCACCACTCCCTGGTTGAGAAGCCTTTTGCAGCTAAAGACGAGCGCCTGCTGTGTACAACTTGTTATTCTAATGAATATTCATCTAAGTGCTTTCACTGCAAGAGGACTATTATGCCTGGTAAGATCATAGGGAGCCGGAGATGGGCATTCCTTAATGGAGATAAATAAATGAAAAGGGTGGGATAACACTTGAACCTGGAGACATTGATTCATGGAAATTGGTAAGGGGGAAAAAAATCTGATGGGGGAAAGTTTCTTCCAAGGGCTTCTCCTTTTCAGGCGAATGCTTCATTATATGTGCCCTGCACAGACCATATGCTGCTGTAGAAATCAGCTATTTCTTTTCCATCCCATGACCTATTAATAATTCTTCATCTTTCAAGCATTTGGGACGGGTAAGTATAATGGGAAATGATTGCCGGTGTCTCTGTAAAATGTGTCACTGCTGATATAGTCTCCACTACATCAGAACCATAGAGTTTTGTAGTCCTTTTTCTTCTTATAGAACTGTAATTAAAATTACTCTTCATGCACGTCAATGCTCCCCACTCTTCTTTTCCACTGGTATCACTGTTTCTTTCTCAAAGTGCCCTCTCACATTCCGTATGTATGTATATATGTACGTATACATACGTGTGTGTGTATACACACACACACATACATATATACTTACATACATTCACACACTACCTACATTTTAGAGTTGTGTTGTCCCATTGTTGTCACTGAAGTATAACAAAGAGAAGTGGCTGATACTAGAATGCCATGTGATGTCCTTTCCAAAATTTTAGCAAGGGATTCTCTGCCCGGTTGCTGGGTGGGCGTGCAATGGTGGGCATGGCCTAGTTGGCCTCCTGCACCACAGCAGGGTGGGGCTTTTCCAGAGGCTTTCCTTGAGCCTCCGGGAGGGCGAAAACAGCCTCCCCGGAGTCCTGAGGCCCTCTCGAGGCCGGAAATGCACCCATTCCTGAACTTCCGGTAGGCCCGTTTTTCACCCTCCCCGAGCCTCCATGCACACACTGCACTTACCTGCATCCAAAACGGGCCGCGTGGGGACTCCTGGGAGGGGAGGGGAAGGGTGGGCAGGGCCAGCCAGGAGTGGGATTTGGGGGTACTCTGAACTGCGCAGAATCTTAGTTAAAGGTTCTCCCAAACCCCTGTGAACCCCCAGCAGCCCACTCCTGTGTTTAATCCAAATGGTTATGATCCATTCCTTCTGTCCATAAAGAAAAGGCTACTTTGCTCACTTTGACTTTATCTCAAACAATAGATTCCCAAAGAATCGGAAATAAGAACCCAGTAATTATAAAATACATCCCATCCTATAACACCCTTCTCAAAAACTTGCTGGTCAAGAATAGTCTTCAGTGGAAACCTCTGATTACTAAGAGAGGAGAGACTTGATAAAATCCTGCTTTTCGATATTTATAATTGTATTTCCAATTTGCGCTTTTCTCATTGAGATATTTGTGTAGGCTCACAGTTTCCCTTAGCACAGCACCTGCAAACTCATATTCAATAACAACACACTAAATCTATTCACCATTGTTCTTTGGCTGCATTTTGTTATTTGCTTTATCACTTCCATGCTTCAATTAACCAGTTTCAGCCATCCATCAGGTCAGAGATAAGCACATTATTAACTTTTCTTATGTTGATTTAGATTAGGAATACTGATATATAAACACAGAGGCAGATCTCAGTTCCTAGCATATCCATAGCAGTTCTTCCTCTCATTAAATGAATAAAATGAAGAAGAAACTCATGGAAATGTGTATTGCCACAGGTGTCTTTAGTAAACCTAAAGGTAATACAATACTGAAGCTAAAATGAAGTCATTCTGTACTGACTCAATTTGCAATGCTTGTATCTTTAAAAAGGTACTTAATTCACTCGCTGATTAGGAACACATTGATTTCACTATGCTTATATTCAAATTATTCCATATATAAGAAAACTATTCTAATTATCTTTCTCTAATTGTCTTCCTCTGCTTTGCAAAGTCTGCCTCACAGCAATTTCAAACAATGATTTTTCGATTCCTTGAGGCAATGATGCTGTAAAGTTCCAATTATCTGATGGTAATATATATATTTAAAATAGTACTTATCCTATTATTATGACATTATTCACTGGTGCATGGCCCTAGCTCACAGTGTTAATAGGGCCAATCCTATGGACTCTTTAAATTATCATTAATTTGGAAGTTTTAATTGCTACCATGGACATTTCAATGGTCATTACTGTATTTTTGTTTTACTATGGATTTGTTGTTAGCTGCCATGATTCTGTCTAAGTTGGCAGCATATAAATCTCAGCATTAATTTCACCATATGTCCACACAATTGTAATTGCAAAAAGGTACCTCCATAGTGGTGCTTTGGAAACTCGAGTGGTGTAGTTAAAACACCAGGCTGGAAACTAGGAGACTGTGAGGAAATTATTCCTGCCTTAGGCACAAAACCAACTGGGTGTCCTTAGGCCAATCACTTTCTCTCAATCCTAGGAAGCAGGCAATGGCAACCTAAAATCTTACCAAGAAAACTACAGGAACTCGAAGGAACCAATATTTATTTATTAATTTTATTTGGTTCGATTTATATGCCATCCTTCTCCGGAGACTCAGGGCAGCTTACAATGCGTTAAGCAATAGCCTTCATACTTTTGTATATACCTGCTTAGTAGGGCTTCCTCCCCACCCCCAAGCGGTGATACATATTTGTGTGGATGTATACAATATATATGCGGATGGATGGATGGATGGATGGATGGATGGATGGATGGATAGATAGATAGATAGATAGATAGGAGAGAGAGAGAGAGAGAGAGAGATTTGAATCTGACATCTGAAGAAATTTAAAGAAAGTTACTAGAAATATGTTGAAGCAAACTTCATAAACTATAAGGCACTCATATCAACAAATTATTTGTATATCCTGTGATTAGTTTGTGAAAATCTTTACAGTGCAAAAAAAAAACCTTGACAGAAAGTGTTTATTGACAAATTTGTGCCCTTTGTGATGTGGTGCTATATGCAACTGGTAAAGAAAGAGTACCTCAATACAGGTAGTCCTCAGCTTACAACAGTTCCCTTAGTAACCATTCGAAGTTAAAACGGCACTGAAAAAAGTGACTGATGACCATTTTTCACACTTATGACGGTTGCAGCATCCCCATGGTCATGTGATCAAAATTCAGATGCTTGGTAACTGATTCATATTTATGACAGTTGCAATATCCTGGGGTCATGTAATCACTGTTTATAACCTTCTGACAAGCAGAGTCAATGGGGAAACCAGATTTACTTACTTAACAACCGTGTTACCAACTTACCAACCGTAATGATTCACTTAACAAATGTGGCAAGAAAAATCGTAAAATGGGACAAACCTCACAACAAATTTCTCAATTTGTTAGCAACATACGTTTTGGGCTCAATTGTGGTCGTAAGTTGAGGACTAACTGTACTGCATCTTTGTTTCAGTGCATTCAGTAAAAAAAAGAGAAAAAGAAATAAGAGCTGTTTGCCAGGAAAGTAACTGGGATTACAATTCTATTTGCAGGTTCTCGTAAAATGGAATTTAAAGGCAATTGTTGGCATGAAGCTTGCTTTGTTTGCCGGTACTGCCGGCAACCACTAGGAATGAAACCTTTGATTACCAAGGATGATGACAATTACTGTGTACCCTGTTATGAGAAGCAATTTGCACAATATTGCTACTCCTGCAAAAAGGTAGTATGGGAAATGAAAATAAGAGCAGGGAGCAGAGAAGGGATGAGTCGTACAGTGGCCTTGCGGGCATTCATTTAAAAAGTGATTTTTACTGGGGATAAACTCTATGAACACAGTGAGAATATACTTTTTTGTCAGATATATATATATATATATATATATATATATATATATATATATATATATATATAT
>WNWU01000030.1:9259605-9273058 GCA_012654045.1 Ptyas mucosa | reverse complement strand
CAGAGAGGTATTTTTTTTAAAATACCTCTCTGCCGATCAGGCAACTCAGCTGGGATCATCAGAGACTTTTCAAAGCATTTTTTTTTTACCACCTCTTCGGCCAAGAGGTTGCAGAAAAAAATGCTTTGAAAAGCCTCTGATGATTCCAGCTGAGCCGCACAATCATCAGAGGCTGTTTTTTTTTTTTACTTTTAAAAGCATTTTTTTGTCAGAAGAGGTTGTAGAAAAAATGCTTTTAAAAGTAAAAAAAAAAAGCCTCTGATGAACATGCGGCTCAGCTGGGCATGGGGGGGGGTGCAGGGATTTTTGCTACCGGTTCTCCGAACCACCCGCCACCATCGCTACCAGATTGGGTGATCCGGTCCGAACCAGGAGCATTTCACCCCTGATACAACCTCATATAATAAAAGCAAATAAAATACAGATGAAAACCACCATGCGAACTGGACAATAATGCAATCATTCAAAGTCTTGAAATGAATAGGCAGCCAGTGTAGAAAACCAAGAATTGACATAAAATGTTCATATTGGCCAGCCCCAGTAAACAATCTAGCTACTTTGGTTTGAACTAAATGATTTTTTTTTCAACAGCAATTTCATAAACACTCATTTTTCCTTCTTGCCATGGTGAGTTGCCCCACAACAAGTTGGCCATGATGAGCTGGGCCTCCCATCATTGCTTTGTCTATCAAGGCTTCCTCCTAAATCCTTTTAATAAAAAAAAAGGTGTGGATTAAATTACCAGCCTTTGTTGCATGTGTGCCAACACACATGCAACAAGTGGTGGGTTCCTCCCAGTTCTGCTGGGTTCCGCTGAGCCAGTAGCGGTGACGATATGATGTCACCGAACCGGTTCTGCCCCTCCCTGCCCCCCCACCCCCGTGTTATTCTTACCTTTTATTTGGCCCCATCCCCAATCTATTGCTGCCTCCTAAATCTCAGCTAATTGGCTATAAGAAAAAAAACTGTTTAAACTCTTGCCGCGGGGCTTCAAAGGGCCGCTCTGCAGCTGATCAGTGATAAAAGGCAGTTTGGTGGTAGACCGGTGCCTCCAAAAACAAATGAGTAGACCGGTGCCTGCAAAAATAAATGGGTAGACCAGTGCCTGCAAAAATAAATGGGTAGACCAGTACAGCTCTGCAAGCAGTTAAAAGCCTGGTAGACCAGTACCTCTGCTAAATCCTAAATAATTGTCACATGACCATCAAGCCATGCCCACAAAATAAGCCACACCCACAGAACTGGTAGTAAAAAAGTTTAGAACCCACCCCTGATGTATGCCATGTCCCTAACTATATAACTAAAAGAGATTGTTGCTTTATGCAGAAGTTCCAAATTCTTATTATTATTTTGATTTGTATGTTGGGTTCTCATGCCTCTTTAGATGTATTCCAAATGTTTTCAAATAATTAGATATGAGCTAAAGTAACATGGGGTTCAGCATACAAATCTACTAACAGTGCTATAAAAGACATCAGATATTCCTCATGATAAAAGTATCCATCTCACTAAAGCAGTAAAGGGGAACCTGAGGCTCCCCTGATCTTGTTGAACTGCTGCTAGCATCTCTCACATTGGCCTAATGCTGGTTGAAGCTGCTACGGTATAATTTATCAACATCTGGAGCATTGTTGCTTCCTCAACACTGCCCTAAAGAGAAGGAAAAGGGAGATATTAATTGAAAAAGGCTTAGTTCTTCAGACACTGTGATACAGATAGTCCTCATTTAGCAACCCCAGTTAGCAGTTGTGAACAACTGGCAACATAGTTGTTAAGCAAAATAGTTGCTAAGTGAACCCAAAATTGTCCTTGTGAGCTTACTTCAGCTTTTCTTTGCTTTGCAAACCTGCAAAGTCATAAATGCAAGAGATGGTTGCAAAGTTACATTTTCAATCTGTTTGTATCTACAAACGGTTTCTAAACGAGGTGGTCACTGAACAAGGACTGCCTATAGTGCTTTCCTCAATATTCTCATTTATCTCTTTTTGAAATTTGATCAAACGGCAGTAATAACTACTCATCTTTCCCCAAAAATAAGATCCTATCTCCATGATGGCGAACCTATGGCACGGGTGCCACAGGTGGCACGCGGAGCCATATCTGTGGGCACGCGAGTGTTGCCCTAGCTCAGTTCTAGCGCGCATGCGCATGCCAGCCAGCTGATTTTCGGGCCTTCCGGGCCCACTGGAAGTTGGGAAATGGGCCATTTCCAGCCTCTGGAGGACCTCCAGGGGAGTGGGGAAGGCTGTTTTCGCCCTCCCCAGGCTCCTAGAAAGCCTCTGGAGCCTGGGGAGGGCAAAAAACAGGCCTACCTGGCCCACTGTGCCATTGCGTACCAAAAGCGGGAGGAGCGCAGGGGAGTCGTGCACACATGCGCAGGGGAGGGGCACATAGAATTATGGGTGTGGGCACACGTGCGCGTGACTCCCCCGTGCTCCCCCCGCTTTTGGCACTTGATGGCAAAAAGGTTAGTCATCACTGTCCTATCTTATATATATATATTGCCACCAAAAAAGGCACCAGGTCTTATTATGGGGGGCCTCACCTCACTTGCGTGCATCGCCCCCGGCCTCCTTTTAGCTGTCAGAAGCCTTTGGGATAGTTGTAGCCACACCTTGCACACCTCAGCCCATTTCTTCTGCAAGCCAGCAAGGCTTTCCTGAAGGCCTGTGTAGCCAATAACAGAGCTCTGGATCGATCCAGAGTTCTGTAATCGGCTGCAGCGGCCTTCAGAAAAGCTTTTCTTCTGCTGGCTGCAGAAGAAATGGGCCGAGGACTGGATGCAACTAAGGCAGCTCCACTACCCCCACCCTAGCTTAATTTTTACCCATACACCCGGGAGTGGGCAGGGTCTTAATTAGGGCTTATTTTGGGTGCACATGTAAAAATCAAGCTAGGACTTACTTTCTGAGTAGGTCATATTTTCAGGAAAACACAGTATTTAATGTAATTTTGGTACAACCATATGTCAATCCATCATTTTACACTAATGATATTTTCTCTATACTAGACGGTCACCAATGGTGGGGTGACTTATCATGACCAGCCATGGCATAAGGAATGTTTTCTATGTACTGGATGTAAGAAGCAACTTGCAGAACATCAATTCATGTCCAAAGATGAACATCCTTACTGCCTGGAGTGCTTCAGAGGACATTTTGCAAAGAAGTGTGTGGCCTGCACCGAACCCATTACTGGTGACTATTCACAATCTTCTTGCTTATAAGTAACTTCAATTTTGACAGTCCTGGGACAAATAAATTTGTTCTAGGCATAGCTGGCATTTGTATTCCTTACATCAGGAAAGCATATGAAAGATCAGATAGCAATGTCACAATTTTCCATCATGAATAAGACTAAATGATATTCAGGCTAGATAAAAAGTGATCTGAAATATGTGGTGGCACTAGAAAACATAATTTTAAACTTTTCATTGTATCTGACACCACAACATTGCAGGTTTAATTATCAACAGGTTGGAATTTGGAGTGGAAAGGGATAAGCACATTCAACTGAATTACTCGCTGGAGGAAGAGCAGAATTGGGGAAAGAAGTAAAAATGTTGCTGCTTTTACTAGAGGAGGGAGGGAGGGGCTGCGCTGGGCTGGGCTTCAGTTAACCAGTTTCAGCCATTTATCATGTCAGTGCATGGGGGGGATCTGTTGCTGAGATAGCAAGCAGGCTTTTCCCTGTGAATGTGGGGAGTTCGTGGCAAAATGCCTAAAAAATCATTCCTTTTTCAGAATCTGTGCCTCTAAAGAGAAAGAATGAAATAATCAGGCATTTGAGAACATAGTAATTCAGGGTTGGATCATAGGTTTACAAGCCAGAAGACCAAAACAGCAAAAGAAACAAACCAAACTCTAGACTAGTCATTTGTCTTAGCTACATATTGCTTCTCTCAGATTTTAAACTCAGATTTTTCAGAAGAAAGAACTCTGCTTATTAGAGTGTCATCGAAATCTGCCGAAAGCCGCATGCAATCCCAACATCTCATCTTTTGCTTTCTCCTTTTAGCTCTTGGTGGAGGCAAGTTCATCTCGTTTGAGGAGCGCCAATGGCACAGCGAGTGCTTCAAGTGCAGCCAATGTGCCTGCTCCCTGGTGGGAAAGGGCTTCCTCATCCAGCAAGATAAAGTCCTCTGCAGCAATTGTGGGTCTTCTATATGACTCAGGAGCTCTTCAAGGTTGCTTGTCCCTTCCCCTTCGTTATTTTAGCCATGCGCATAATTGCTCACTAGTTCAGAAAGCCATCTAAAAAGATTCATAGTTTACAACTCCTGCATCCAGTATGGCTACTTTCCATATCATTCCGAACATAACAAGAGCCAGAAAAAGTTTGTGGTCACTGTGTTTTTCTTGTAGTAGAGTGCACTCTGCTGTTAGGAATCTGAGTCTATACATGATTGTGCTAAAATTCTCAGTGAAATAAGTTTACGCAAGAGCTGCGTTGCAAGGGGGGGAAAAAACCCTTCAAACTCCCCAACAGTACAATGTTTTTTCATTGCGTAACACATACCTGTAAAAGAATATCTTGGCAGGCAGGTAAGATTCAATGGTTTATTTTTGTCGGCTTGCTTACTTTATAAAAAACTAAAAAGAGAGGAAGGATTATAGTCTGCTGGCAGCAAAGCAGGGGTGAAATGCTACCAATTTGTACTAGTTCGGGTGAACTGGTAGTAAAAAAAAGTGCTACCAGTTCGTCCGAACTGGTATTTCTGACAATCAGCTGTGCCGCGTGATTTATATTCCCTAGAAAGCAGGAAATCCTGCTTTCTAGTGAATCTAAATCACGCGGCACAGCTGTTCCCCCCCTCGCTGTTCTACTTACCTTCTTAAGCCTCCTTTTTCCATGCAGCATGGTAGCGCCTGTGGTGCTCATGTGTGCGCAGCATGCGTTTGGTGCGCACTACATGCATGCGCACACAGTGCACATTTGGCATGCACCGCACATGCGCGCACCACGAGCCTTGGAGGATTTCACCACTGCACCAAAGGTATCATTCTAAGATTACATCCCATAACTATCCATAAGAATATTAGAAATGCAGACTGTCATGTAGTCATTCAAATATTTATTCCTCCTCCCAACACACCCCACTCCCCAATATATGCACAGAACTAAAACTGCTATTATCCCGAGGAACAAAATCTGAGGTTCTTAGAGTATATGTCGTTTCTCAAAGTCTTTGAAGGTGACCTCCCAGACTCTCTTCCAAAGTTGTCACCAAACTGCAATTTTTAGGGAAACTGAAAGAGAACATTATTAAATACACAACTAAAGGGAAAATCACCTTAAGTTAATTAATTTGGTTCTATATGCAGCTGTAGCATCTCATTCAACAGCCAATGAGGCCACTTGTGCAGTGCAGAAGTAGCATATATGGAAGCATATAGAGCCGAGGTGGTGCAGTGATTAGAGTGCAGTACTGCAGCTACTTCCGCTGACAGCTAGTTCAGCAGATCAGTGGATCAAATCTCACCAGCTCAAGGTTGACTCAGCCTTCCATCCTTCCGAGGTGGGTAAAATGAGGACCCAGATTGTTGGGGGCAATATGCTATTTAGTATACTGTCTTTGGTGTAAGCCGCCCAGAGTCCTCGGAGAGTGGGCAGCATAGAAATGTGAATAATAAATATACATAATATTGTTTGCTTGGCTTTAGGTTAGTTGGCTATGGAAAGGCAATTGCATTTAGTATACATCATATCTTTTTTCTTCTAATGGATTTGTCTAATAGAATTAGCTTGATGAAAGAGGAAAAACACTTAACATGAGGAAAAACAATGGGTATCATCCCTGAATGTGTAAATTCTGCTGTGATAGTTGGCCTGCTGTATGTGCATGGCAAGATCTTAAATTCTAGAATTTATTCACATAATCGAAATCTATAACAAATTATTCCTGGTTGTCTTTACTTTAGCTTGTTGTTTTTTGAGTAGCTTGGGCCCTTTAGAAGCAGAGAAAGAGTATCATTAGAATAGTTCAATCAGGATGTGACTAAGGCATGAATGATCAGGAGCAGAGCAGAGGTGGGTTTCAGCAGGTTCTGACCAGTTCTGGAGAACCAGTAGTGGAAATTTTGAGTAGTTCAGAGAACCAATAGTAAAAATTCTGACTGGCCCTGCCCCCATCTATTCTCTGCCTCCCAAGTCCCAGATGATTGGGAGAAAATGGGGATTTTGCAGTAAGATTCCCCTGGAGTGGGCTGGGAATGGAGATTTTACAGTATCCTTCCCCTGCCATGCCCACCAAGCCATGCCCACCAAGTCACACCCTCAGAACCGGTAGTAAAAAAATTTGAAACCCACCACAGGAGCAGAGCCTCCCAATTCCAGGAATGGGCACAATTGGTGTATAATATGGATTGGGGCAGATGCCCTCCTGGTCACAGTTACCTCCTGCTTCTCAGGCAGGAATTGCAAGTATTCCAAATTGCAATGAGTTCTGTCTAAGCAAAAGTACTGCCATCCACAACTAAAAATAAAGTGTCGTCAGATCTAAGGAAGTTTCTAAAATAGGGTGACCAGACGTCCCGCTTTTGGCGGGACAGTCCCGATTTTCAACAATTTGTCCTGCATCCCGCGACATTTTTAAAAAGTCCTGATTTTTGGAAGGAATGCAGGACAAGCTAGGGAACGGCGGGAGAACGGGGTTTGCTTACCCCACCCACTCCCAATCTATTGCTGCCTCCTGAGTCCCAGCTGATGGCTAGAGGGAAAAAAACCTGTTTAAATTCTTGCCGTGGGGCTTCAAAGGCCCACCCTACAGCTGATCAGTGTTAAAAGAAAACATAGGCGGCTCTTTGAAGCCCCGCAGCAAGAATTTAAAGAGTTTTTTTCCCTCTAGTTTTTTTTTTCTCCTTATGCAATTTAAACTGAAAACAAAAACGAAACTAAGCAGGGTGTTGCCTTTGCTGTTTGCTAGCAACGTTGGAAAGGCAGATTTCTTTTTCCTCATCAAAAAAGGTAGGTGCAAACAATGGGAAATTTATGGCAAATGGCAAAAGAGGAGAGTTCAAGATTTTAAAACACAAAAGAAAAAAAAGCTCTATTTAACTAGGGAATTGTAATAATTGACATACTATTAATTGTATATTGTGTTGAAAGCAGAAATGGTTAAGTTGTGGTTGAAAGAATATATGGGGGAAATTATTTGGTTTATTATTATTGGTAAATATAATTAATTGATTTGTAAGAAATTGGATTGCATGGAAATAATTGGAATATTCATATTCATATTGATTAATATACAAAAAAGATAGTTACATAACTAATTGATTTATATTAAAATGTTGAATTTGTATTAACCAACTGTAATATTACATAATTAACCAATGTGAGGATGGATATAAAAATAGATGACAATGGGAAGGGGTATAATATAGAATAGAAGGGAAAAATTGAATTTGATTAAGATTAGAGATGAGGATGAAGGGTAATATTGGTTTTTTAAAAAAATAGATGAGGAATAAATATGGCAAAAAGGAAATATAGAAATTGTAAATTTAAGTGAAATGACTAAACACTGTTTAAATTTGTGAACTGGCCAAATACTCTGTTCAAAGAAAATACATTGTATGTTTGTATGTGTGTTTCTAATTATTGCTATTTATTCATATTTGTTCTCTTTTATTCTTTAAAGTTTAACAATTCATTCTTTATCTTAATATCTTTATATTTGTTTGGGGTTGGTTTTCTTCCCTTTCATCTTTTTTATTGTACAGCAATCTTTCTCCTCAAACCTACCACTCTCTCTTTTCTTTCCTTCTTACTTTCTCTCCCCCCTTCTTCTCCTTCCTACTTCCTCTTCCTTTCTTCTTCTCCTCCTCTCTTCCTCCCTCTCTTACCCTCACTCCTACTCTAATTTCCCTTCCTTCATCCCTCTCTATTGCTGTATCCTTTTATGCACATGGACTACTCAGAGGGCTGAAAAAGTTATTTTTGACTGGTCCTCGCATTTTTGACCAGTCCTCGAACTTACGACTGTCTTCACATTTTACATTTTTGCCCTATCTTGTCACCATGGTGAAGAGAAGCAGTTGTGAAATGAGTGACATGGTTGTTAAGAATGCTGCACGGGCATAAATGTGAGGATGGTCATAAGTGTGAGGATCAGTCAAAAGTGCGAGGACCTGTCAGAAATGACTTTTTTCAGCCTTCTGAGTAGTCCCTATACACATAGCCATGCCCACCCAGTCACATGACCTCCAAGCCACGCCCACAAAATAAGCCACACACACAGGTGTCCCTCTTTACCAATGTTAAAATCTGGTCACCTTATTCTAAAACCACAACCACAACCAGTCTTGTTCGGGTTTAGGATCCAGATTCTTACAGCTTTCAGACATAGTGAAAAAAATTTGTTTAGTTCATGATAGAGATATATAGCTGGGTACCATATACTGATGATATTTAAACACGTGCCTATGGATAACATCACCCAACAGTTTTATATAGATGTTAAATAAGAATAGGGAAAAAGTTGAGCTCTGAGTCATCCTGCTTTGCAGAGTATCTAGAGTTGGACCTTACCCACAGCAGTGACTGAAGCCAGAGTTGGAGAAGAGAGTTGGATCACTAAAGCTCCTCCCATGCTGTCCCAACTCCTTAAGCTGGTCCAGAAGGATACCATGATCAGAAAAACCAGAATGACACCGGAAGATCAAAAGGGCCAGAATGAATGCACTTTTCCCACTTCGAACCCTTCGAAGCTTTAATCAGTGTGATTAAAGCTATCACGGTACTATCACTCAACCTAAAACCCAACTTAAAATGGTACAGATAGTCGGCTTCTTCCAAGTCTTCAACGGCTATAGGCCCACCATCTTTTCAGCAAGATTCTTACCAAGGAAAAATTGCAGACCTGATGGAAATGGATCCCGTTTTATTGGATCCACTGATGGTTTATTGAAGAGAAGGCAAAGCACTGCTTGATGGTTGTTTTCCAAAGGGAAAGGAGCAAAGAAATAATAGTTCGAGTGCTGGTATTTCATTTTACACAATTGTATTTTTATTGACAATGCCAGTTTCGACAGTTAAGCTGTCGTGCTTTCTTCTCTGGTTATTTTAGATAATCTTTCCTGATCACAAGGGGATGCAGTAGACAGCAAGCGGTGTCATCAAAATAGTTCTGCTCCATTTTTTATTAAGTATATGAAATACATATTTCATTTTACTCCAAATAGCATCACACCTTTTTGCACCTGTATGCATCACCTGCCCCCCACTTTGTACAAACCCTGCTTACCGTCTCCAGCTGCCTGCTCTTCTGTCCTCTCACAATTTCCCCTTCTTAACAACCCTTTTTGTTAGCAAAAAATAGAACTAGGTTGTGAAAGCTAAAAATAAAAATCACGGATAGAAGCACGTGTGTGCCATCATTTATAAGAACTGGGTGTATCGGGACTTGCCAGATGGCTTACAATGCGAGATCATAAAGTAAAAATTAGAACTAATCTAATTGGTTGCTTTGCATCTCTTTTAGCTGAACTTTTTTTTTTTAAAGAATAGGCCCATGGAGAAACACTGAAGAAAATGTAGAGTTTAAACCAAATATAGTATTTATGGAAACTTGCCTTAGAATTTAAGCTAAAAACTCTCACATAACCCTTGCTAGATAATAAAATATATAGGTATCATCATAAAACTGGTTCTACATTCTGAATGTCAATTGTCAACTTCTAAAAGTATATGCTTATCTTTCCAAAGCAAATTTTGAACTAAATTCAAGTTTAAGTAAAGTCATAGGAGTCCCTGTGGATTTTACTCCGCTAGTCATTGTCAACTATAGGGGGTGGTGTTCATCTCTGTTTCAAGGCCATTAAGCCAGCACTGTCTGAAGACATTTCTGCAGTTATGTGGCCAGCATGACATCATGGAATGCTGTTATGTTTCCACCAAAATGGTACTTATCTACTCGTATTTGCATATTTTCAAACTGCTAGATTGGCAGGAGCTGGGGCAAAGAGCCTTGGATAGTACAGTGGTCTAAAGCACCCTGTTATTAACATCAGCTGCCTGCAATTATTGCAGGTTCGAATCTCACCAAGGCTCAAGGTTGACTCAGCCTTCCATCCTTTCTAAGGTAGGTAAATTGAGGACCCAGTTTGTGGGGGCAATAAGCTGACTTTGTATAAAATATACAAAAGTATGAAGGCTATTGCTTAGCACATTGTAAGCCGCCCTGAGTCTCTGGAGAAGGGCGGCATATAAATCAAATTAAAAAAAAAAAAAGACGGTAGCTCACCCTGTTGCATGGCACTCAGCTCTCGAACCTGAGCTGCTGGCTTTCCAGCCGGCAAGCTCAGTGTCTTAATCATCGCACCATCCACTATAGTTGTAAGTAAAGCTATACAGCACAAAATACATCTTTTTATTTTTATTGAATGTTTTGCTTTTTCAGCCTTCTGATCTTTGATATTTGTGCAAGTTTTGCAAGGATCCTTGGTTTCTTTTGGCGACTATGGGCATTAATCTGCATTTACAGGTACTTCTAAAGAAGGGGGCAACCAACAGCAAGGTGGATGCACTCAATGACAAAGCAGCAACACAGGTAGTCCTCAACTTATGTCCACAATTGAGGCCAAAATTTCTGTTGTAAATTGAGACATTTGGTAAGTGAGTCTTGCCCTCATTTTACAACCTTTCTTGCCACAGTTATTAAGTGAATCACTGCACTTAATAAGTTAATAACATGGCTATTAAGTGAATCTGGCTTCCCTATTGATTTTGTTTGTCAAAAGGTGGCAAAAGGTGATCATATGACCCCAGGACACTGCAACAGTCATAAGTATGAATTGGTTGCCAAGCATCTGAATTTTGATCACATGACCACGGAGATGCTACAAAGGTTGTAAATGTGAAAAATGGTGCTAAGTCACTTTATTCAGTGCCATTGTAACTTTGAACGGTCACTAAATGAACTGTTGTAAGTTGAGGACTACCTGTATAGGCACAGTTGGAAGTTGTGAAAGGCTAAATCGGAGACCTATCATTCTGGAGAAGTTCTATCTGCATTGTGTCTCTAAGAACTGACACCAACCTGATGCCAAACCATATTGAACAACAACAACATATTTTATTTCAGTAAGATGTGTGTATAATGCTGGTGCCTCTTTGTTCAAGGAAATGCTTATATTAATATACTGTAGTCATCCATGCTTTAACCCCCATTGCCAGCCTGCATGACATTTTCCCTCCACAAATTTTAACCTAATAGAGAGGTACAAGAATCAGACAGAGTGAGGCTCTAGGATCATTATTTGTTTGTCACGAAAACAGGTGGTTTAATTTGCAAGACATCTCTTGTTCTTTTAGCAATAGAATGTTTTTTCACTGAAATAAATATTACAAGCTCTTCTCTTAAATGTCATTGTTCTGCTTTTTAAATGTATTCTACAAATATTTGTTGGCCCAAGTCAGCAATCATTTCTGAACCCGGATATATCATACAATCTAACATGTTTTGAGCACACCCACAACCAAAATTCATTGCTTTGAGCTCATGGGAAAACACTAAATCCCACACCATTTCACTGTAGAATGTCAACATCTGGTCAGGATGGTATTCTTGCAGCTCAATAATTTTCTGTGACTCTTCAATATCTAACATGAGATTGGTGAACGTTTGCCAAATCTCGTAGGTTGTTTCTTTTTTAATTTATTTATTTAGGGAGAGGAGGCACCTCTTGATACATCTCTCTGATGTCTGCAGATGCTGAGGCAAAAATGTTTTCTCTGCCAGCTGCTTCCTAGCTGTTTAATCTGTGGATTCAGTAGGAGTTCTTCCTCTCCTTAAGATTTTGTTCTTTCTGAGATAAATGTAATTGTGCCTTGAATAGGGTTGATTTCTTGAACAATAAAGTAAAAAAGTATTTTAAAATCGTTTGGGGAAAATCTATCCAAAGAGATTTCTCTTTAAAAGAATCCCAAATGTTTTTAATAATGCCTTTTCATTCTTTATTGTTAATTTTACAGATAACAATAAACATAATCTTTTTAGTTTTTTACAGATAATATAAGCCCATAATTGCTGGGATTTAAACATGTCTTTCAAGAAAACATTAAGGTAAAGATAAAGGTTCCCCTGGCACATATGTGCTAGTCATTCCCGAATCTAGGGGGTGGTGCTCATCTCTGTTTCAAAGTCAAAGAGCCAGCACTGTCCAAAGACACCTCCATGGTCATGTGGCCGGCATGACTAAATGCCAAAGGCGCACGGATTGCTGTTACCTTCCCACCAAAGGTGGTCCCTATTTTTCTACTTGCATTTTTACATGCTTTCAAACTGCTAGGTTGGCAGAAGCTGGGACAAGTAACAGGAGCTCATCCTGTTATGTGGCACTAGGGATTCAAACCACTAAATTGCCAACCTTTTGATCGACAAGCTCAGCATCTTAGCCACTGAGCCACAGCATCCCTTAAGAAAACACTACAGACACTTTATTTAGCTGATTTCTTCCCTAGACCATGATTTTATTATTTCTCTGATTGTGTGGCCAGAGGCATTTCTATACCATGCAATCTGTTCAACAACTAGGAAAAATTAAAATAAAATCGAATCACCTAGTATGCCACGGCCAAGTGATTTCTTTATGCAGAAAATCATTGGAAACAATATACTGGTTTATTAAAAGAAATAAAAATATCAAAGAAATTAAGCATAAAACTAAAAACAAAACTGAGGAAATCTGTCTTTCCTCTCTTTCCTTCCACAAATTATTAGGAGATACCAAGCAGCCAAAATCTCTTCTGAGTTATTTCACAAACCAGGCTGTTTTTTCCCTTTTGGTTCCACCGTATTTATTTCATTCCTATTTATTTTTAATGAGAGCATCATCATTGATGTTCACAATGACTTGTATTACTAACTGAACCTTATCAAACCCTGTTGAATTAATGCTTCCTATACGCAGAGGGGAAGGATGCTACTGATCCCTTCCCCTCAGCTGTATTTTCTCTGCCATCTCTGACTCTTTTTATGAGAAAGAATGCTCCATCATGGTCTTCCTTCAAGGCTACAGACCTCCAGAAATACCCAATTTATTTTAGTGTGGATTGCATTGCTGCAGGCAGGAGAAATTGCAAATAAGAACATATAATAGCTGTCAATTTTTGTCAAAGTGACTTTGGATGAGGAACACCAAGAAGAGTATTAGCCTGTATGGCTAGTACTCTGCAGCAGTAATAAAAACCATCCCAAACAAATGGACTCTTGTATGCAAATTGAGCAAAGATACTTAAACCCACCAAGTGAAATGAGATGCTGCTTTCAGGACCACTAATAGGCATAAAATTGATCCCTTCTGTTTTATATCAATTAAAAAAACTGGTAGGAAAAGGAAACAATGAGAAAGTAGAATTCATGGAAGAAATAAATTGGCACTGTTACTTCCATTTATGCTAATTGTTAAGGATATTGATGTTGTTTTACCAACCAGCAGAGTAACTGCAC
>WNWU01000030.1:9224165-9259595 GCA_012654045.1 Ptyas mucosa | reverse complement strand
CTGGA
This sequence comes from Ptyas mucosa, assembly GCA_012654045.1. Classification (NCBI taxonomy): domain Eukaryota; kingdom Metazoa; phylum Chordata; class Lepidosauria; order Squamata; family Colubridae; genus Ptyas; species Ptyas mucosa. The sequence continues at coordinate 9,259,590 of WNWU01000030.1, read as the reverse complement.
CAACTGGTTCTAACATTATATACACCATATAGAATCCTAACACTAATATTGATCGTTGCCAACTTTGGGCCTGGCCCAATGATATTATTAAACATTTCCAATCAATGTGGTTCGACATTAAGCCATTTATCACATGCATTGAAGAGCATCTCTTATGATTCATATATTGTTTATGCTCCATGGTCAGGTACCATGGAAACTGATACACAAAACTCTTAAACTAGTAATTTATTTGCTCACTGTTCCAACAATGGCTGCAGCTATTCAAAGTGGAGCTGCTGCCCAAATCTCATCGGTTCTTCCTACAATGTTACTACCAACTTCAATTCCAGGAGATAGTGACATGGTAAGCATGGTTGACATTGTTGATTTGAGGGGTCTCACTCAGTCTCCACATACATCACCAAACAGCTACAATGAGCTTGCGTTTATACAGGGACAATATTCCTTTTTCTTAGATTATAAGAATTCCAAAAAATACAAGGCTCCAATTCCATAGAAAGAATCAGCTCTTAGTTAAGCTATGGGTCTGCAGTCTCTGTGCAGAATGTTGTCTGAAATCATTACATGGGATGTTTACTGCCCATGCATTCTATATGCCCTGCAAATTATCTCAATGGAGTGGAATTACCAATTTTAGCAATGGAAACAAAATGGCTTTGGTTGCATCAATACCCAAGCTCAGTTAGATCAACAGTCTGTTTCTACTTGTTGTCATCTATGGAAAAAAAACCCCAGCATTATTTTCTAAGCTGATGACATTGTCCATGCTAGTCAAGGATGATGGAAATTTCAGTTCAAATAGAAAGAAGGAAACAGTTCCACAATATCTTGGTTTCCAGGTCAACATGTTACTCACTGTACCAAATTGGTTGTCAGATATTGTAGAAAATACCTGCATTGGGTCATGAGAGTCAAAAGTAACTGAAAAACAATAAAATTTAGTGGTTTTTTTAATGACTGGAAAATTATGTAATGTGGTAGATTTCAAAGCATACTTTTTTTTAAATGAAGGGATTTTTTTTAATAGCTATATCATTGTACTGTACAGTATCTTAATTCATTTGGAGCTGTCCTTGGTCCTGAGTCAAGAAACTATGAATCAAGAAAAAGAAGAGAGATACCGTATTTTTCGGAGTATAAGATGCATTCCCCCCCCCAAAAAAAGAGGCTGAAAATTTGGTTGCATCTTATACTCTGAATGTAGTACCTCCCACCCGCTGGCCCCCACCCTTCAGCCTCTGCACAACCTCTTCCTGTCTGCAGAGATTGCCACCGACAATGGCTTGTGTTTTTGGGCTCCACTCGTCGCATTTTCAGCCTCCAAACGCTCCTTTTGAGAGCCCTTCAAGGCTGCGGGGATCACCAAAGCACATCGCCGCTGATTGCCATCCAAAAATGCAACGTGCTTAGAGGCTTAAAACGTGACACATGGTGCCCAAAATGGCTACCCAAATCAGCTGCTGCCTTCTCTTACCCCTTCCGAGATTCACTGGAGCTCCCTCCAACAATCAGCTGTGCTTTCAAAGCTTTTTTTCAGTGCACGCTCAAAACCAGCGAACTAATGTGCTGACCAGGCTAAGGACGCTAGCCAGATGAATACCTGGTAGGCAGATTTTTTTTTCCTATTTTCCTCCCCAAAAACTAAGGTGCATCTTATACTCTGGTGCGTCTTATACAGTAACTTCTTTCCAGTTCTGCCATCATTTTTAGTATAATACATTTATGCATACTATCAAATACTTAGGAAGTGATCACACACTATTTGGTATTTGAATATTTCATACAACAGTAAAAGAAATTAGAAGTTTTTGGGGGCGGGTTTAGGGGGCGTATGATGACTCAGAGGTTAAAAACACTGAGCCTTTTAGTTGGAAAGCTAACAGCCCAGGTTCAAGACCCAAGACCCATGCGATGGGGTGAGCTCCCATTACTTACCTGGCTCGTGCCCACCTAGCAGTTCAAAAGCACACAAATGCAAATAGATAAATGGGTACCACTTCAGTTAGAAGGTAACAGTGGTTCATCTGTCTTGGCATGTAGTCATACTGGCCACTTGGCCATGGAAATATCTTTGGACAACAATGACTCCCCCAGCTAAGAAACAGGAATGAGCACTGCCCCCTAGAGTTGGACATGAAGGGACACAGGAAACCTTTATCTTTTCCTTTGGATTTTGTTACAAAATGGTGCAAACAGAATTGCTATGCCAGCATTTTGTTTTTAAAATTCAATGTATTCCTTTTTACATTATCATTAAAAATTACAAGATTGTTTCTGCTGATAGGATATTCCTCAGATACAAAAAGAGCGTATAGTAGCAATAAAAATAAACAGATTCTTGTGCATGTTGTGGTGGGAATTTATAAATAAATGGCTCTTGTGATGTAGTTAACTAATTGGCTAACTGATTCATTGATCGAAATAAAATTCAAAACCTTTACGATAGCAGTACAATTCTTTGGTGCATAAAATCAGTTTTCAGCCTAACTACCTGTGAAAATGGCATTGTGTCAAACACAATAGATGGCATTATGCAACAGCCAGTTGAGAATTAAAGCTTTAACTAACTTATCAAAGATACAAATTGGTTTTATGAAACCTGCTTTCTGAAAATAGAAATATGAAATGCCATAAGTTTTTCCTTTCAAATTACTCTTTATGAGTATTTGACAATTTGGGTAAGATGACAACATAAGAAAAAGGAGGCAGGGCACACTAGCTGCCATTACAAAAAGGCAGATAAATTGATATTGGCAAGGCAAAGTGAAGAGTTAAACTGTATTTCTTTATTGCCACTGCAACCAAACATGTTTATTTGCTAAATCATTGCTTCTAAGTTTATTGTGAGGTATGTGTGTGTGTATGTAAATAAATACAGTTTAAAACTTTGCTACCACAACACCCAAATCGTAAATGTATAGTTCTTATACTGATGTTATTCTCTCCTATCAGCTCTTCTTCTGATAATGCATTATTTTAGGCTTGCAGAACATGGAGGAGAGGTATTATGGTCTATCTCTCACTTACTGAGAAACGATTAATCAGTGATGAAAACTAATTATCTAAACAGGTGATAGGAAAAATGTTGGTTCTCTTGAAAAGTACAGCACTTCATGCTGTGTACAGAATAAACTTTATTTTTTCATAAGGTCTACCAGTGTTTATTTTTGCAGAAAACACTTATACCTCTATGCATCAAAGAGTATATTCTTTTCCTCTATTCTCCCTTCTCTTTTTATTCTTTTATTTGTCAACCAACCCCTCACAACTTCTAATTGTCTTTCCCTTCAAGTTTCCCCACCTCTCTGCCCCATATTGGTTATAAACCAGTGTATTTACTTGGTTTAATAAAATATGCTACTTTTCTTTTCTGGCTTTTTCTGACTTTCTTGGAAAGAGAATGACTCTATTCCCTGTTAGAAGTGAAGAGCTCTCTTGTTTCATGAAGTAACTTTGAATGGTATGTTTTGTCTGAGCCTGTTTCTAAACGAATACCTTCAAAATTATTTGATTTAGGGCTAATGTAGATCTGATCTGATCTGTAGGCATGAAAGCAATGGAAAGTATACAATCTTTCAAATAAAGATTGCTGTGCTCTCTTTAACCAAGAAGCTTGTAGGGTGATCTTGGGCCAATCAGTTGGTGTAAAAACAAGATTAATGACCAAGGGGAACACGTACAATGCCTTGAGCACCATGGAGGAAAAGCAGGAGAGCAGCGCATTAAATAAATTAATCAGCAGCTTAATTTTCACCTTTTAAATTGACTGCAGTCTTTAATTAACTATCACAACTGATTAACTGAATGAAGTGCTGAATACAAGGACGGTATGGCTTATATCCAAGGAAGCAGCATCGATAAGGAAAATGAAAGGAAACAAGGATTCTTTCAAAAGTGGCACCAAAAAAGGTGAAAATGTAACCGTAAAAGGACAAGAAATAACCAAATTGGCCAATCCTGAAATGTCTTTTGAACAAGAGAAACATACATTTTGTAAAAAAAAAAAGCTTTAAAATAAAAACCAAAATAACACCAACCCAACCTCCTCCTCCCACACTAAATGGACAGTATCACGAATGATGAATTTTGAACCCTATGCAGCAGCTTTCCTATGTCTCATCATACATTGGACTTCCACTCCAGAGGTTCAGAATCAGCAGATTCTGACCAGTTCTGGAGAACCGGTAGCGGAAATTTTGAGTAGTTCAGAGAACCGGTAAATACCACCTCTGACTGGCCCCACCCCATCTATTCTCTGCTTCCCGAGTCCCAGCTGATTGGGAGGAAATGGGGATTTTGCAGTAACCTTCCCCTGGAGTAGGGTGGGAATGGAGATTTTACAGTATCCTTCCCCTGCCACGCCCACCAAGCCACGCCCACCAAGCCACACCCACAGAACCGGTAGTAAAAAAATTTGAAACCCACCACGGTTCCATTCCCGTTACCACCCTGCATGAGCAAACGTTTACAGGTAGTCCTCAACTTACGGCCACAATTGAACCCAAAATGGAAACATTTGTTAAGTGAAATTTGTTCCGTTTTATTACCTTTTTTGCCACTGTTGTTAAATGAATCACTGCAGTTATTAAGATATTAACAAACAGTGAATCTGGCTGCCCCATTGACGTTTGTTTGCAAAAGGTGATCACATGGCCTCCAGAACACAGCAACCATCATAAATCTATGTCAGTTGCCAAGCATTTGAATTTTGATCACATGACCATGGAGATTGCTGCAACAGTCATAAGTGGAGAAAAACGGTCATAAGTAACTTTTTTTCCAGTGCTGTTGTAACTTTGAACAGTCACTATATGAACTGTTGTAAAACAAGAACTCCCTGTATACCTATACCTTTTACAGGTATGGTTTCCCTTTTATAAATGTAGAAGACAAGCAAACAAAATGCAGAGAGCAATCTTTAGTATAATTTGGTGGTCACCTATACACCATCCTTCAGCTTTTCCAATCTACTATACTCTTAAGGCCGGGGTGTCAAACTCAAGGCCCAGGGGCCAGATCTGACCTGTGGGGTGCTTAGATCTGGTCCTCAGGGTTGCCCTGGAAACAATGAAAGACCGGCCTCCAGTGCCTCTGCCAGTGAAAATGGAGCTCGGGAGGGCTGCTTATGGCCTTCCCGAGTTCCATTTTTGCTGGTAGAGGATTCCAGGAGACCATCACAGCCGAAAACAGAGCTTGTGAGGGCCATGGGCAGCACTTCCAAGCTCCGTTTTCACTGGCAGAGGGTTGCAGGAGGCCATCGCAGCCAAAAACAGAGCTTGTGAGGGCCATGGGCAGCATTTCCAAGCTCCGTTTTCACTGGCAGAGGGTTGCAGGAGGCCATTGCAGCCAAAAACAAGAGCCCCGTTTTTGCTTACAGAGCACTCAGGCTACCACAGCCCCCACCCCAACACGAGTGATGTTGAGCTAACCACACCCACCATGGCCATGCCCACCCTGGCCCACCAAGGTCAAACACAACCCTGATGCGGTCCTCAATGAAATTGAGTTTAACACCCCGTCTTAAAGTGTTGGGATTCCATCTCCCAAAATTTGGGAACACGTGTCTCGATTTTCTGGGACCAATGTATTTGGATATTACTACATTGGAGAAGATTGATAAATAACTGGCCTTTTATTCTTTTAGAATTGTACGTATCTTATCTAAATGATTTATACCACTTGTCAACATATCTGTGTACTTGTTGCTTAATTCTCAGCCTCTGATTGGGCTGATTTGGATAGAGGGTTGCTGAGAAGACACTGTTGTTTTGTATCCTTTCTGCTTCACATTCAGCACCACTGTGAAGCTCCTTTCTCTCCTCTACTAATTCTCTGTTATAATGCCCTCTGCTTTGTACCTCACTCTTGCTGCTCCTGTAGTGCCACTGTTGCCTCCATCCTCCAAATGTCCTTCTGAAGGAGGCTGCCACTTTGTCCCAGTTTAGCAGATGGGGGTATTAAAATTGGCAGATGGCTCCTCAGACAATTATAAGTAATTGAGATTGTTAGAGAATTTGGTGACTCAAGAAGACTTACTCCTCCTCACAGACATTTTCTGAAATATCACTTCTTTCTTATTCTGTCAAAGGCAAATTAGCAGCCCAACTGTGCCTGCTCTAAAAGAATTCTTGATTGGATGGGGGAGGTTTGGTATACGTCCTTGTGCTGTCACAGCCCAAGACTTGCCTCTAGGCAATGTAGCTGAACATACACAATTCTCAGCAATCAGAAATTTGGGGATTGGAGTCCACACATCTGAAAGCACCCAATTGAGAAACTTAAGCAAAAAAAAAAAATACTAATATCACGACAAAACTCCACATTATGCTAAATACACAGAATTACTAAGCAGCAAGTACATATGTTTATTGGGGAAATGTTAACAATCAGGATACTATCTATAGAGAATCGATCTGGATTCATAGACCTCCATTATTTAGCCATGGCTCACTGAACACGCCACCATTGTCTGGGACTACACAGCACACTAAATTGTAAAGCATGGTTTATAAATCTCATTGGCTGGCATCTCTAATCTGCTAACGCCAAATCAGACAAACCATGTTTTGACTTGCAGAAACATGGGAACCCAGTTTTCTTTCTTTCTTTCTTTCTTTCTTTCTTTCTTTCTTTCTTTCTTTCTTTCTTTCTTTCTTTCTTTCTTTCTTTCTTTCTTTCTTGGTTCGATTTATATGCCGCCCTTCTCCGGAGACTCAGGGCGGCTTACAATGCGTTAAGCATTAGCCTTCATACTTTTTTGTATATACCTGCTTAGTAGGGCTTCCCCCCCCCCCCAAAGCGGTGTTCTTTTTTATACAAAGTCAGCTTATTGCTCCCACAATCTGGGTCCTCATTTTACCTATCGGAAGGATGGAAGGCTGAGTCAACCTTGAGCCTGCTGAGATTTGAACTTGCAGTAATTGCAGACAGCTGGCAGCTAAATGCTATTTAATAATGCTTTAGTCAGCTGCTCCACCAAGGCTCATATAGCCACAATTATTCCAGTCCTCCAGTGCCAATCTGTATCTAGCCTAAAGGTGAGCAGCTACACTCAGAAGAAGGAGATATCACAAGGTATGATGGAGCTTCAAGGTCTGTATATGGAGCTAGACAACCCACACCCCATTGATGATTGTTCAAAGATATTTCCTTATCTAAACAGAGAAATGGGAAGATCACAGGTGAGCAAAAAAGCAGGGGCAATTTTCGATTTCCTGTTGGATTCCTGATTGAGTTTCCTTGTGGCAATCTGACAGGGAGAATAAAAAAATCAATCCTTCCTTCCTTCCTTCCTTCTTTCCTCCCTCCCTCCCTTCCTTCCCTCCATACACACACACAATGGAAAGACTATATTAGGTTCTCTGGTACATTCTTGCAAAGGTTGCCTCTTTGACCCAATACCCACAGAGGGAGAAAACCTTTATGATTAGAGATCTAAATTGAGCAGTGGATATAAATTAAACTAAGACAAGAGGAAAAGACATCAGATAAATAAGACAGGAAAAAATAGTGCAGAGATTACAATCTCATGAACAATTTTTTAAATAGTTAGGCTCTATAGTCTCTCCCTTAACTTTTAAAATTGCAACTTTTTTTTATCAGGTCATTGCATATTTAAGAGTGACTTGGATTATTAGGCCAAAGCCTTTGTTTCCTTTTCATTAACACCTCCTCTGCAAAAAAAACCCAACTGATTTTCTCAAAATGTTATCATTAAAAAGACATGAGAAGGCACTATTTTCTTTTCTTGTCTATACTGTAATAGAAAAAATTGATTGGAACAAAAGGGAGGGCTTTTTTTAATGACTGTACCAACATTATGGAACATCTTATCCGAAAGGTGCTCTTCAAAAGGCAATTGGACTTCTCTGGTTTTTTCTTGAAAACATTTTGCTTTTCAGCCAAGCAGCTTCTTCAGTTCTGACTGAATAATGGGGAATAAATGGATTTATATTCTTTGCAGGCATCTGGTTATTAGTACTCTGAAGGTCTGTCATTACCTCTCTGAAAGTTGTTAAGGCCACTTGGGGATTAATCTGTACCAGGGATGAAATGCTCCTGGTTCGGACTGGATCAGGCGATCCAGTAGCGATTGTGGCAGGTGGTTCGGAGAATCGGTAGTGATGGTGATGCGAGGCTCTACCCACCCACTCGGGTGTTGTTACTTCCTGCTTTTAAAAGGTAAAAAAAAGGCTCTGATGATCATGCGCCACAGCTGTGATCATCAGAGCCTCTTTTTTTAACTTTTAAAAGCATTTTTTTACAACCTATTCAGGCAAATAGGTTGTTAAAAATGCTTTTAAAAGGTTTTAAAAGGGCTCTGACGATCACAGCTGTGACACACGATCATCAGAGCCTTTTTTTTTTACTTTTTAAAAATGCTTCACCCGAATAGGTTGTAAAAAATGCTTTAGAAAAGTTAAAAAAAAAGTTGGCCACGCCCACCCAGTCACATTACCCCACCCCCACCAAGCCACGCCCACAGAACTGGTAGTAACAAATCTTACATTTCACCACTGATCTGTACCCTCAGGGTCACCTGAATCAGAGTGCAAATGGGAGTGGAACCTTCTTGGGACTGCTGAAAGGACTGTGTTGTAAGCAGGAGATGGGTGATTGTCCTTTGACATGACCTGGATGATTGAAACTCTCCATAGACATTTAAGGGACATCTTGTCCTCTGAAGCTAAAGTGGACTCCTTTCTCATTCGCTTGAACATTTATTTTTAGTTGCTGCAGGCTTTTGACTTGGTAGACAGATAACATTATATGGGAAGCTTGCTTTTCCACATGGTGATCTGATATGGTTTCACTTCGGTAATGTGATTTTTACGAATGCAATCTGCCTTGTGAGCTGCCTACGGTTTAGAAAGGCGGGGGAAGAATTGCATTAATTTTGAACAGTTGATAGTAACCATGTTAAATCTACAGCTCATTCTCACTGCACTTTCTAAATGGAATATGACAATCTTACCATCAAAATCATATTGGCAATTGGGTGGATGCAGTTTTGGGAACAATAATCTAAACTCATCTGTGTCGGGGAACTTGGAAAGAAACGCCGTACTGAAAGTTTTAGCTACGTCCTCACCTTCAGATTTTGCTGACCAGGTGTTAATCAAAGAATTTTTAAAAAAATTTAAAAACACATACTGGTTGCCAGGTTTTGAGAAAATGTCTCACCTTTGCAGTTGTTAATGTGTGGATTATAAACTAATGCATTCAGAGCAATAGCACCCTGGATAAATTTAGCTCTTGAACTTGGGCTGTGAAAAATGCTAAAATATGCATGAAAGGGGTTGATAACTTTACTCTTTTTGCCCTGGAGTTTTTGGCTTGTGCAGGGTAAGTGGAAATTTTCCCCGTAAGAAAAATTAGCAGAGCGGCTCTAGCGCCTAATTGAAGTGGTTGCGCATCAGGTCTGAACTGTGCTATTTCAGGATCCTCAGGCTAACAAGAACTCTTATTTAACTTAAACCAATAGAGAAATTGTATGCGCCTAGGGAAAGTGTTGTTTTGCACATTGACAACTGCCTTGCACGCCAATCTTAGTAGGAGACAGCTAAAAATTCTTAAAGCAAGAGTACTACTCCTACATCTTCCTCTCATTATCCAAATGAAAAGGAAAGAAAGAAGGGTGGAAGGGAGGGTGGAAAGGAGGGAGGGGAGAAAGGAAGGAAGGAAGGAAGGAAGGAAGGAAGGAAGGAAGGAAGGAAGGAGTCCTTTGATCACACAGTTCATTAGCATTGTTCAAGGAATCTCTCTAGATCTTCAAAAATTCTGGTTGTCCTGTACAGTGTTAGTTCTACCTCCTCAGTACTACCAGCTGAGTGTCCCTGAGGTTATACTGTGATTCCCAGCCTCTACAGTATATCCTCAGCATGCTTCATAAAATAGCCTAACTTTCTTCTTTCATTTCATTTCCCCACAATGGTGGAATAAGCAGCAACAGGCAGCAGTTACGCTTGTAGGAGTCATCAATTCCTATGGCAGGGGATATACTTTGCCTACTGCGTAGGCTGGCATAACCAAGTGGTTGCATGTTCTGGTTTCTCTTTGGGTTGTATAAATCTTTTGCCTTTTATGAAACAGATTCTAGCAACTTAGGGGAGTTCTGAGTTTTCTGTGAAGCAAAATTCTTAGCATAGGGCAAAACATACCGAAAGGAGTAGCTCTGCCTTCAGACTGCATTTTTTTCCCCTTAATAACAGTTTTAAAAATTTCCTCCCTTTTCTACAAAGCATACTCCAGGCCATTGTTATATGTGGAAAAAAGGCCATAACACTTAGCAAAGAAGCAAATGTCAGGGCCATAGATTGAGAACATCTCTGTGAGGAGAAAAGACCCTTCAGGCATTGGATAATTTGTGCAAACAAAGTAATTTCAGGATAATGAAAAAATTAAATCTACCACGATTAAGTAAATTTCATCAGCTAAACAAATCAACACCCACTTTGTACCAAGCATCTGGTAATATCATAATCAAGCCACATTGGCTCTTTTCATTTCTGGACTGATATGTGTGATGGGTTTTTGATCCCATATAGGGAGCATGAAGTCTCCTGACCATAGCAAGGTGAGCAAAACTTGCCAGTCTCTATTACCTCAATGACAAACTGCTAAAAGGGAGTCACCTGGACTCCATAAGCTCAGAATCTAAACATTCTCTTTAAAAAAAAAAAGGAAGGAAGGAAGGAAGGAAGGAAGGAAGGAAGGAAGGAAGGAAGGAAGAATGAGACTTTGAAGATTGGACACTAGAGAGAACCAGAAGGAACCAATTAAAGGAGAAGAAGACTTACATTTCACTTTCTGATATGGAATGAAGAAAATATGTTAACATTAGACATATTAAAAAGGTATTTTTGAACATTGGACTCAGAAGTTAATTTTAGGAGAATGTACTTCTATAGATAGACTGTGTTTAAAAATGGTACGAAAGAGGAAAAAGTTATATCTAACAAGACTGAGATTGTTTTATAAATGGATTGTAAAATGACAGGCTATAAAAATAATATGAAAAAATATGCTATACTGTACATGAAAATGAAGCTGGCCGATGTCTTAATAATTAAAAGGCATATTCAAATAACATACTAAGAGCTCCAATACTTTTCTGTATTGGATTTACAAGAGACTTGTAAAAGCTTGGAAGACTTGTTGTGAGAAGAGAAAAAAATGAAAAGAATTCAAATTCTAAGTCCTAATTTGAACGGACGAAATATCAAGTTGTTAAAAGAAAGGAATATACAGTTGGCTTATTTGACCATGGTTAAAATAGATATGCTGTTATCTCTGGTAAGCCTTAATGGACTTTGGTTGATCATTTATTGTATTTACTATATTCTTAAATTTTCTATTTTCTTTTCTATTTTTTCTATTTTTTTCCCTTTCTATTTTTTATTATTTTTAAAAAAGTTCTTATTAGTTTTTATCTTTGTAATTGCAAATTTTAATAAAATTTGCAATTAAAATAAAAATCTTGAGCTCCAGTGTCTATTGTGGTATGTTATTCTTCTATTATACTGTACAATATATTGAGAAAAATGGGGAAATGTTTTAGAGAATAACTACTGCATCAACAAGGGAAAGTTATTTTTTACTATAATTGCTCTGTTTATTTCAGCAGGCATTTGTAATCATATGCCTGTATTTTCTATATACCATGAAAAAGGAGCTATCTGGCACTCACAAAGTGATATAGCATTTGCTGGCAGAGTTCAATATTGTGAGATTATTTCAATGTCAGAAATAATTTTGGCTTCTAATAAATTACAGTTAATAAGAGATGGGGTTAGAGAGTGAAGATGGGTGATAGAAAAGAAGAGAAAGATAATGATCACTGCAGTGGCCATTCAGAATAACAGAATAACAGAGTCAGAAGGGACCTTGGAGGTCTTTTAGTCTAACCCCGTCCTCAGGCAGGAAACCCTTTACCATTTCCAACAAATGGTTGTCCAATCTCTTCTTAAAATCTTCTAGTGTTGGAGCATTCACAACTTCTGGAGGCAAGTTGTTCCACTGATTAATTGTTCTCGTTGTCAGGAAATTTCTCCTTACTTGTAGGTTGCTTCTGCCTTGATTAGTTTCCATCCATTGCTTCATGTCCTGCTCTCAGATGTTTTGGAGACTAGATTGACCCCTGTCTTCTTTGTGGCAACCCCTTAGATGTTGGAACATTGCTATCATGTCATCCCTAGTCTTTTCATTAAACTAGACATACCCAATTCCAGCAACCATTCTTTATAAGTTTTAGTCTCCAGTTCCCTAATCATCTTTGTTGTTCGTTTCTGTCCTCTGTACTCATTCTAAAGAGTGTTTTTTAAAAATTATTTATTGCTTTGCTGGCCTGGCCTGCCCTTGGTATAATCTACAATGGGGGTGGAAAAGAAACCATGAGTGAATCGTTATTACAAAATCAGGGTGGTTTTTTTTTTTAGCTAATACATGACAACCATTGGATTTTTTTTGTGGGTTTTTTTTTTTTGCAGACTAAAGACAAATGAAAAGTATGCTAATTTAAGCTGAATAATGTCCACTAAAAATAACAGAGTAAGAGGCAGCAGAAATGTCTTATTTCCCTTCCTCCCATCCTTGAATATAATGTTTTATATTTAGACCAGATTTTAAACATTCCACAATTACATTACAAAAAAAACTTTAAATATAAATTATCCACAATAGCACTCAGGAATTTATGTATATTAACTGAGGACTAGCACCAGCTAACATAATTTGTAGAAGTGAGTGAGAGAATATCACTGATAAATACTGCATAAATCAGATTTGTATTTGCCAAATAAACCTTTATTTGAGAACCTCATTCTTTGTGAAAGCATCATTGCAGGACTGATGTTGGTAAATAAAATGCTTAGTAAAGAATATAAGGAAAGACCGATAGAGAGAGAGCGGGGGGAGAGAGAGAGGGAGAGAGAGAGAGAGATGATAGATAGGTTCATAATTGTTTTTTTAAAATACACATGTCAAAAACGTAAAGTAAATTCTCACAACGGATGAATGGCTGGAAAAACGGAAAGAACTAGCAGAGATGGCTAAATTAATGTCTCTAAATCAAAGGAAAAAAAATACTCCCAACGTTGTTTCTGCTTGGAAATTGCTTCTGGATTTTGTGCTTGAGATGGAAAAAAATTAAAGTACATATTAAGGATGAAAAAGTAAAAAACTGGGGCTGTCATATTACATTATTCTGTTGTGCTAAAAGGAATCAGAAGTCAATGTTCCCCCCCCTTTTTTTTTCCCCTCTCTATCCTACATTATTTTTTTCCCTCTTTTCCCTCCCCTATTTTCCCACGATTTTCATTTGTATTTGTATTGCAGACTTTGATAAGTTTAATGAAATTAAAAAATTTTAAAAAGAGGGGGAAAAAAGTCTGTGCCATATTGAAGCTTACCCTCTCCCCCCCCCCCCATTTTTTTTAAGCAGAGCATTCTCTCTCTTCTATGTGAGTGGTTTCCTAGGGAACTCGAGGTACCAAGCAGTAGGAGAAAGCAGCATGTATTTAATTAAACCGCATTTTCCAAGAACATGTGTGGACCCAAACTCTCTCACACTCACAAGCATGCCCATTGCGACACTGGGGTTCAATGAGCACTTCAAATACTGTCAGCACAGAAGGAGTGACCCTACTGGAGAGGCAGAATAAACGGTGTCCCTGGTACTTCATAATTAAAACAAATTCACACCGCCCCTTGCTGTCAGAACAATGCTGCTTCAAGGCAGCCTCTTACAATTTATTTACTCGCTTTTTGTATGTTAGTGTTGCAAAGGTTCGGTTGCATCTGTCAAGCAAAATCTGTGGCCCCCTTAGCAAGAAGTTGATTAATTGACAGTTTGTTGTTTGTGTTATGCTGCCTTATCATGGACATTCCTGCTTGTTTATTTAAACCAATTTTCTCCCATCTGTCAAAGGCACTGGAGGCAGCTGACAAACAATTCGTAAACAATTAAAGAAAAATAAGATCAACCGAAATCAAACAGAACAGGGTAGCTTTTGTTGAAGAACATCTATCTTAAAATATTTGTTCAGCTTTTTACTTCAATTTTCCCCTCATTTTTTTTCCTATGGAAGGGATTTCAGGCTATAGGATAGCCTTAAACTGAGAGCAGCCCAGTAATTGAAAAAGGAAGGCTGCCATCTGGGTTTGCTTCCAATGTTGTCTGAGTTGCAGATAATTGGATGCAAAGGCCACTTTGCAATTAACAGTTGCAGAGAAGAATGAATGTCAGCGGATACAGTTTAGGGTTTCTTTGAGTCCTGCTGGATACAGTATACTTCTTTTAATGTCCTCTTTTTCCCAGCTTTTGAAGATTAGTTCTTTTCTTCTCCAATAAAACATCACGAACAGGGGTGAAATGCTCTGAAGTCTGCTACCGGTTCGCTTCACTATCGGTTCTCTGCGTGCGCGCATGCTCACCACAGGCGCTACCGCACAGTGCTGAAAAAGAAGGATTAAGAAGCCTTTTCTAAGGAAAGTAGAACAGCGAGCGGGGGGGTGGGGACAGTTGTGCTGCGCAATTTAGATTCACTAGAAAGCAGGATTTCCTGCTTTCTAGCGAATATAAATCACGCGGCACAGCTGATCATCAGAAATACCGGTTTGTCCGAACTGGTAGCATTTTTTTTACTACCGGTTTGGGCAAACTGGTTCGAACTGATAGCATTTCACCCCGATCACGAGGATGTGTCATCTTTCCCTCCAGTCCAGTATTTAAGACTATTCGTATTAAAACTTAGAGGTTTTAAACATGCCAGCTCTTCAAATAAAGCTGAAAATTTACCAACATCAACATTTTTAATTAAAGGGGGGTTAATTAGCCTGAGTCTGGTGCTCTGTTATATTTTTTGCATCTTAAATTATAACTTCTGGAGGGTAAAGGGAGATGAACAGAAGACATGTGTTGGCTTAAGCTACTTGAAATTCAAGCCACTACTACATTTCCCTCTTAAATGCCTAAGGCTTAACGGAGGCCTTTCTGAATCAATTCCTATGACACATTGGCATAGTATTGATTTAAAATAGTAAAATCTGTGTTTTCTATTTATTTGAACCATCCATATGAGATGACTTTTCAGTTTGGCACTGCCCAGGAATGATGCATTACAACAAAAGCCACTGTAAAAATACTAAAAATGCAAATACAGATGAGTATCTGTAAATTAAGTTCCTATGCTATGTTAAGTTAGGGATAGTTCTTAACTAAGTCTCAGTGATTGGGGGGGAGGGGTTTGCAGGTGACCCAAGACACTGAATTAAGTTCAAACAATGAATGAAGGTGAATATACATGTCCCAGGTGTGTATGTGTCCCATTTTGCAGATACTAAGATTGTTGGACAGGCAGGCACACAAACAGCCTGGGAAATGATTGAAGTCTGGGAAACGGCCCCTCATCAGTCAACAGAAGTGCTGATTTACCACCAGTTTATCAAGGAAGAGAGGGATTGGCAGCACAAACAAACAACAGCCAATGACTTAATAGCCAGCCATCAACACTCCAATCAACATATAAAAAGCCACACACAACAGGCATCATAAAAAAAAATACCACATAGAGAACAGCCCAAAGCACACACTCTACTAGAGAGTCCGAAAGCTCAGAAGACAAAACCTCGTCCCGGTGACTGACCCAGATTGTATCCTGTCACAATATAGTTTAACATTCTGGTAATCCAGCCACCATTTGCTAATTGAGGAATATTGTAAAAATTAGGGTGAGCCTCCATAGAACATCTGAGAAATGATAACCTACACATCCTTGCCAAATGAGAGGCAGTGAGCCATAAATGAGTGGTTCTTGTCCTCTCACTTCAATAAAGCTTCCCTGATGTTGATACTTTTAACTTTCAAAAGCTCTGTGGGAAGAAAACAACAACAACAACAACAAAATAGTCCAAAGAATCTTTTCTTCTTGGCAATCAGAAGTGTGCCACCTCTGGACTGAGCATTGCGTCTGACATTTGAGTTGTATACTGGAGACCACACTCAAAAAGTAGCAGATGAGGAGACAACAAAAATAAAATTAATTTCATTTTTTTTAAAAAAAAATTGAGTTCAGTTAAATATACTTTAAATATACAGTTGCTTTCTAGGCATGCATTTCAGAATTTTTTGCTTCTGACACATTAAAAATTAATAATAACAATATTGAGATTGTGTGCAGATGGTACCCAAGCTTTCAGCTGAGCAATGAACCTTGATTTAGTGGTGGTGGGGCAGTGGTGGGTTCCTCCCGGTTCGGCCCGGTTCTCCCGAGCCAGTAGCGGTGACGATATGACATCACCGAACTGGTTTTGCCCCCCCCCCACACCCCCCCAGTTATTCTTACTTTTTACTTTGGCCCCACTCCCCCAATCAATTGCTGCCTCCTGAGTCCCAGCTGATGGCTAGAGGGAAAAAAACTGTTTAAACTCTTAGACCAGTGCCTGCAAAAATATATGAGTAGATCAGTGCCTGCAAAAATAAATGGGTAGACCAGTGCCTGCAAAAATACATGAGTAGATCAGTGCCTGCAAAAATATATGAGTAGATCAGTGCCTGCAAAAATAAATGGGTAGAACAGTGCCTGCAAAAATACATGAGTAGATCAGTGCCTGCAAAAATACATGAGTAGATCAGTGTCTGCAAAAATAAATGGGTAGACTGGTACAGCTCTGCAAGCAGTTAAAAGCCTGGTAGACCAGTACCTCTGCTAAATCCTAAAGAATTGTCACATGACCATCAAGCCACACCCACAAAATAAGCCATGCCCACAGAATCGGTCGTAAAAAATTTTAGAACCCACGCCTGTGGTGGGGTGTTTGTTATGTGTCTTCAAGTCAGTAAAGGACTTCCTGACAACTGGACTAGACCCTACAGCTTTTGGGCAAGATTTTCCAGTTTGGCATTGCCTGATTCCTAGGGCTAAAAGAAAATGATTGGCCTAAGGTTACTAAGTTGGTTTTGTGCCTCAGGCAAGACTAAAATTCACAGTATCTGTGTGTCTCTGGTTTGGTGCCTTAACCGTGACACCAAATTGACTCTGATTTAAATCCTAGGATGACTTTAATAGCTAATTTAATGGCTATTAATTTCTTCTTTTTCACATGCTGAGGATTGTTCTTGGATTTGGGTTGTTCTTGGAACCTTCCAAAAAAGATTAGCGAGAAGTAATTATGATACAGTACATAATAATCTTTAAGTGAGCTTCCAAATACAAAAAATACACACCGTAGCAATTCAGTATTTTAAAGAACCTGTCCATATAGGAATCTACAGGTCAGTGGTAGGTTTGAAATTTTTTTACTGCCAGTTCTGTGGGTGTGGCTTGGTGGGAGTGGCATGGCTTGATGGGCGTGGCAGGGGAAGGATACTGTAAAATCCCCATTCCCTCCCAAATCCAGGGGAAGGTTACTGCAAAATCCCCATTTCCTCCTGATCAGCTGGGACTTGGGAGGCAGAGAATAGATGGGGGCTGGGCCAGTCATAATTTTTACTACCGGTTCTCCAAACTACTCAAAATTTCTGCTAGCAATTCTCCAGAACTGGTCAGAACCTGCTGAAACCCACCTGTGCTACAGGTCCATAAAAGTATATTCTGTAGACTCATTCTAATTAGTTTTCTGATTGTTTATTGAAAAGTTTAGCTGTAAAACATTTGCTTTCTGACGTGCTTTGGAAATTTTATTGTTGTAACCAGAGAATTATTTTAAAGAACATAAAGGAACAAAATGACCATTGATTGTTCTGAAGAAAAGTAATTTTCTAGAAAAATACTTAGTCTGGTAGGTTGCTTACATGCTATCATTCATAACTAAATGAAGAAAGCAAAAGAAAAAAATAATAATCAAAGCTTCTTTTTATCTTTTCCTTCTGAGGTTTTTATAAAAGTCTTTTGGAATATTTTTCCAGGCTTAATCATCCGTGCATCTTGAGCTTTTTCATTACTTCATTCTCAGTGCTTTTACTCAGCCAGATTTTTCATCTTGATTTTCATTTTTATTTCAACAACATGCCTGGATTCTCATGAGATAAAATAATGTAATTTCAGTAGAACCAACATACAAGATCTAAAGCCTTATGGTTGGGCATTAGATTGCTGCCACAATTAGAACAACACAAGGAAGATGACGCTTTTCTGTGTATATATATAAGGAGAGTTACATAGACAAGGAAGACCTTCATGGTAAATCAGGAAATAGATTGCATAAATACGCAGATGGAACCGAGCTCTTGTATTATCTATACCTCATCCCCTAGTCATAAAACGAACTCTGGTTCTGAAAGTCACAGCTAGAAAGCTTGCATAATTGAGAAAGCACATCTTTCTCCTTCTGTCCTGGCCATTTTTTTACAGAGACACAGTTGAGAGCATTTTAACAAACTGCATCACTATTTGGTTTGGTGGCAGCAGTGCCTCAGATAGAAGATCCATACAGAGAGCGGTAAGGACAGCCGAGAAGATTATAGCAAGGTCACTTCCTGTTATTCACGATACTGCTTATAAGCGCTATATCATGGGTGTCAAACTCGCCGCATCACGTTGCCATCACGTGACCTATCATGGCATATTTTTCCCTTTGCGGAGCTGGGGTGGGTGTGGCCTGCGCATGACACATCCGGCCCGTGGGCCACCAGTTTAACACCCTCACGCTATGTATTTAGAGCTCAAAGAAACCGCATACACCCACTTTACAGTCTGTTTCTATTGCTCCCCTCTGGGAGGAGGTTTCGAAGTATTTCTAGCAGGACTATCAGATTCTGTAACAGTTTTGTTCCCTATGCCATCTGTCTGGTAAACTTGCAAGCTTTGTTTTTCTTGCCATGTACAGGTATAAATCCAAACTAAATTGTGTTGTTACTCTATGTCATATAACATATGTGATTATGTGGGTATATGCATAATTTTGTATTCATTTATTTTGTCATGTTTATGTAGTATATATTGGAGGTGGTAACCCTTTGAGAGCTGTATGCCATGAAATTTCATTTTAATGTATGCCGATTAGTGTACATTTAAAATGACAATAAAGTATCCTAAGTATTCTGTTCTATTGACTGGACTATAACAAAAGCATTGATGAGTCGGATGGTTGTTCAAGACTTGGGCAGCATCCTTATTAGAAATTTGATGGGCTAATTGCTGTAAAAAATAGACACAATGATCCAATGACTAAGAAACAGAAGGGCTACACTGAATCAAATTATCATTCATCTTGTCCATCCTTTTGTTCCCACTCAGATGCTTTGGGAAAGTCACAAACAGGACACAAACACTCTGATACTTTCCTGTTTGTGTTCCTCAGCAATTGGATTCAAACCAGATTTGATGTAGGAGATAGTGGCTGCCAGGAAAGCTAATCATGATGCAATTGTACTGTGTGAATCTAATTTTTACCCCAAAGCTAGTAGACATATCTTGTAGCATGTTCTATAACCGTGATGGCGAACTTATGGCATGCCTGCCACAGGTGGCACGCGGAGCCATATTGGTGGGCACGTGAGTGTTGCCCTAGCTCAGCTCTGGCGTGCATGCGCACGCCACCCAGAAGTCGGGAAACAGGCTGTTTCCAGCCTCTGGAGGGCCTCCGGGGGAGGGAAGGCCTGTTTTTTGCTCTCCCCAGGCTCCAGAGGCTTTCTAGGTCCCAATGGAAGTCAGCAAACAGACTGTTTCCGGCCTCCAGAGGGCCTCCATAGGGTCACCAGGGGGTGGGGAAGGCCATTTTCGCACTCCCTAGGCTCCAAGAAAGGCTCTGGAGCCTGGGGAGAGCGAAAAATAGGCCTACTGGGCCCACTGGGCCATCACGGCAGGAGCTCAGTAGGGTCACGTGGGCATGCACAGGGGGACGGGGTGCAATTGAATTATGGGTGTGGGCACGTGCACGTGTGACCCCCCCCCCCCCCCCCCCACTTTTGGCACGCAAGGGCAAAAAGGTTAGCCATCACTGTTAATTTGTATAATTTGATTATCTGCTGTGTGAATAGATACTTCCTTTTATTTGAAAAACCATATTTTCCTGGTCAGCAGAGTGGGGAGGCAGGAGATGCTACAAGTCCCCTGCCCTAAGGAGATCCACCTAGCAGCATCGAGAAGGGCCTTCTCTGTCATGGCTCCCTCCCTGTGGAACATCATCCCTCTCCAGAGATAAGATTGCCACCCCCATCCCACTTTGACACTCTTTCACAAGGCCTTGCAGCAGGGGTGACATCTACTTACCTTCCCTACCAGTTTAGAAGTGCGCACGCACACGTCACATGCACGTGTGTCACTTGCGTGCACATCACATGCACGTGGAGACCCTCTGCGCATGCGCAAATCCTTCTGTGCATGCACAGAGGGTAAAAAACAAGAAGTAACGACAACCTATAGAGCCTTGGATAGTACAGTGGTCTAAAGCACCCTGTTATTAACATCAGCTGCCTGCAATTATTGCAGGTTCGAATCTCACCAAGGCTCAAGGTTGACTCAGCCTTCCATCCTTTCTAAGGTAGGTAAATTGAGGACCCAGTTTGTGGGGGCAATAAGCTGACTTGGTATAAATATACAAAAGTATGAAGGCTATTGCTTAGCGCATTGTAAGCCGCCCTGAGTCTCCGGAGAAGGGCGGCATATAAATCAAATTTTTTTAAAAAAACGGATGGGTGAGCGGAGCCTCGCGCTGCCGTTGCTACCGGTGCTACCTGTTTTGCCAATGGGCCCCCCAGAGTGGGATGAAGGCCATCAAATGGCTTATTTGAATGTTGTTGCCAGGAATTGGCGGGTAGGGGTTGGCTTACTGCTTTTTATTGTATTTATATTGGGTTTTTATCTGTGTAAACTGCCTGGAGTTATTGAGAGAGAGTCGGGAAGCCATATATTTTTCTTAAATAAATATATAGATAAATCTGTCTTAAATTTCACTCTATTCAGTTTCACTAAATGATCATGATTACGAGACTGATAGGAGTGAATCTTTGTACCTCAGGGTTGAACTGTGGTGTCCTTGGTGCTCTCTGAGCTTGATCGTTTTTCTTGTAGACATTTCATTACCAAACTAGGTAGCTTAGTCATGAAATGTATGCAAGAAAATGACCAAGCTCAAAGACATTTTAGGACAGAAAGATAAAATGTCACCCAGTCTAAATGAGAAGAAATAGTAGGACCTGATTTTAGATGACATTAGAGCAGGCAGAGAACAAAATGGCTGCTGGGTTACTGTTTTTAAAGATCTGCCCACACTATCTAGGATGATTTGCTATTTACTTTCTTCCCTATTTACTCTCCAATCCTAACACAGTTCAAGGTTAGAAAGCAGAATAGTGGATATGTCCCCTGCCTCATCCCTCTTGAGATGCTTGGTTTGGGGCCCTTCATCTTGTCAGTAAGAATTTTAAGAGGACTATGTACACCTAGAATCCTGTATTGGTAGAACCAGTAGTGGGATTCAAATCCTGGTGCTACCAGTTTGCTATCGATAGCATGTGAGCGTGTGGCACTTCTGCGCATGCCCAGAGCGTTTTTGATGATGTCTGGGTGGATGGAGCCTCCTGCCGTCACCACTACCAGTTCTCCCGAACCAGGGCGAACTGGGAGCAATCCACCACTGGGTGGAACCAACATTTTCATGTTTGCTCTAGCCTTTCAAGATAGTAGTCTGAATAGCTTGGAACTGCACTGAAATATCTCAAGGAACACATTCCCACTAAATAGATAATAGGGAAATAAAAACAAAACAAAAATTGTATTTATTTGCATGAAAAGTAAACAGAAGAACTGTTGGTAGGGGAAAGCTGCTATTCACACTGCAGCATTTTCTAAGCATATATTTGGCTGGTGAAGCAGTCTACCCTTCTTTTCTAAGTAGACATATTTGCTGAAATCATGGGCCTGATTTTGTAGGAAATGCTTTTAAGATTGAGACATAAATTCAGACCAGAATCCTAACTACTTGCTTGTATTATTCACCACTGAGTTTGTGATAAAGACTCTTTCATTGCCACAGCTAGAATGTTAGAACCATTAGTACAGTGAAAAATATTTTTGAAGATTTTGGGGAGGGGGGGAGAGAGAGAGAGAAAGAGAGAGAGAGAGAATATGCAGTATTCTAATCCAATTATTACAATCTATTTCTATCATCTCTGCATCTTCCTTCGATAAAGGTCAGCAAACTTACATGAGTCAACCTATTGACTTGTTCATTGCTTCCCTGTACCTGTCTCTATTTTGGGTGCATTATGTCTGCAACAGATTACAAAAAGGGAAACTGAGGAAACAGCTTTTCATTGCAAGGGAATTTACTGTTGTGACTGTGTGGGTAAGTCAGTGAAAATTATTATTATTTGGAGAATATGTTGAACTCAATAGCTAAAACAAATATAAGAACAGTTTCTCTTTCTAGGAAGTAATACACTTCAATAAAACATAAGGCTTTGTTATGAGAGAACACAAACAAAAGACTCTTGGGATCAGTCCAATGTCTGAACTGTTTAGCTAAATCCATGTGACACTGCAGTTTAAATAACACTGTACTAGGGGATTGGGTTCCAGTGACTTGGCTTTACAGAGGTTTAGAAAGGTTTTCACACAAAGACTATAAAAATTCAGACTCATAACATCCCACATCATGGAAATATGTCCAGTAAGAAAAAATACATAGCTCCTTCAAACATCCAACAATTCCAATTAATCCCTGTATCAAAGATACTTTATAATTATTCTTGTTTGATTGCTAGATTACTGTAGCTCAGTTCAGACATGATGATGAATTATAACATTGTTTGCTTTTGACATTATATAAAGTATAAAATCCAGCCACTGGGTTGAAAAAAATATGGATTATAGCTTGATATTATATGAATCGGACTACTATATTTGTTCAATACATGGTGCAGAATTTAAGCTGGGCGTAGTTTTCACATGGCCAAAAATAGTCCCCAAAAGAGACTATTTGAAGTGATACATTATTTTGTTTTTCTTCGGTCTTGACTACAGCAGTTACCATAAACAGCTTAAGACAAATATCCAATGTTAAAACAAAAGCAAAGATATTTGTGACTTGAAATTTGGGGCTGAAAATTAATTGTGCATGAATCGCAAGGCGTGCATTTAGCTCTCATCCCTGACCATGCATAGAACAGAGATAACATTGTTCTTTGAGTTGAAGAATTATAATAGCAATGACAAATATAACTATAATAAATCTATATCAGGTGTTTATAAATAAGGAAAAGTGAGGGTCTATCATCTGTCTAAACGGGTAGCTACTGGCACACCTATTGGCAGCCTGTCATGGTTGCATACTTATTTTGAGTTGGAGATACAATATTCAGTGATACTGTAGGTGACAAATTTAATAGACAGCCCTAGTAAAAATAATGGTTTTCTTCAGGAACCGGCTTTTTCACTGCAAGGCAACTTACTGTTGTGACTGTGGAGATAACTCAATGTAAGCATCAGAAATAAGTTGTCTTTGAAAATGTCCTCAGACAATGCTGGTTCCCTTGGGTAAGAAACAGAGATGAGCACTAGCACCTGGAGTCAGAAATAGCAATAGCACTTAGACTTAAATATCACTTCATAGTGCTTTACAGAACTTTTTAAGCAGTTTATAGAATCAGCATATTGCCCCCAACAATCTGGATCCTTATTTTACCGACCTTGGAAGGATGGAAGGCTGAGTCAACCTGGAGCCAGTCAGAATTGAACTCCTGGAAGTAGAATCCAGAGTTACCCTGCAATACCGCATTCTAACCACTGTGCCACCAACAGAGGAAGCCTTTACCTTTAACTTTAGGGGCAGATTTGTTTTTTTAAATGTATTTTTTCCAATATCAGGTGAGATAGTGGAATATATAATTCCTAAAATAACCTACCATCTCTGTATCAGTCAATGACATAGCCTGAAGACATGAAAAGGATGTTTTAGCTCTTTGATTCCTGGCAACAGGGAATCCTTTTGCACTAAGATAATACCTTTGGGATGTAAATGAGAGTAAGTTTAAGACAGAAATAAGGATGGAAGACATTTCCTCCTTTTTTTATTTCAAGCGTTTAGACGCAAAGTACATGATACAGGCATTTTATTTTATCAGTTTGATTACAAAGGACGCAGTAAATATTTGAAGAAAAGCAACATTTTAGAAGTAAATGCCAGCAGCAGCAACACAAAAAGCAGTCTCCCCATGAGAATTAAATATACTTAAAGCCATTTTGCCTGTTCTGAAATGAAAAATGCTCCTAGCCATTAATACCTCATTTTTCTATGTAGGCAGCTGAAGAATTCATAAATAACCGGGATTTAGTTTTTTGGGGGGTCTGCTGGATACATTCTGCCAGTTTGAACACATTACAGCTTGGTGTAATGAACAATAGAGTGGACAAGATTTTCTACAGAACATCTTGACCTTCTCATTTTATTCCTAAATTGTCATTTCAGTCCTGTGCTGTCTTTGTGCTAGGCAGACTTCATTTTTAACCATTCCTAATCAGCAGAGATATTTCTGTACTAGTACTGCTGAGATCCAATGGTTCATCAGTGCTCCAAGATCTTCAGGAGGAGAAATTGAATAGTAACAATGAGGAAATGAGAGAGCCTAAAAAAGTTAATACAGATAACTTAAGAATCAGCAGGGGCTTGGTAAGGGGAGAATTCCCAAGTAGAATTCCTGGGTATCTGATGCTACATTTCAAAAAAAAAAAAAAGAGCACTCTTGATCTGCCTGGAAGCAAGTGTCAGCTTTGGAAGCCATATTAGGCCAGAAGCTTCCATGCTGCCACTTTCTAATGTGTGAGGAAGTAGGAGGGGGGATTTAGTAGAGGGGTTGTCAATAGACATAATGACATTCTTCCTGTCGGTCAAGGTCAGGCCGATCCTGCATCTGAAGAAGGAGTGATTGGAGTGAGGTCTCGAGATGCGACTAATGGTGATTGGAGCATGGGATCATCTGAGGAGTGAGGGGATGGTTTGGGGGGGTTTGATTTACTGAGGGAAAACCCAGACCTCTCAGATTCAGGTTTTCCCAGATGTACCAGTTTACCTATTCTAGTAAATAGAACTGTGAAAAATGCTTTCTTCAGAGTTTTACTTGAGGGGGTGGTGGTTCTGGAACGCTGACAGCAAGATTAGATCATATAACAACTTGGACCTTTGGTGGATATATATGTATCTAATCTTGTTCCCATTCAGAAATCGCTTCTGGATTTTGTGCATGTGATGAAAAGAAAATGAAATTTTGAGTTTGAGTTTGTTGATTAGATGGATTTGCAATCATAGAAATTGCTAGTATTTATGACTGTGTAGAAGTAAAAAGTTGAGCCTGCGGTGTTATTAGTATCTTCTCCCACACTAAAAAGAATTGACTTCTACCCCATTCTTTTTCCTTTTCCCCTTTTCCTTCCCTAGTTTCCCATTATTTTCATTTTCTTTGTATTTTGTATTCTGATAAACTAATTAAAAAAAATAATATTGGGCCTTTGGCAGATATATTGAAAAAGAAAATCCAGCATCAGAATTAGAGAAATCTTCTGCTGAATTTAATCTTCATTTTGGAAGATTCTTGATGAAAGGTTCACAGCATAGGAGTGTATTTTTTTCCTTTTGAAAATATACATATCAAGCCCTCTTCCTGAAAAGAGAGCTTCCCTCATAGGCTCTACCATAGTTTTGCTGCTGATTTTAACAAATAGGATCACAAAATTTGTTGTGTCATTATACCCAAGCACTCGTAGACATACTTATATTTAGTTTGCATGAGCTTGCCACATAAAGAAATCCATACTGCTACTCAATGGTAGGATTCAAGTAATTTAACAACCGGTTCTCTGCCCTAATGATTTCTTCCAAGAACCAGTTTGCCAAACTGCTCAGAAAGTTAACAACCGGTTCTCCCGAAATGGTGCGAACTGGCTGAATCCAGTGGTGAAATCCAATTTTTTTTACTACCAGTTCTGTGCGTGTGATGTGGCTTGGTGGGCATGGCAGGGGAAGGATACTGCAAAATCTTCATTCCCACCCCACTCCTGGGGGAAGGATATTGCAAAATCTTCATTGCCACCCCACTCTGGGGCCAACCAGAGGTGGTATTTGCCAGTTCTCCGAACTACTCAAAATTTCCGCTACTGGTTCTCCAGAACCTGCCAGAACCTGCTGGATTTCACCCCTGGCTGAATCCCACCACTGCTCTTACTGCTTTCTAATTTAAAATGCTTAGCATGGAACAGGAAATCAGAAATTACAATATTTAAATTTGCCATCTGCTTTTAATTTTCCTGTCCATACAGTTATCCAATCTCTATTTCTAGAGACATTTAATTTCTCTTGACAAATTTTTTTCTTATGGTTGGCTGATTTCATAAACAATACAAAGACACTGAATTGCAAATGGATGCTTTGAAGCAGGTATTCATTTACTCAGGATACAGTCAAGTCCCCACTAATGTCATTCTAGCATGGTGTTTTATCAATTTCACTTTTCTAGTTTGGGATTTAATAGGATGGGGAATACCAAAGGGAAAAAAAAACTGAGGTTATCTTCTCTAATATACTGCAAGCTTACCAATTACTTCTAAATTGATGAGCATGTCTCAGTGTTGCTAAGCAACCAGTACAAGTTTCTTGCATCAAAATGGTTGTCTGGTATCGGGTTGAGTCATTTAAAAAGTTTAAAATTATTAACACAATCTGCATGAAGCATTATTCCATGTTTTAAAAAGATTGTGTATAGTTTTGCAGTCCTAACATCAGATGTGAGTGGTTGATTGTAATCAATCAATCAATGAATTAATCAATTAGAATGGAGTTGGAAAAGACCTTGGAGGTCTTCTAGTCCAACCCCCTGCTCAAGCTTGAGAACCTATACCATTTCAGATATTTCAAATAACCTCCATTTCAGATAACCTCCAGTGAGGAAGCATCTACAACTTTTGAAGACAAGCTCTTCTACTGGTTAATTGTCCGCACTGTTAGGAAGTTTCTCTTTAATTCCAGGTTGCTTCTCTCCTTGATTAGTTTCCATCCATTGTTTTTTGTCTTACCCTCTGGCACTTTGGAAAAAAGTACACCCCCTCTTCTTTGTGGCAGCCCTTCAAATATTGCTATCATGTCACCCCTAGTACTTCTGTTCTCTTGACTGGCCATATCCAATTCTTGCAACTGTTCTTCATATGTTTTTGTATCCAGGCCCTTGATCATCTTAGTTACTCTTCCTTGCACTTTTTTCAAAGTCTCAATATCTTTTTTGTAACGTGGTGACCAAAACTGGATGCATATTCCTGGTGTGGTCTTACTAAGGCTTTATAAAGCGGTACTAATACTTCACCTGCTTTTGATTCTATGCCTCTGTTTTTACAACCCAGAATTGTATTAGCTTTTTTGCCTGCTGTCACACACTGCTGACTCATGTTTAAGTGAGTCAGGGCCCATTGTTCAAGTCTTTTAAGATCTCTTTGGATCCTGAGCTTTTTTCCTGGGGTGTTGGCTATTCCTGCCAGTTTAATGTCATTGCAAATTTGATTAGTTCCCCTTCTATTCCCTCACCTAAGTCATTTATGAAGATATTAAAGAGTACTGGGCCTAAGATGGAACCTTATGGCACTCCACTGCTTACTTCCTTACATGTAGATCAGTGGTGGGTTGCCCCCCGTTTGGACCGGTTCTATAGAACTGGTAGTAAAATCGGAGGGAGGCTCTGCCCACTGATCCCAATGTCATCAGAACGCTTCTGCGCATGTGCGCAACCCTGTTGCGAACCAGTAGTAAAGGTAAGTAGAACCCAACCCTGATGTAGATATAGTGCCATTAAGGACTACTCATTGAGTATGGTCAGCCAATTACAAATCCATCTGGTGTGATGCTGTCTATCCCACATTTTTCTTGTTTACCAAGAAGTAGGTTGTGGTCTACTTTTTTGAATGCTTTGCTAAAGTCTAAGTATACTATGTCCACAGCATTTCACTGTTCTACTAATTTAGTCACTCTGTCAAATAATGAAATAAGATTGTTTTGACATGATCTGTTTTTAACAAACCTGTTCTGGCTACTAGTTATAACTTTATTTACTTCTAGTTGTTCACAGATCTGTTTTTTGATTATCTTTTCCAGGATCTTCCCAGGTATTGATGTTAGGCTAATTGGTCTGTAGTTTCCTGAGTCTTGTTTCTTTTTTCCTTTTTTGAAGATGGGAACCACATCAGTTCTTTTCCAATCCTCTGGTAGTTCCCCGGTGCTCCAGGATTTTTTAAATTCTGCCAGCTCCTTCAGAATTCTGAGATATAATCCATTAGTCCCAGTGATTTATATTCATCAAGATCAGACAGGTGTTCTCTTATCATTTTCTTGATTATTTTTATTTTTATTTCTAGTCTGTCTTTTATAGATATGTATTTGGTAGGTTGAGCTATAGTTTCTTTTTCATGAAGACTGATGCAAAAAATGAGTTAAGCAGCTCTGCTTTCTTTCTGTTACTTCCTTGCCATCTTCTCTCTTTAATGGACCGACTGTTTCCTTGACTTTTTTCTTGTTATTTATATGTTAAAAGAACCTTTTTATTATCTTTGACTTTTGTTGCAAGTCTTTTTTCATTCTGAGCCTTTGCTTTCCTGATTTCATCTTTGCAGATTTGGGCTATCTGCTGATATCCTGCCTTAATTATGTTCTCTTCTTTCCAATTTTTTTACTTATCCTTTTTGTCCTTCAGTTCATCAGAGAGATCTTTATGCAGCCATGCATAAATCTTCTTGGATTTCTTGTTTTTCTTTTTCTGTGGTATTGTGCTAGACTGGGCTTTTATAATCATACTTTTCAGAGTTTCTCACACTTTAGGATTTTTATCCATGGAATTTTTCTTAGGCGCTGTCTGAGTTTGTTAAAATCAGCTCTGTTAAAGTTTAAGGCCCTAGTTGGATTATATTCTATTATAAGATGTTCAGATGTTTTGTAATAGGCTGGCAAATTTTTCCTGCTGAGTTGATGGATGGATGTGGGTTGCTAACCTCATCTCTATTCTACCTGTATAATGAGTAAATCCAACCTACTCTACATCAGTACAATTGTTTCACCAGTATAGTACAAGTGTTCCACACCAATACAATACTTGTGTTTTTGGAAGAAACACATCAGATAATAGGATATGCAAACTATTTTTCCATCTGTCGCTGAACATGGCAAAAAATAGTTAACTCTTAACATGTTGGAATGAGCTTCTAAAATGTTGTTAACTTTGTAGTGATTAAATTGTTAACCATATAAGAACACAATTACTAAAATGCATTTTATTTGTCCTATGGTTTATACACTATTCTTTTTCTTGTAGCCAGAGGCAATTTACACTAATTTTCTGTTAACCTCCTATAACAGCACGAGAGCCATGTTTTCAAGCCTTATACAGTGTGACAGTTGTATGTTTCCCAAAGATGCGGCATCCCACAGCATAGAAAATAACTGTATGTACTCTTTATTATAGCACACATCTTCCCCAACATTATGCTGTTGCCCTGAATTCTTGACACCCTCCAAGGCTTTACAAGTTGATATAGTCAAATAAAGAAGCTATTGGATGGAGGTAGTGGGTGCACAAATAAAAAAGGCACACCCACCTCTTCCCCCAAACCCATGTTTTTTTAGTTTGTTTTAATTTTTGTAATTTTAATCTGTTTTTATATTTATGATTGTCCGATATTTGTATATTATCTTACTATAAACCACTCAGAGTTACCTTGAACCATGAGATGGGCAGTAAATAAATTTGATAACAATAATAATAAATAGATCTTTGATGCTCAGTCCTTGCTGTGTGTTAAAGTCTTAACATTTGTAAAGTGGCATACAGCCTTTGCTTTACTCCAAAGGTTCTGGTGTTTTTTGGGATTAGGTGTCTCAGCATGGCTGCTTTTCTTCTGATTGCTGCTGAGCTGGAAGCTCTGCTCTTAAGCTGTGTTGCTACTGAGCACTCCAGCTGAACTGTCAAGCTGAGCTCCTAGCAGGAATTATACTAAGATATGCTGCTCACCGTATCTGGTGGTCCTGGCCACCTTTTTGCTGCCTTTAATGGCTGCAATTGCCCAAACGTTGCTTCCTTGTCTGCTTGCTGTTTTCTCCTTATCTCCTACACACCCACACATGCTCTGTGTTTCCCTTTTGTAGACTAAGAGCATGAATGAAATGAGGTGGGTGCAGACATAGCACATGTGATGCAGTGCAGAGGTGAAATCCCACTGGCTGGCCCCAGAGTGGGGTGGGAATGGAGATTTTGCAATATCCTTCCCCTGCCATGCCCACCAAGCCATGCCCACCAAGTAACACTACACCCACCAAGCCACACCCACAGAACTGGTAGTAAAAAAAATGGATTTCACCACTGGCGCAGTGGTTAGAGTGCAGTACCTCAGGCTACTTCTGCTGACTGCCGGCTGCCTGCAATTTGGCAGTTCAAATCTCACCAGGCTCAGCCTTCCATCCTTCCAAGGTACGTAAAATGTGGAGCCAGATTGTTGGGGGCAATATGCTGACTCTGTAAACCACTTAGTGGGGGCTATAAAGCACTGTAAAGTGGTATATAAGTCTAAGTGCTATTGCTATTCCTCAAAATGCCAGGGTGTAGCTCAATTAGCCAGACAAGTGGGACGCCATCATGGATGCCTGTGAGTGAGATCAATAGAGTTGGAAGAGATGCTGGAGGTCCTCCAGTCCAACCCTCCACCCAAGCATGAGACTCTATATCGTTTCAGACAATGGCTGTCCAATATCTTCTTAAAAACTTCCAGAGATGGAGCACCCACAACTTCTGGAGGCAAGCTGCTCCACTGGTTAATTCTTCTCACTGTCAGGACATTTCTCCTTAGTTCTAGGTTGATTCTGTCCTTGATTAATTTTCATCCATTGCTTCTTGTCCTACCTTCAGGTGCTTCATTCTTCTTATTTGAAGAATATGTTGACCCCTCTTCTTTATGGCAGTCCCTGAAATATTGGAACATGCTATCATATAACACCTACTCTTTTTCACTAGAGCAAACATACCCAATTCCGTTATCAGTTTTGTTTTAAGGTGTTGCATAAAAGCATCTAGATGTATTCCTAATGCAGTATTAAGTCTAGCTTTTCTATCACTGGAGCCAAAGATCTGACAAATATTATTTTCACCTGTCTCAGGATCAATATCATTCCAATGAGAGTGTTTTAATAATAATAATTAGTTATAGATTTAAATAATGGAAAGTAAGGTCCCTATTTCATTCTGTCAAGATAAAGCCAAAGGGGTTATTAAGCAGAGCATCACAGATTTCAACATGAAGTGCATGAAACTATAAGACTATTACATTCTATAAGAGCAAATCAAAGTAAGTGTTCTGCAGACTGTCTAAATTAATTTATGTATCCAAGATATTGATGGACATTTTCCTGAGACCACTTTGACACTCTCACATCAGCAGACTTCAAAGGCAAAATCTGAAGAGGATGAATCAATCAAATGCATTATCTTAAGACATAAAATTTATAGCAAATATGGAAAGTTTATACAAGGTGATTATTGATGTTACTTACAGAAGGACAGGCTGTTTGGATGAGTTTGTGATGTCTGGAAACAAACACGAGTGATTTATTCAATTGCGAAATTCTGTAGTCTAGCAACATGAACCTATAGCAGCACAGTATTTATTAAAGGCATGAACTAAAACAGTGGTTCCTAAGCTAGGGATAATTACCCACAAGGGGGTAATTTAGACCTGTCCTGGGGGTAATGGAGCAATTTGTAATTGCTTGTTTGTGTGTTGAGGATCCAGTCTGGGACTGTCACCGTCAGGATTCTTGTATAAAAGAATCTGGGTTGGTTGGTTGATTGGTTGGTTGGTTGACAAGATTATGACATTATTCAAGTTCAGGAAAAGAGGTCATTGGGTCAAATAGTTTAAGAACCACTGGAGTAAAATAATCAACAAATATTGCCTATTGATGAGTTATTGGTCATTAGTTGTTATGTTTTGTATATTTGTGTAAAATCTGAGCAGTTCAGTTAAGTTCAATTCAACTTGAGTCACATAGTTTGAGAAGGATTGTTTTTCAGAGTTATTTTGAATAGCCCTTATTACAATCTTTAACATCCCCATGCCTTCTGATACTCCTGTTATGTAGTTTATTTTTAAATTTTACCTGCAGGTGATATGACTTCCTTTAGGATCAGGGGTGAAATGCTACTGGTTCGGACTGGTTCGCCTGAACCAGTAGTAAAAAACCAGTAATAAAAAATGCTACTGGTTTGCCGAAACGGTAGTAAAAAAATATTAAAAAGTTCCAACGATCAGCTGAGAGACATGCGACCTTCAGAACTTTTTTTTTACTTTTTAAGCATTTTTTTACTACCAGTTTTTACTACTGGTTCGGGCAAATAGGTAGTAAAAAAATGCTTAGAAAAGTAAAAAAAAAAGGTTTGGATGATCACGCGGCACAGCTGTGATCATCCAAGCCTTTTTAAAAACTTTTTAAAAGCATTTTTAAACTACCTATTCGCCCGAACCGGTAGTAAAAAATGCTTTAAAAAGGTTAAAAAAAGGTTCCGATGATCACAGCTGTGCCGCGCGATTGTCGGAACCTTTTTTTTTTTTTACTTTTTAAAAGCATTTTTGTATTAGCGGTTCAGGTGAATACGTAGTAAAAAAATGCTTTAAAAAGTTTTTTAAAAGAGGTTCCGACGATCGTGTGGCACAGCTATGATCGTCAGAACCTTTTTTTTTACTTTTTAAAAGCATTTTTTACTACCTATTCAACCAAACCAGTAGTAAAAAATGCTTTTAAAAAGTTTTTTAAAAGGTTCCCAAGATCGCATGCCACAGATGATTCCCCCCTCCACTGTTCCACTTACCTTCCCAAGATTCCTTTTGGTGTGTATTGCGCATGCGTACACAGCACATGTTTGATGCGAACTGTGCATGTGTCCTGCTCAGCGTGCATGCGCAGCCAGCGAACCAGTAGCAAACCGGTTCAGATTTCACCACTGTTTAGGATGATCTTTTATGTCTAAAACCTAGTCCATGTGCAGTAGTACCCAAAGTTGAGATGTGAAGGCAAACTAAGAATATTGAAAAATGGATTGATTAAGCAATTATTTGGATTTCCTAAATGGAAATCATGCTTCGGCCGGTTTATAATTAAATTGATTTTTAAATGCACTTTAAAAATAATTACTTGGTATGTATTAGCAACCACACTGAATTTGGCAGAGTGACAAACCTATTTGCATTGGACGCCTACACAGAGTGCCTATTAATTCCTTGCCTTCAAGTTAGCCGTCCTTTTGGCTCAGCCTGTTCTCTGGGAAAAACAGTTGTCCTAATTCACTGATGGGGTGAATTTCATCTTGGGAAATACGAATATTTGAAACCCTAGTGAAATTCCACTAACAAATGTGCTAACTTTGTTTTTGGTTATGAATTTATATCAGAGGTTATACACTTTTTTCAATATATTACCAAATTTCATAGTGTGGATATAATAGAAGAGTATCATCATCATCATCATCATCATCATCATCATCATCATCATCATCATCATCTTAGCCATTGTCTATCCACTGCAGGATGAAGGCCTCTCCTGCATGTTTCCAACCAATATGGTCCTGAGCTTTCTTGTGCCAATTGGGCTCGCAATACTTTTTTTTTTTTAATTGATTTATATGCCGCCCTTCTCCAGAGACTCAGGGCGGCTTACAATGCGCTAAGCAATAGCCTTCATACTTTTGTATATTTATACAAAGTCAGCTTATTGCCCCCACAAACTGGGTCCTCAATTTACCTACCTTAGAAAGGATGGAAGGCTGAGTCAACCTTGAGCCTTGGTGAGATTCGAACCTGCAATAATTGCAGACAGCTGATGTTAATAACAGGGCTTTAGACCACTGTACTATCCAAGGCTCACTTGCTGATGTTGTCAATCCATCTTGTTTTAGGTCTCTTTCATGGACTCTTTTTATCAAGTTGGATCCATTCTATAACAGCCTTGGTCCACCTGCCATTAGTTCATCTTGCTATGTGATCTGCCCATTTCCATTTCAATTCTCTTACTCTCTTGATGATAGCATATACTTTTGTTTGTTCTCTAATCCATGTGCAGGTCTTTCTATCTTGTCTTGTAATGTCGAGCATGTATTTTTACGGTGTAAAAATCTATAAAATGGCTGCATATTTTAAATGATAGAAGCCTCTTGCCCTTTCTTTAATGTCTGCATGAAATCTGCTTTAGTAGACTGGCAATAAGTCGTGGAAAATGTTGTTATAAAACAATGAACAGTCAAGAATATATAGAAAAATAAATAGCCAGAACTGCACAGAAAACATAGAAAATATTGCACAAATGAATTAATCATCCCCAATTGTTGTTATGTAAGTACATCAAAGATACTGTGTAGACTGTTTTATAAATCATTAAATGTAACTGAATATTTTTTTATATTTAACTTGCCTTCTTCAGTGGCATATTAGCAATTGCAAATCAAGTTCCTCCTGGTGAATTTGAAGAAATGCTTAAAAACCCGGACAAATCTCCTCACATTGTAACAGGAATTGTTTTCTTCACCCTGCTCACCAAATAACTAATGCCAGAAACTATGATCTCTTCAAATTATCCTTCTTCCCTCATGAAAGTGTGGATTCCACATGAAATGAGAAAAAGCACCAGCTTGTGATAAATATTCATACACATACATCCTTTCCTTCAGAAATGCTTAGAGTCTAATTGATGCAGATCTTCAAAGTGTCTATATCACTGCATACAATCAAGCTTCATTTTCCCACATTAGTGCACCAGTTTTTTCAAACAGGAACCTCAGAGTTAATGAAAGCACAGGGGAAAAAAGACACTTCTGAAAATCAGATTAACTTTGGGGGTTTAAACTAGACATATTCTTGGAAATGAGTTCCCAAAAACAGAATGCTTAGCTATTCTTCCTCACAAGGAATATATTTTCTGATGCTAAGAATCATGTCTCAATTACAGATATTTGAACACTGAAAACAGACTGGAACCCGAACAGAAATTTTCATGTATTATTTTGTCTTGTACAGGAGACAAATACAGTACCCAATTATGTATAAATAATTTCACAGTTTAACAAAATTAACCCTAACCCTGCTTTTTATGTGTAGTTAGTTTTGTGCCTTTATGACAGGCATCCGTATTCTACATTTGTCTACATAGCACATGTGGGCACTCCACCACCCTTTATCTGATATATCAAATAGATTTATATGAATAGTATATAACTTAAATTTTTAAAAAACTATGAAGCACTCTGGGCATCAGTACATCCACAGATATCTCTTTTAGTGCTCTCTATTAGTAAATCTACTTGCATGAGATGTTCCCCTTAGATTTTCAATGAAACTCAGGTCTATGGATTGTCTGTAGACTATTCCAGAATCTTTATCTTTATCTTTATCTTTATCTTTATCTTTATCTTTATCTT
>WNWU01000030.1:9187956-9214273 GCA_012654045.1 Ptyas mucosa | reverse complement strand
ATATATATATATATATATATATATATATATATATATATATGCACACGCACACACACATGCACATACATACAGATCAAGTTTAACTTGAAAATTTAAAAACTGAGATCTGTTTTTAAGAAAAGAAACATTTCATCAATGGCTAATAATATCTGTAGAAAGAAATAAAAAGTTAAGGAAGTCATCACTTTTTCTTTTGCAACAACAGTATGTTGTGGTGCTTTGTTTTTAAATGGCAAAAATAAATGAATACATTTGTTTACAAGGGTAACATTGCATAATGACATAAGAGAAAGAGAACTAAACTGATAGCAACTTACATAAAGGTCATTAAAAACAATCTTATAAAAATACCACACTGAAGGGAGAGGGAAGACACTACTGTTATTCAGTATACAAACATACTGTAAATGCTTCCATAAAATAAAACACCCCTTCAGAGTATAAAACATCTCATGAAACTCTTTTTAGCAACAGATTTTTATATCAAATGTGACTGTTTGACAAATCTGCTTAAATAACTACACACACATATATATATTTAAAAATATATCTTACTTCAGCACCCTATCTTTCATTTCTGAGTTTGAGCAAAAATGTATATTTTAAAAGGAGAAACAAAAGAATGTTTTTACCTAGAATGTTTTAATAAAATCATTTGAGATATATTTTAAGGTATTGTTTGCCTTCTGAAAGATTTGCCTATATGTTTTCCTTAACCATGGGTGTAATCTTGATAGAAGAGCATATGGACACACGTATGAAGAGGCTGATTACCAGCTGAACTGAAGGATTTTCAAGTTTAGGAGGATATAAAAATCAATATCAAACGAAAAGGCACTGTTCTAAAACAACAGTATATTAAAAGAGCCAATGGCAATAATAGTGTAAGCTGAAATGATTTAAAATGTAAACATTAAACATGATTACACTTCCCTCTCTGTTAAGTGTTTCTTGACAACAGTAGTTCTTGGATTCTTTATATTTGGCCATTCCAATGACAAAGTGGGAAGAACAGACTAGAAGCAACAGAGGAAAGAGATTATGAGGTATTGTGAGAAATTTGGAAATTTTGCCTCGGCTCTTCTGATTTTGACATGTTAATAGGAGCAAACATTTCCTCATTTTCAAGCTGTTAAAAATCGAAGCTGATTTTTCTCAATAAGCATATTTCCATTAGATATAAATCCAGATGTGTGAGTAACACAACTCTGATTGATCGTCCAAAGAATCCAGAACTGGTTTAATAAACACAGAGCTGCACCATGAGCACACTTACCTGGGAATGAGACACACTGAAGTGGGATTTATTTTCAAGTTAACATTGTCCTTTTAGGTCTACCAGCTGTTTAAAGTCCAAGGAGATATCATATATTTTCAGAAATAGTGTCAATGTTTCTTTGTCATCCAGACTGCTTTGGATCAATGTGATCAATTAGTAATGAATTTTAGTAAGCAAAGTAACAATTTGGTTACCTATTATAATCAATCTTTTTCATTTTGCTATAAGGTAAGAGAAGTACTCATTTATAGTACAGCGTACCATAGGTTGCCATTTAAGGTTAGGAATCTTTCCATAGCTTAAGGAATAAACTGTTCCAAATATCTCTGGGTATAAAAATTTTATTGATCGACTGCTAAAAGTAGCACTTCTAAAATAAACCCTATAATAAAAGGGATGGTCAATTGATATGATACAATAGCCAAACAGATGAAAGTTCTCATTATCCCAGCTCTATAGAAAACATATCCCAATTTCTATACAGTTGAAATATTAGTTGCAGGGTTATTTTTCTTCACCTCATCCAGTTTTAATTTCCAGAAACGCAAGAATGCTCAGAGTTCTAAATATAATTTAATCTGAAGTTGTCCCTGATTATGTCTATCAGTGCATTATCTCATCTTGCAACTATTTCCCTTGCATGCTTTATTTACATGAAGAGGGTCCACAGTTATAAGGCCAACTGGACCATGCCATCTGACCTGTTTAGTCCTACCAATTAATGCCCACACAATGAATCTGGAATTATAAGCCAGGAAGCTGATGCATAAAGGATGTCAAAATTCTCTATGTAAAATGTATAACTCGGAAGTTAGATCAGGGGTGTCAAATTCGTATCATCACGTGTTGTATCAGTTTTTCCTCCTTTGCTAAACCGGGCATTGGCGTGATCAGCACGTGACGCATCTGGCCCGCGGGCCATGAATTTGACAGCCCTGGGTTACATTATGGGTATGAGAGGAGAGGGAATATTACAAATGTGAAGAGTAAGGCCCATGGTGTATTCCCAACCCCACTCCTTCCACCCTGGGAATTTTGTCATATGTTTAAGGTATTCAAGAAATGCTTTCCTTGGGAAGTCAAAACAATGTTTCTGGTTGCTGACAGCAATGTCTTTTAGACATGAAATAAATGTAGTGTGCTATAAAGTTAAATCACATGAACCAACGGTTCTGAATTAACAAATCTACTTCTGACCGTGACCTATTCTGCCCTAATGCAACTTTTTAAAATTTAAAGGATTTAAATTAAGAAATTATTCCAGCGTAAGTAGTTATTTTGGTTATGTAAAGGAATGACAAGGTGTTTTTAGAAAAGTGCACATATAACAGAACTGACACAAGTTTTAATATATGTACATTGCTCAAATGTATTTAAAAGATTAAGATAAATACTCCTGAGTATTTATTTTTTCAGCTTTTCTTAAAAGGGAACATAATTTCAGGATATTGCAAGAGAAACACAGCTGGCCATGCAACCTCATAATATAGTTTGTCTTGACAGGAAAAGAAAAAGGAAAAATAAATCATTTTCATAATTCAAGCAAGGTAACATATCAATTTGTAAGCATGTAGAGAGAAAATGTGGGAATTTTTATTTTCCAAGTTTAGTCAAAAAATTTTTTTTAAATCAAAAAAACTTCTTCGTCAAAAGAATTGTATACTATGTATGGGTCCAATTTATAAATTAAAAATATGTTTAACTAAATTTCAAGGGTATCTTCTAATTGAATGTTGATTCAACACAGTTCGCAGTAGGAGTTTGATATTCAAAGGGAATTCATATTTCCATGATATGCTTACAAATGACTGCAGGATCAGTTATTCTTTCGTGGGGCTAAACTCGTGACATTGAATATGAATAATCATGTACATCCCATTGAAATAATAATCAAAGACAAATCTCATGTGTTTTTAAGTAACTGGAATTCGGTTTAATTCCTTTTGACTTTAGAAGGATTTAAAGCACTTTAATTCCTCTAGATTGTAATAAGTGTTACTTAAGTGTCTTCGTCTAAATGAATTTACACTACATACTTCTGACATTCAAGTAAACTCAAAAAGGACTATAAAATAGTTCTGAGAACAAAGTATGTTATAGCATCATTCCGAAACACTGCAAAACTGGTGGAAGAATTAAAAACCTTGCAGCAAGAAACAAAAACGTTAGAAGTCACTGAAACTTTCTTCACTCCCATTCACTCCCCTCCACCCAGTTCTGTTTAAAGTGCATGAATGTGTTTTTCCCCCCTTAATGTCACTGCAACTCTTGCAAATAATTAACTAAATGCAAACATTTTGGCTCATCTATGCAGCAACATTGTTTGAAAAAAAAAAGCCTATTACGTATTCATCTAAATGTACCATAAAATAGCAGCATTAACAACATCTACAATGAAATGAATGGTTAGCAGTGCTTAAGATCACCTGACGTACATCCAAAATGAGTTTTCCTTTCTACCACAGAACCGGGGAGGCAGTGGCATACAATCCATAAAGAGCTACATATACATGGAGGCAGTGGTGAAATCCAATTTTTTTTTACTACCAGTTCTGTGGGCATGGCTTGGTGGGCGTGGCAGGGGAAGGATACTACAAAATCCCCATTCCCTCCCCACTCCTGGGGGAAGGATATTGAAAAATCTCCATCCCCACCCCACTCTGGGGCCAGCCAGAGGTGGTATTTGCCGGTTCTCCGAACTACTCAAAATTTCCGCTAACGGTTCTCCAGAACCTGTCAGAACCTGCTGGATTTCATCCCTGCATGGAGGGAATAACTGTGCAAACAATTCAGGGATTCTTTAAAGCTTACGTTTTGCAACCCTGTCTGTGGAAGAGAAAAATAGCATTTCAACTGGTCTCTTTTAGCAGCAAAAGCCATTGCAATAGAAAGCTTTGCCCTATACAAAACAATTCCTCCCCCATGTATACAGAACGTCTTTAGTAGGTGGTCAACAACATAGTATAGTTATATTCTGGTAGAAAAGCTCAACAAATATCTCCTTCTTAAAGCTGAATGTGAATTCTAAAAATTGTAAATCTTGACAGCTAAAGAAACCATTAAAAAAAAACCCCACTAAAACAGGCATATATCAGCAAAGAGCAAATGTCCATTTTCTGCGAGGCTTACACTACTGTCCGGTGCTCCCCACACACATAAACAGCACTAGGTCGGATACGTCTTCTAGCTTGACCAGGTAGCTGTGGCAAAAACTTAAAGTACTTGG
This sequence comes from Ptyas mucosa, assembly GCA_012654045.1. Lineage (NCBI taxonomy): Eukaryota > Metazoa > Chordata > Lepidosauria > Squamata > Colubridae > Ptyas > Ptyas mucosa. The sequence goes on along the minus strand of WNWU01000030.1, from coordinate 9,209,768 downwards.
GCACTAAGTCTAAACACGCATCGTGAAATTTCTTGATTCTCCAGTAGTAGATGAGTGGGTTCAGGGCAGACTTGAGGTAGCAGAGCCAAAGGAGCCAGGTGCTTATCTCAAAAAAGTTGTGCTTGTGATAAAAGTGGCTGTTAAATGTGGCAATAAGGCTGTAGGTGGTGAAGGGGGCCCAACAAATGATGAAGACAATGAACAAAATCAATATGGTGGTGAAGGCACGGGTTTTAAAGCTCATATCAATATTCATTTGAAAGGGTCTCTGGAGGCTCATGAGACCAAGTTTGCTAGCTTGACTGAGGCATATGCTATCTGGGTGACTATGGATACGAACTGCATTGTGCCGTACGGTATTGAGGATGCCCATAAAAGAATATAACATTACGAGGAATGGAATGAAAAATGAGATCAAAACCACAACTACTACATAGGCACGGTAACCTGGGTTTGTTGTGTAGCCAAAGACACACTGAGGTGCTTTGGAAGGTATCTGTAGGCTGGGGTTCCCCACAGAGAGTGGAAAAGCCACAACAAAGGCCACAAGCCACGAAGCAGCGATGAGGACTTTTGCTCGGTAAGGGTTCAGCTTGTCCTGCCTTTGAACTATTATGAGGAATCTATCAATGCTGATGATGAGTAGTATGGCAACTCCTTCGATGACAAACAGCCAGAAGAACATGGCAGAGACTCTGCAGAAGACATCCCCAAAAATCCACTGGGTAGTGATGATGGTTATCAGAGCAAAAGGCATGTTCAACACAGCGAGCAGCATGTCTGCAAAAGCCAAACTAGCTAGAAGAATGTTAATGGCAGATCGCATCGCAGTCTTCTGATAAACCATAAGGCAGACAACCAGATTACCGACAAAAGAAATAAGGAAAATAAATATCATGGCAGCAGAAAGGACGATCTGGAGTGGTAGACTTAAGCTTGTGAAGCTTTGTAACAGGAGGGCAGGTGTACTATTGATTGTCAAAGGAGCTATCTCAGTAGTAACCATGGCACCCAAATGGTATTTCAGTAGCTGAGCTGTGCCCTTATGAACCAAGATCAACGGAGTGGTAATATTGGCATGGGCATGTTCATAGACAATAAAAGTTGCATTTAATGACACAGGATGAGCTGGTGTCAGTGTTGCGGGAAAAACCATCACTTCAGCAGAGAGAGAATGTGAATTCAAGGCATTTTAATAAATAAGATGATGTCATGATTCAGGGCCCTTGGCGAACGTATAGTGACATATCCAGAAGAAGGAAGGTTGACTTGTACCCTTCATGGCAGTGCTTTGGTCTGAAAAATCAAATAGGAATTAGAATGTTAAAACAAAGTATCATATTACACCGATACTGCTGTGGACAAAAACTGCTCCTCAACATTTCCTGCGTTATCCAGCGCTATCAAGTATTTAAATTAGATGTACAGGTACAGGTAAACTAGCAAATCAAAAATAGAAACTAATGAAGTAACTAACCCTTATTCATCCAAAGGTTTTTTAGAATCAATAATGGAATGCAAACAGCAATACAGCTTTGTATGAGAATATTGGACTAATAAGAGCAAGACTCAAATACTTCAATGGAATTTAACTCAAGAATATAACAAGTTCAGCATTCCTGTTAAATGAATTAAGTATAGGTAGTCCTCGACTTACGACTACAATCAAGCCCAACATTTCCATTGCTAAGTGAGACATTTGTTAAGTGAGTTTTTCTCCATTTTACTACTTTTCTTGCCACAGAAAGATTTGGTAATCACCAAATGAACTGTGGTAAGGTGAGGACTACCTGTATATAATTTTAAAGAACTGGATTGCAGCAGCTAGGCGTGAGAAACCAATGACCATCAATCATGGTCTTACCACTAAACTTTTAATTAAAAAGAAACCCTTTTCCTATCCATCTCGGTCAGCCTGTGAGAAGCAACTATGGCCGAATCTGGGCAGTGCACTCAGAGGGCTAAGGAAGAAGGTGGTGAAGAGAAGGGCATTTATATGAAAGGTAACAGCATATGCATGTATGTGTATTGCATTTCTGTCAATGGGTATGTATGTACAGTAAATATGTGTTGTTATTGTTGCTGTTTAGGGGAAAATGGGTGAATTTAGGCTGTGATGCAGAAAGAGGCAGGCCCATGTCATGAGGATGGGTCTAAAAAGAAAGGAATACTGTGAACTCAAACTTATTCCTATTAATTTATTTTGTTTACTTCTGACCATTCCTAGTCCATTGTATTCATGTAGCTTCATAACATATGCTTTTTTGTGTATCTTAAACTGCCTTAATCTGATCAGGTACAAAGTTCACAAAATCAGTTTATTTATTTAAAACATATAGATAGCTGCCCATCTTACTCTATGCAGCTTCCAGTTATACTGCTACAGTCAAACCTCTTTTTCATGCACATGTCTAAGAGGACAATTCCATGTCTGCCTGCCTGTCTTAGGGCAATAGAGCTTACATTAGGGACATAACTGTGCTAGATATATTTGAACAGACTCTTCAGAAAAAAGCATCATCAGACTCATACACAAAATAGAGAAGTTCAGATCTAAACTTCATTGGTTCGTTTATAGAGCGGGGTGTCAAATTTGATTTTATTGAGGGCCACATCAAGGTTGTGTTTGACCTCAGGGGGCTAGGGAGGCATCGCTAGGATGGGTGTGGCCAGGTCAAGGTCACTTATCGAGGCTCCGTTTTTGGCCACGATGGCCTCCTGCAACCCTCTGCCAGCAAAAATGGAATTCGGGGAGGCCGTGTGCAGCCCACCCGGGCTTTGTTATTGACCGTGACGGCTTCCTGCAACCCTCTGCCAGTGAAAACGGAGCTCGGGGAGGCAGCATGAGGCACACCCAGGCTCTGTTTTCGACCGCAATGGCCTCCTGCAACCCTCTGCCAGCAAAAAGAGAGCTCGGGGAGGACGCACATGGTGCTCCTCAGCTCCATTTTCGCTGGCAAAGGCACTGCGGGCTGGTTCTTCACTGTTTCCAGGGTGGGTCAGTGGGCCAGATCTAAGCACCCCACGGGCTGGATTTGACTTGCGGGCCTTGAATTTGACACTCCTGAACTAGAGGATGTAATGGAAGAAAGTACTTCTGCTTTCATGAGAACAAGCATATGGGTCATACACACAATATGTGCATACAGTCTTAGAGAATAAGGAATTATGATACAGTACCCATAATTCTTAGAGCATCAGTGCAGGAAACCACATGATACGCTTGACTTTCCAAATGCATATAAACAAATCATCAGAACAGGTTGCAGATGGTGCTGGATTGAAGTTCACCTGGATGAGAGAGGAAGAATCTCTTGGGACTGCAGGAAGCTTGGGAGGGTAGGATAAGAATAGTGAAGAAACAAAGCAGTTGTTGAGGATCAAGATTATGAGAGAACTTTCATATATTATATTATAAATTATTTCAGATAATCAAGTTGTGAGGTGATTGTCAACACTGATCCCCTTTTAGCTTCATCTATCTACTGTTCCCTGCTTTTTAGAAGTGGACTCACATGTTAAAAACTATTCAAGACCCAACCCGAAAAGAAATCAATTAATACAATAGAATTTTGGTAGTATTAAGGCTATTTAATATAAATAATACTAAAATAAAAGTAGACTTTCATTACCAAGGCAATTGATTTTTATGCACATGTATACATTCTCCTGATACACATATTTGTCTTATACCACAGTAAGCCACACAGAAAGTACACAGGACTTTCAAATAAAAACTACATAAATTATTATGAATATGTTTGGGGAAAAGATACTCAGTCCACATGTTTATTAAGGAATAATAATGCTTGTTTTTTTCTTACAATCAAGTATACTTACATTTACAAATATAATGGAATATAAATGTAGTAGAAGAGCACTCATATATATAAATAATCATATACTAAGTAATTATCTTGATTAGTCAATATTATTTCATTCACAATCTGAATAATTTTATATTTCATTTTCATATGGAACTATTATGTTCAAGTACAGTGATGTTAAGAAATATGTAGAACTATTATTGATCACTCCGATCAAAGGCTACCCATTTGATTATATAAAGAATATTTTTCATGCCGTATTCTTTTACAATTAAAATTTTATTTTATAAAATCCATTGTAGTTAAAATCAATCTACTGTAAGTATTGTTTCTCCTCATATACATTTTTCTCAGTTCTGTTTTACAGCTTACTTTATTTGAATATTAATGCTAATATAACATGAGCTCAAGTTAATAGTTAATAGCATATATGACCCCAGCAAAGAAACATTTTGAAATGTGACTGAGATGAAGGAAATTGTTTTTAGATGCATTTCAGCCAAGGTTTACTCTAGAGCAGGAATGTCAAATTCGCAGCCCACAGGACGGATGCGTCATGCGCTGGCCATGCCCACCCCCAGTTTAGCGAAGGGGGGAAAGTCGCAAAACATCATGTGACGACGTGTCATCACGAGTTTGACACCCCTGCCTTAGACCATGAAAAAATACACAGTACCACAGTTTTCATTACATTTTCATTTGATTCATGGTGGAATAAATCAGCATAGAAATTTCTGGCAAGAAGCCCACAAAAGGCATAGTATGAAATAATTCCACAAGCAGTGACAAAAGTACATAGTAATAGCAATTGTCCAAAGGGGTCTACTGTAAAAGAGTAACGAACAATTCAGGTAAAGAATGGCAAGTACAAAAATAAAGTCCATACGTTCATATGCTTTAATTTTAAAATATGAGCTAGGACAGTGATGATGAATATACATGTCAAAGAGGACACACCAAAAGTGCCAACAACTGACAATTATTATCAAAAGCATGCCCTTTCTTATGCTATTTTTGGAGGCCATGCGAAAATGGGGTGTGCTCTTGTGTAGCCTCCAGAGCCTTTGGAAATCATGTGAGAATGGGGCATGACTTTCCCTGTACATAAAGGATAAACATTATAGTTTCTATTACTGACTTTTTATTTAGAGATCTTACCTAGACCTTAAAAAACGTAAATCTATTTTATTATATTGTTGGTAGTTTTTTTCTGTCTAAAACTTTAGTTTTTCCAAGTTACCAAACTGGCAATCTATTAAGTCCTAAGTTTCTTAGAAAAAACAAGAATGATTTACCTACTAAACATGAGGATTGTGTAAGAATTCTGACATTAGATTTTGATAATAAAGGGAGGAGTCAGAAAATGTGAACAAATTTGCAAATGGCACCAAAATGGGGGAATAGCAATCAGCAAGGAGGGTCTCACGGTTCTGGTGGATTTTGAGAAGCTGGTATAATTAACAGAAATAAGGAAGATTTCTTTAATAGCAGCAAATGTGAAGTTCTAGGAAAATCAATGCTGGAGGGGAATGGATACCATGCTAGGTAGTAATGTGTACAAAGGAATCTAGGTGTCTTGATGGATCATGAGCTAAATATGAGCTTGTAATAGGAAGTAACTCCAAGAAAAACAAGTAAATGCAATTCTAGGTTGTATCAACACAAGTACACTATTAAGATCAAGTATTCTGCATTGATAAGACAAGACCTAGAATATTGTATCCATATTTGAGCACTGCATATTGTAAAGGACATTAGAACAGGTCAGGAAGAAAAAAAATGAAAATTTGGAGGTGCCGAGTATGTTGAGCCCCAAGAAGAAAGCATAACATTTGGGTCAGGTATCTTAATAGCCATCTCATAAAAGACCACACAATTTAGAATTGTTCCAGAAGACAGGACAAAAAAAAGTGTTTAAATTATGAAGAAAGTTAATTTGGGTTGGACATCAAGACCTTGTAGAACAGTTTGCCTTGGAGGTGGTGAACTCTTCTTGGCTGTGTATGTTTAAACCAAGACTGGATGTTCATTCATCAGGATTGATATAATAGTGGATTTTGCCATTCCTTCATATCTCTTACATGTTATCATTCTGAATTTTGCATAATTATACAATTATAAAAATTAAAAAATGCTTACAAACTCAGCTATTTTTCCAGCTTTGATTTATCCCTCTACATGTGTTTAAAATATTAGTTCAAAGCAGCCTGATATTCTGTGGACATTCTTCTGACACTTCTTTTCCAAGTCTGTTTCCTTAGCAACACTTTAATCCATCTGGCTGTGGGCTTTTAAATTTTACTACCACCTTCCTATCTATATTAGAAGTCAAACTAAAAATAATATATACTAAAATAATGAGTTGTGCTAATAAAATAAATAGGGAGATTAGTTATCCATAGTCTGAGAGTTCACTGCGAGTGTGACTAATGCTTTAGGATGATTTGAAATGTTGCACATCTATCCCTGCCAAACACATAACAGTATAAGCTACACATTGTAATCAACAAAAGTGAATTCCTTGTTCTTTATGAAATAAAAGCTTAGAGGAATATGACTTTACAGAGCAAAACTGATTCTGAATCCACAAACCTGCATCAGCAGACTATGATGTGACAGCTTTCTAAGCATAAAAAGATCATTTTCAAAGTCAGCTTCACATAAATTATTATAGCTAGAATAGAAATAACTATTCAGCTCACTGAAAAGGGTTGTCTTTCAACAACTACCTCTTCACAGCTTTTTAAAAGAAAAACTCGCAGTTTCAAAAGCGCTCGCTGAGCCGCTCTTTACAATAGTTTCTATTTTACAATTCTCTGGTTCCTGGTTTATAGAGTTCTTCTATGAACTTCATCCCATTTTTATTGCCCATTTATCTGCTTCAACTTCTTTGTCACATTCCTTCTTTATGTTGTCTGTAAATCTGCTCTGCATGTTCAAAACAGATGCTGTTGCATACCAGAATATTGTCTAACCAACCTTAAATCAATTTCATTAATGGCTTCCGGGGGTCTTCTTAGCTAATTTTTAACTTTTCCTTTCTCTAGTTCACCTATATGTTTGATTTAAATTTGTCCCATCCAACTAAGATTTTAATTTTTTTACCAGCAGAAATTTCAGCACTTAAAATCATAATCAGGGAAAAGAAACAATCAAGTATCTTCATCTTTTCATTTTTTGGTACGACAGCTATGCACCAAAGCTATTACATTATTTTATAGTGTCCATTACTTGCACTTAATCACCGACTCTTCACATTTTCCTATCAGTAATCTACTTTCTGAATTTAGGGTTGAATTTGAGTTTGATAAGTTCTCATTTTGAAATGCATGACATTCATATGCATGGAACTTAAGAGTAATGCATCCATAATATTGTACATGTTAGAATACCAAATAATCACATATCAAAACAGCCTTCTTAGCTATTGTACCCTCTAACAGTATTGAATATTAATTGAAACATTAATAGTTAAAAACATCTACATTACCTTTGAATGGAAGTCAGAAAATTAGAGGGGAATCATACACTGACTGACTTTTTAGTAGTATACAAGGAAATTCTTCATTCTGTGAAACTATTTTTACCTTTTACTGTACAGTCTGCTAGACTGTCTTTACCAATTCTTTCTTTCTTTTCCATTATGTTAATGTTATTGCACAAGGAATATATGGTCTGAAAAAGGCAATTAATATTCTTATGTACTTTTGGTTAAACAAACGAAAGATGTCAATATAAAAATATTTTCATCAGAAATGAGAGATTCCAAACACTTAACCTGCAATTAATGCACTTGCACCCTTGTCTGAGTAGCCTTCTCTTAATCATTTATATAGTTTGACTGTTCTTAAAGTTACAAATTACAACAAATAATAATGTAAGCAAATGGTGAATATTTTGAGTATCATCCAAAGATTTTCCTCTATGAAAGAGCTCCTTCTGTAAATATGTAAGTTTCCTTTTAGAATGGAATAAAAAGATGCTGTATAATCATAGCATTCCCCCCAAGTTTTGCAATGTTAAAGACAGGGAAACAAACAAACAAACACACAAACAAACAGTGAAAGTGTGTGAGAAAAAATAAGAAAATGCCATAAATGCTTTGATGAGGAACAAAATATTGGGAAACAAAACTTTGAACCTTCAAGTTTAGGCTACATTCATTTATAACATATAAATTGTAATGTAATGGTTAGAGGTGTTTTTGCATGTATGAAATTTTAAAAGCAAGCTGCTTTACAGACTGGAAATAACTTCTGCAGCTTAAACAAGTTGCTATAGGTTAAGTATAGATCTTAAATCTCTTTTAAAAAAGAAAGACTACTATCATTATCACAGAATGACTGATGGCATTATACTATATCAGTCTTTTCTGATTTGGTGTCCTCCAGATGTATTGTGACTACAACTCTAACCCAGTGGTCATGCCAGTTGAGGAAAGTTGATTTTTATTATTAAATTTGTTCTCCCCCTTTCTGCACATATAAACATTCACCTCAACTTAATGAAATTTACTGGGGATTTTTGTTTTTTAACCTGTGCCTACATTAGGACTAATTTTACATAATACTCACCTCAAAATATCTAGGATATGGGTGTCCAACCTTTTGGCTTGCTTAGGCTTCACTAAGTGAAGAGGAATTGTCTTGGGTCACATATAAAATATATAATATAGTTAATGCATACAAATATAGCTAAAACTCACATAAAAATATTAAAAGTTTATGATCTGTCCAGAGCTGCATGCAATTGGACACCCTTGATCTAGGAATTCTGTCATCAGTTTTAAATTATCATGGCCAGACTGTGGATTCTGACACTTACAATAATATTACCTATCTAGACTGTATTATAAATTGTGGTTAACCATAAGTGTTTTAACCCACAAAGTGATCCAATGTTTGTTATATAATAGCTTGATCCCTTTCTGGCATGCCATCTAAACTGGTCCCAGGTTAGAAACCTGGAGACTGTGAGTTCCAGTCTCACTTTGGCATGAAAGTCAGCTGGGTGACTTTGGACCAATCACTCTTTCTCTCTCAGCTCAACCCACTTCACAGAGTTGCTGTTGTGGAGAAAAGAGGAGGAGGAAAATGTATTGGTATGTTCACCACTTTGAGTTAATTTATAAAAAATAATAAAGGTGGGAGATGGACGAATGACAGATGGATGGATGGACGGACAGAACATCCCCTATCCCCCCAGGAAACAATACAGATGCAAAGGCAGTGAAAAAGCAGACATTTCTTGCAGTAGCATCCCTGCTGCTCTACATTTTGTTTAATCCTCCATAAGGACTTTCTTCAGAAAAGGCAGGAGGAAAAAATAAGTTCTTCTATCCTGGTGCATAGGGATCAATAAAATGCTGTATTGTCTTAACTCAAAATAAAAGTGATTCTGGTCTAGGTGTCTCTTCTCATTTCCTGACCAAAGTGATTCCGTCGGTATACTGTTGTTGGATTATCTGAACTTTGGACTAGAAGCAGACTGTTCTTGGGTCTTCCTAATCTTAAGATTCTCCAAATATTTTTGCTAAAGTAAGCTCTTGAGCCTGTTTCCTATGCCAAAAGCATCAAGTTTGTAGTATGGTTTACTGTTATTGGACTGAAAGATTTATGACCACAATAAATATATTGAGTTTGTTTTCAGAAAGTGTGTATGTGCAACTGGCAGTGCATAAGAGGGGTAACTGGTCAGCACTCACAATTATCAGGGAAAAATTGAATGCTAGAATGGGACCTAATGATGAGACTCTAATTACATAGCTTCTCCTCCAGCTCCTGAAGATAGGACTTATTTACGTATGTGTACACTTCTTTTGAGACATGATAGACAGCTTAGTAGGATTTACTTTGCATTAATGGCAAATAGGTTAAGTTTGTGCTCATAAGTGTCTAAAATCTCACCTGTTTTTACAACATGGTTTCCCTTAAATTAGTAAAGCAGATGGACATCTAGAGATATATTTCTGGAAAGTAATTGCCTTTCACTGACTCGAACTCTTAGCTTCTGCTGTAGTCCAACCTTGGTGACACTGTGTTCCGGTCTATTTTGATTTTGAGATGGGAGATGTGATGTTTTTGGTCACTTCAAAAAGTATTCTACTATATAGAACTTAGTTATGGACCATTTGAGTAGAATGATCCATAGGAAACTGGATTTCCTAATTAATAACAAAAACTCCACACAGCTACACTGGCATGGATTGAAATCTAATAAGTAATTCAATCAAGAATGGAATGTAGTTTAAAAAACAGGCAAACCATACACAACACTCATTACTACCTAAAATCCTCCAGGGCCAGCTTATTGTCAGCTGTCCTCATGAAGTTCTGAAAATGAATGGGTCTTATAAACATTGTCTGAAGCACAGAAAGAGATGCACCAATGGCTTTTTGGCAGAAATAATATTGGTTACAACGAAGTACTAAGCACTTTTTGGTATATTGTTACAAGAAGGCAGATTTTACAGGATTCCCTATGAGGAATTTACATGCTTTTCTGATCTAGGGATGGTTAAAACTTGGACATATTCTGACTGAATATTATCTGTAGTACTTATTTTGTGTCTCAAAATATCCCAAATGTCCAAAATATGCATTTAATCTCAAGATTTAATACATATACCATACTTTGCACTCTACCTCTCAGAAAGCAAACAAGAAAAAAGGAAATAACATACAAATCAAAACTTTCAATCTGAACCCAAAAGCAGGTCACATTTTTACATATGTACTATATATGCCATTCAGAACAGGCCTCTTGGAGGCTGTGTCTTTTATTACTCAATTTTTTATTCATTTTGTTATTTATTTTAGTGGATGTTTAAAAACACTATCAAAAAGACATGCAGAAAAAATGTATTTACAAGCAATATAAAATAAATTTCAAGGGGACAATACCATATATTAAGAGTGTGTAGTATTAATTTAAAATGTTAAAACTATTATTAAAATAAAGTCAATATTCAATAATTAACCCAAGGGCCAATATAAAAATGAACTATTAAGAAAATGTTCTATCAAACCTAAAAAGTCCATTCTTACATAATGATTCAAGTAGAAGCCAAGTTTTTTTGACATTGATATATACTCCCAGTTTAATTTGTAATTCTTCTAAGAGAAAATGATGTGTGATTTCCAATAAAAAGGACAAAATGCCCTGTCAGCCATTATCATATAGAGCTTATTCAATTATATATTTGTAGGAAGGAAAGTTTACTAATGCTTAACAAAAACTTAGCTGACAGAAAGAGAAATCAACCTTTAGCTTTTGTTTTATTCTATAAAATCATCTTCCAGAATTTTGTTTACACTACCATCAGATATGAATGATCAGACCCAATTACTGAATTTCTAAGGATTTTTCGAATTTTGACAATCATTACTTAGAAAATACATGCACATTAAAACGTATCAGTTTTCTCTAGATACAACAATCCTGGTGGATTTGTCTTCCACTGAGATATGCATTGTTGTGTATTATTGTCCTGTTTAAATTCTGCATCCATTTAACCATACAACTTGTTCAATTTCTGAGTAGTGTTTCAATAACAATTTATAAATAAGATACGTGTTCTGAATTTTGTGTTATATGTTTTTTCAAATCCAATCAGGTATCTAACTATTCCATTCTACTTTTATAATTTATTTTTGATTATACTGTTTATTTTAAGATATTAAAAACAGTAAGGTAAATCTTATAATTCTGAAGTAAGAATCTCAAATGTTTCATCTGCAATTTATTAAGAATTAGGTCTAGCAGCCCATATGAATTATCTTAATATTTTGGAAAGGAGTTCACTTTCATGAAAATAGCTATAATACCAAGGCAAGTTGTGCTCACTTTAAGTTGATTTTTCTGTGTTTTTCCATACTTTTAATTTCTACTTATGATTGAATTATTTCTATTTGGTTGTGCATTTCTGTTTCTATCAAGACAAATATATTTATGCAAACTGTCTGGGAATACTGGTCTGTAAGTATAACCCTCTGTAATGTGATTTAATCCAATCCGTGATTCATGTTATAAACTGATAGTACAGTTTAAATTTAATTCTGACTGTCTACCCTATTCTTTTAAGTCTTATAAAATCTTAAGGTTAGTTATTGTTCTTCCTTTCGACCGTATAAGTTATTTGTCTCTGCCACTTATTTAATAGCATGCCTTCAATTCATATCAGGATCATTTGAAATAGAAAATTGAATCTAGTAATACATTCATTTTACTGTTGCTATTTTTCCTAACCAGGAATTTTAACCATTTTAAAATATCTTCCATGATATTTTTCCAAATCTATGAATTATTTTTCTGAATTGCTCTTTATTGGTTTGTATAAATTCACAGATGCAGATAGTCCTCAACTACAGGTTTGTTTAGTGACCATTCAGAGTTACAATGGCACTAAAAAAATGACTTATGACTATTTTTTCACACTTATGTCTATGTCTGTTGAGGAATCTCCATGGTCATGTGATCAAAATTCAGATGCTTGGCAACTGATTCATATTTATGGCAGTTGCAGTGCCCTGGGGTCATGTGATCACCTTTTCTGACCTTCTGATAAGCAAAGTCATTGGGGAAAGCCACATTCACTTAACAACTGTGGCAAGAAAAGTAGCAAAATGGGGCAAAACTCACTTAACAAATGTCTCACTTAGCAACAGAAATGTTGGGCTCAATTGTGGTCATAAGTCGAGGACTACCTGTACTTAATTGGTTTAACAGGAATACTGAACTTGTTATATTCTTGAGTTATATTCCATTGAAGTATTTGAGACTTGCTCTTATTAGTCCAATATTCTCATACAAAACTGTATTGCTATATGTGTTCCATTACTGATTCTAAAGAAACCTTTGGATGAATAAGGGTTAGTTACATCATTGTTTTCTATTTTTGATTTGCTGGTTTGATTTGTGACACTTTATTTTCTTGTCATAACTTTCTTGTGAAAGGCTATAATGCCAAGATAAATAAGGAAGGAGATATCTCCTTTGTTCAAATGCATTTTTGTAAAAAAGAAAAAAAGTCGATTGTCCATTATTTTAGATTCTTATTCTTTATAAATACTCAGGTAAGAAATTCAAATTTCGGTTCATCTTCCCAGTGGTGAAATCTGAACCTGCTTGGCACCAGTTCGCTGGCCATGCATGTGCACTGTGTGCGTGCATGCACAATGCGCACCAAATACACACTGCTTGCATGCGCATGTACTCTGCATGCCAAATGCATGCTGTGCGCGCATGCACAGTGTGCACCAAAAGGAGGCTTGGGAAAGTAAGTAGAGCAGCGAGGATAGGATCAGCTGTGCCACGTAATTTAGATTCACTAGAAAGCAGGATTTCCTGCTTTCTAGCGATTTTAAATCGCGCGGCACAGCTGATCGTCGGAAATACCCCTTCGGAGGAACCGGTAGCTTTTTTTTTACTACCGGTTTGCCTGAACTGGTAGTTTTTATCACTACTGGTTCGCCTGAACCAGTGTGAACCGGTAGCATTTCACTACTGCATCCTCCTCAAAATTGTGAATTATAAAAGGCCATCCAAAATTTCAAAGTTTCAGTCTTTGAGATAGACAAGGGCAACAGCAGGAACTCAGCAGGAATTCCAATACTGTTTACAACAGGAATTCCAATACTGTTTACTGTTGTAGGGTAGAATTTCAGAATCTTGAAGAATCTGTCACAATTTCTCTCTACTCCATCCTGTCCCAATCAATCAAAGCATGGGAAGTTATTTGGGGTTTCTCTGTCATGCTCTTAGGTCTAAATCACAGATGTCAAACTCGATCACGTCACATGACATATCGTGATGTATCGTGACTTTGCCTTTGTGAAGCCAGGATGGGTGTGGACTGCGTGTGGTGCATCCAGCCCATGGGCCACCAGTTTGACAGGCTTGGTTTAAATAATCTCTTCTCAAACTAGTCCCATCATGATTCCTTCCTTCCTTCCCGAATCCCAAGGCCAGGTCTACTTTCCATCACAAAAGACTTTCTCTGTGCCCCAAAAAATCATTGTATTTTTCTTATTTATATTATTAACAGCATTCAAAATACATTTGATATTATCCTTTGCATATTAGAAAGGTCAAGTAATGAATAAAATTCAGCAGTGCCTGATAAATCCTTCCTCATGGCAAGAAACCTTTATTTATTTGATTTACAAAGAAGGAAACAATCCAACTTGCCCAGAGTATATAGAAGGATGCATCTGGCATTGTTTGATCTCATTCATTACTTGTGCTAAAGCATAAACATAATTTCTTGGAAGGTCTTATAATATATAGCAAGAAACCTATTTGATGCTGGGTATTTTTAAAGATAAATAAATTTGAGATACATTTAATATTTCTGCAGATTTTGTCCTCCTTCCAAGGAAGAAAAAAGTGAAGCAGATTTAAATGCTATAGCCTGTGCTCATCTAAAGTATTAAGCCATGATATGTTTTCTCCAACAAAATGTAACAAATGTGGTTTGTAGGCCATGATTTTTTATAATGTTGTATTAACCAAGATATTCTGGCTTATTCAACAAATCAGGTTAGAACAAACTTGTATGGAACAGATATAACTCATCCCAACAAGAATATCACAGCAATAAAATATAAACAACAATATGAAGTCCCTTCGGAAGATGTAAAATATTACCCAACCTGGTGCTCTTTCTGAAGGGCATGAGATGGATGAAAACTGATCAAAATAATACTCTTCTAAATAAATACTCTTCTAAATTTATAGTATTCTAAAAAGAGAATATAAATATTTCACTTTTTATTTCCATTTGAAAGAATTCCAGCTCCTTTTAAAAGAGCTATTCTCTCCAAAACCTAAATGTTTCTAATAAGATCCATATCCCTTGCTATTTGTTTCATGATGAATTTTTTTTAAAGGATGGCAACTTCTGAAGAAGATAAATTATCTGAACTATCTTATATTTCCCAATCCTTTGAAAAGTCATTCATTCCTGTGCCTTATTTCTCCACCAACTTAAGCCATTACTTAGATACTTTTAATTGCATGTGTGATTCCACCATTAACAAAATCTACTAATTTATCCAAACAATGTATATGGATGCTTTTAAAAAGCTCACGTTTAGGGTCTAATTTGTCACAGGTGAGTTGAACTAGGTTCTGCCATCTGCTATCTAAGAAAAACTAGGCAGGCTGCATTGGCTAGTATCTCTCTAAGGAAAAGGAAATCTCAAGGCTGTAGACCAGATTGAAGAGTGTTTAAAAAACCAAAGAAAACTATTGCTAACAAGAAAATGATTGAATGATTGTGTCCAGTATCTCACTCACTTCTCTAGAGGAGCAAATTTGACAATCCTCTGCCACCCTAAATAAACATATCCATGCTCATATTCTTTAAACTTTAAATATATTCTGATAAAGCTAGTAAAATATGTTCTACCCCAGAAACAGGTGTCGGACACACAGATATTTGTATACTCACATAGAGCCTAGAGATGTGTTCTCCTTCCTAAATGTCCCAGTGATCTGACTTCCAAACAAGTATGTATAGACACTAGCTAACATTACAAACTTCCAGTCATGCATGATTCAGCTGAACTAGTTCAGAATAAAGAGAAGACAAGAAAATTGTGATAAGGAACAATCAAGAGATGGTGAAAATTTGAATTTGGGTTACTGCTTATTCTTTATTGCTGGCAAGACAACAGGCAGCCCTTTCTATTCTAAACTTTTGCCAATCTGACACTCTTCAGGTATAGCAAACTATTATTCCCTGCATTCCTACCGTGTTTCCCCAAAAATAAGACCCTGTCTTATATTTTTTTTGAACCCTGAAATAAGCGCTTGGCCTTGTTGCCATGCACTCAAAAGCCCGATTGGGCTTATTATCAGGGGATGGCTTATTTTGGGGGGAAACAGGGTAGAATACCGTAAGGGATGGTGTAAATCAGTGTTTCTCAACCTCCACCACTTGAAGATGTGCACAGGAATGCTGGTTGGACAATTCTGGGAATTTAAGTCTGCACATCTACAAGTGACTGAGGTTGAGAAACGGGTGTAAATAATAATCAAACACATCTTGAGAACATCAAGCTAGGAAATGTTGCTATATATGAATCTGGATTCTGGATGATTTCTTTTTCTGTATGAACACCATTAGGAAAATAGCATTTTATTATTAAGGTAGATGCCAACAAGGACGAAAGGGTTAGTGAAACAATTGTTAGCTCTGGTTGCATCCCTATACTTTTACCAAGACTTCTGGAACATAGGATTCTTTAAAGAAATTAAGATATAATTTTTTAAAACTTTTAAAGTGTGATCAAGCCTGCCACTTTTTCCAGAGACAGGAGATATTTCTATATAGCCAGCACAACTCCTTGAACTTTGAGCTTTAAAAAACAAAACAAAACCCTAGTCAGAGCATTTTTTTAACCAGAACATCTTAATACCATTTCATTCCTCAATTCTCAGTTCACCAGCACAGAATAGGCACAGAAATAATAAACGTTTTTACCAGACATTAGTGATAGGTTATCTTGAAATACCTTTTAATTTATAACAGTGACTTTTTAGAAAAAGCACAGGTGCGCGGGAGCGTGCACACCCTTTATTCATTACTTATGACAACCAAACCATCACTGGAGTTTAATACAGCCTAATTATTTACAGGCGGGGTAGGTTCTCGCCCATAGCCATATAGCTTAGTTGTGGAAGCCAGCCGCAAATCTGGGACACATCAAATCACACCATTTAAACTTTACAGAGATTTAGCCACAGGTACGTAGCCCTTGGCAGACCGAAGGATGCCAGGAGTTTCGAGCCTCACGCAAACCTCGCCCGATTTAGAAATCAGGTTGGGAATTTAGGAATCCGGATCACCACAACAGCGCTGCCCGCTTTTAAAGCAACTCAGAGGAAGGCATCCCAATCACACGGTCGCCTACATCGCATTCCGTGTCTGATCCAGTCCTTCTTCGTTCGTTACCTTTTTCGAAACTCCCAGAGGGCTTAAAAATCTCAACTTTCCTTGGGTGTGTGTGTGCGCGCGCCCGTGGGTGTTTTATACCTCTTTCTTCAGGAATAACTAATCTACACTGCCCCCCCCCTTCCTCCCCAAAAGCCAGCAGATCTGAACCTCAACTCCGGAAAAAAGTAGATCGAAGTGCTGGCATGCGAAGTGAATCCCCACAATTCCCACTCCAATCGACTGCCCAGAGCCAGCTTTTGCTGGAGACCCCCTTTCTCTCCCCTCCCTCCCATTCCCAAAGCTCCTCTTGTTCGCCCCGCCGCTCCTGCCTAGACCCACTGTGCCTTTTCCTTTTTTCCCCCCTTTAACCCCAGCCCCGCCCGAGGTTTAAACCTCACCAAACTGAAGGCGCCGCAACGCAAAGGAGGTCGGACCCGAGGCGGTTTTCTCCTCGAACTTTCCTGACGTCGGAAGGCAGGAGCGGCGGCGGCAGGTAGCTCTCTTGTGCCCCGAACTGGAGAGAACAAAAGCTTCCAAGCCAGGGAAGGGAAAGAGGGGACGAGCAAAGCAGCGAGGGTGGACCATTGCCTGCAAGCTGGAGGGTCTCCCCGGCTGCAGCGCAAGCCCGCCTTTTGCTACCCTTTCCTCAGAGCAGCCTCCCCGCTTCGGAGCCGATGGAAACCAATCGCCCCGGCTGCAGAGAGGAAAGCGAAGGAACCCGCCTGCCCGCCACCACAACCACCTCCTCCTCCTGCCCGCTTCAACCTCGTCGTTTCGAAAGCCCAACTCGCCGTCGCCAGCTTTCGGGGCGGAGTCCGAGGCCGAAAGAGGTGGAGACTCCGGGCTCCGGCCCCCAGCCGTGCGCGCCAGCAAAGGCGAGCGCTCTCCCAGGGTGCATTTTCCGGAGGGCCGCGGGGGCAGCGGCGCCGGCACAGCTATGGAAGGAAGGGTCTTTGTGAAGGCAGGGAGGGAGTGGGGCAGATGGTCGGATGCGGGATTCCCGTTGCTGGAGGTCCAGACTTCGGTCCCAGCAAACCGCGCTTCCTCTCCTTTTCCCTCCCCCCACAACCCGGTGGCGAGGAATGTGGGTGAGAGCAACCCGGACTCGTGCGTGCGCAACAGAATGAGGAGCGGGGGCGTTGCAGCTGTCGCCGCCGCCGCCGCCTTCAGCCCTCTGGAAAGAGGAAAAATTGCAGCTGGCTTGGCCCGGCGTCTATCTCAGCGGAGAGAGCAACCTTGCTCCTCTTTGGGGGCGAGTGACTTTCGCCCGCAAAACGGATTACTTATTTCGGAAATTGGGAGAGCGGGAGGAAAAAAGGCGGAGTGGAGGACAGGGATCATACCGCCACCCCAGTCGAGCTTTGTGTGCATGATCGACCGGGGTGTGGGGGTGGAGGGCTGAGAAACCACAATAGAACACAACACACCGGTGTAACAGGTGTAACGTGTGAAGATTCCGGCCCTTATTTTTCCCGCCTGAATAGGTAGGGAGAGGAGGGTTTGTAGTACGTACTTCTTTGATTTTTGGAATTCCTAAAAAGGGCCTGTGCGGTCTAAGTGCACCGTTCCCCCAAGAAGCAGCTCTTCGAATCGGATAGGAAAAGAAATGATGAGGGATGATCGCACTTTTATCTCTAGATCTGGTTTTAGGCCAATCCTGTCACTGTCTTTCTCACTGAAGTATTAAAGAGCTGCAGTAGAACAGAGATACAGAATTAGGTGTGGTGAAATAAAACGTTGATTGATAGCTATTAGAGGTATGTCCTTTTTTTAAAAAAAGGATTAAAACAAGGAAGGAAGGAGCATAATAGGAGCAATTAGCCAGAAACAGTGGCATGGTGTCAACTTTTTTTCATGGACAGTGAACCTAATATTCAAACTAGTACCAAAGTAAATATAGCTGTTGAACACTGAATTTACAGCATAAGAAACTACCATACCTTGTTGGAATGTGCAGTTTTGCAGCAAGAATAATGTGAATTCCTGGAATGTGGACATTTCAGACAATATTGTAAGCCACCCACAGTCATGTGTAAAGGGGCAGCTACATAAATATGATAAACAGTTTCATATTTCTGGGATCCAAAAAAAGGCCTGATTGGAAACCACCTATTTGCTTGGTTTTGTATGCATGCATTTATTTCTGTGAGAGAGAAAGGAGGGAAAGAGTAATAATTTGGGACGTCAGAAGAACCTCCCAAATCTCCCCATATTTTTAACTACTTGAATGTACTTTGTTAAGTATGAAGATTTATAGAAGCACTCAGCTCAGTTGTGTATATGGGAGACCACCTTGAACTCCTTCAGAGGGAGGATAGTTAATGCTACCAATCAAAAAGATGGTGTAGGTAGTCGGACTTCCCCCTCAGTATTTTTTTATGGCAAGAAGACAAATGAAATAGAAAACATAAGAGAGTATATTGAATTCCATGAATGGTACAGAATGCTTGCTCACAAAAATTAGATATCTGGAAGTATTCTAATTTCAATCGTAGAGCAGAAGATCCCAAGTTCAATGCCTTTCACTTTAAAAAGCAAATTATAGATGAACTGAAAAATCTTCCTGTCTGTAAACATTAGGACATGGGGCTTGTCAAAGTGGACAAATAGTGTAAACAGAATATAATTTCCTAATTAGATGGTGGAAAATGCCTTAATTACAAAGGTATGATCTGGAAGTTGACAGAACAGCCTCTTGAAATCAAGAGGTTCCAGAGTTCTCATTCAAGGCATAAATGGTCAGGCTAGGCCGCTAGGTTAATCCTACTTAAAACACATTATGTGAAATCCTAGCCTCTGGACAAGGCTATAATACAGTACTGGGGAAGATTAAAGGAAATGGAAGAGAATTGGCAGTAGTAAGGTGGATGGATTGGACCAGGTTAGGTATACATGGAAAATATCAAGATGGTTGCTAAGAGTCCACACCAACTTGATACATAATCAGTCCTGCATGTTAAGATTATCTGTCAAATAAAGATAAGAGAAAACAAATAACCAAAACCAAGCCTGTGAGATGCACAGATTCCCAATCTTACTAATTTAAAATGGGTAGATGTAGCAGAAATCAGTCCTGAAGAATTTTTCCTCCAATAAAATTTTGCATTTGACATATTTGCATATATGTGTCCATATTTATAGGTCTACAAATATACATTAATCTGAAACCATACTTGGGCAGGCTTGTTAAATCAATTGAATTAACAATACGACTTCAAATGAGAGATCCTTTCACAAGATTGATTGTTCACTTGCATATAAAGACACAAACCACTCTCTTACATAAATTATCATTTACAAACATCTTTCTCCCTCTTAGAAGACAGCAGCATAAAAATGGGATATTAGAATAGCTAACTACTGGGAAGAAAGGAGAAAGCAAAATAGGATGAATATAAGGCAAATAATTGGAAGAGGGGAAAAACAAGCTTTGTACTGTGCTCAGCCAAAGTAAAAACAAAAAGTGGTGAGATAGCATTCAAGATGGATTCCGCAATCAAGCTAGAAAAGAATAATAAAGCAGGATAATAAATAAATAAACGAACAATAAGACATTTTAATCATTTGTTACTGGAGTATGGGTAAGTAGCAGTTTAAGAAGTAGCGTCAGCGCAGCTGTAGGAAGTTAGCACCCACCCCTCTCCTAGAAAAATAAAATATTTTAGGAAATAATAAAAAGACAGAATATTTTCCCTACAAGAGAAGTAGAAACTCAGAGAAGCAGAAACTCAGCCCCCCATCTTTGTTAATGGGCCATTAAGGCCTGAGCCAATCTATTCTACATAACAAAGATCTACCTCCTTCAGGCAGAGCCATTTAATTGCCCTTTATTGCACCACCCACCAAGTTTCAACCAAACTTGGCACACAGACAACCTAAAAGGCTAGCTATGGTCTCTGGCAGCAACCAATCAGGATACTCTTCCTGGGCCCGGGAAGTTCAAAGCCAGAGAGGGCATAAAATCCAGGGATTCGCAGCATCTCTGGCCTTTTTCTGTTCAGGAACTCAAACCATGTGATCCTGTCCACTATTAAACCATCTTTCCAAGCAGTCTCCATGTTTCCAGTATCTTTTTCCCCACTTGGAGCTGAACCCAGAAGGATATTTCTTTTAACACAGCCAATGCAGTTGAAGTTAAAATATTACAGTTTTATATTTGAATTTTATATTTACATTTGTAAATGGATTCTGATATTCTTGTATTTTTTGTTTATGTATTTGTATGGCCACCCAATTCAAGCTGCATGACTTTGGGTGGTTAAATGTATTTATTTTGAATTAAAACGATTATACATTGGAATAGACTATTATGCAAGTATATGGATCTATTTTGTAAATTGTGGCTATTTATTTAAACATGTTCTTATAGTTGACCTTATGCAAAACATTGATTAAAATGCTAGGATAAATCCAGGCAAGTGGCAATCCACCGAAATGCAGTTTAAGTTGACAATATACTAAATATCACTAAACCTAGCATAATCAACTTGTTAAATGTGTTTGGGTACTGGACTCCATGTATTAAAAGTATGCAAATTATTATAGTCAATGCAAGGTAAACTGACTTTTTTCTTTTATTGTATGTATAAAGTTCTATGCAAACAACTGTACACCTAGTCCTGACACTAATTTTAACCCATCCTACAAAAAAAGAAAAAAGCCTGGATCCAGTTGATTTTTTTCAAACTGTTCAAAGTATCATTTTCAAATAGAATTCCTACATTAGGTGCAGTCTCTTGCCAAATACCGTGCATATCTTTTAGATGGACATATTTATGATAATTATACAATCTCTTTAAGGATTAAAGTGCCAGAAAATCTTCTTGCCAGATTCCTTCTTTTTGTTTCCTCCACCCCAACACAGGAAGATCTGATCAAGGTGTAGAAAGCATCAAAATTTTCCATCCAAAGTGGCAGTAGAAAGAAATTGAAACACCTAAATTATTTTCTATGGTTTACAACAGTAATGTTAGTGAGATAACCAATTGCTGTGGAATCTATCTATCTATCTATCTATCTATCTATCTATCTATCTATCTATCTAT
>WNWU01000030.1:9081383-9187946 GCA_012654045.1 Ptyas mucosa | reverse complement strand
TATCTATCTATCTATCTATCTATCTATCTATCTATCTATCTATCTATTTATCTATTTATCTATCTATCTTATATGCCGCTCTTTCTCCACAAGGACTCCGGGCGGCTCACAGCAATAAGCAACAAGAAGTCCAAATTAAAATTCAAACAATAAAAGAATCTAAAATTCCCATTAAAACCCCTTCAGTCCAGGCCAGCCTGGCGAAACAACCATGTTTTAAGGTCATGGCGGAAAGAGTGAAGGTCAGGGGCCACCCAGAGCTCCAAGGGGAGCTGATTCCAGAGGGTGGGTAGCACCTACAGAGAAGTGCAGTGGCCCCAACCTGGTTCAGAGAAGAATGGTTTTTCCGCAGACTGGGGAAGGGATGTGGTTTTGTCCGCTGCCTGCATCCCATGAATCGGGTGAAATCTAAATTTTTTTGCTACCGGTTCTGTGGGCGTGGCTTAATTAGTGGGCAGGGCTTGGTAAGGTGACTGGAAGGGTGTGGCTTGTTGGTTAGGTGGGCGTGGCCAAGTCAATGTCACTTCTTTGCCCTTTTTTAACCTACAAAACACAACACAACACAACTGACTCACCCACAATGTAAAAGCAGCTGTGCTAGACCCAAAATGGCCCCTGCAACAAGCAGGAACCTCACACAGCCCCAAAAAACTCAAAAAACCAACTTTCACACTTTACACACACAAAATTCGACATACAGCTTTGTGAGATTTTGTGTGATTGTGTAGTTAGAGTGAAACACTACAGAAACACACTAAATCTCACAAAACTGCACAAATATTATTTTATTATTTTTATTTTTATATAAAAGCAGCTAAATTTAAAGCTTCCTAAACTTTAAACGGCTAGGTCTAAAAAAAGAACAACTAAAAAAAAAACCCAATTAACTATTTTTTTAAAGCTCTCAAAGGGGAAAAAAACTTACCCAATTGAACAGGGGTCTCCAACCTTGGCAACTTTAAGACTTGTAGACTTCAACTCCCAGAATTTCTCAGCCAGCTTTACTTTGCTGGCTGAGGAATTCTGGGAGTTGAAATCCACAACTCCCTGCCTGCTTGATTGCAGGGATTACAGCAAAGCATTGCGCCCAGCAGCTAAAGTAAGCAAGCTGAGGGTGGGGGGGGGGGGGGGGGAGGAATTTTTGCTACTGATTAGCAGGCAGAGCCATTTAAAAGGAAAAAAGTGTTTTTCTTTCACATGGCTCTGGCGAGTCAAGCTGAGTTGCCTGATTAGCAGGCAACTCAGCTGGGATTCAGCCATTTAAAAGGAAAAAAAGCCTCTGATGATCACACAGCTCAGCTGGGCATGGGGGGGGGGCGGGGGCAGGGATTTTTGCTACCGGTTCTCCGAACTGCCCGCCGCCATCGTTACCTACTCGCCCGAGCCGGTCCGAACCGGGAGCATTTCACCCCTGCCATGAATGTATGGATGAGGCTTCCCTGCTTGCACAGTTCCTGGCAGGCCACAGAGTGGTACCAATCCACGGATGGGGGTAGGAGGTCCTTGATTTAGTGGGTTAGATGTTTTACTCCAATTTGTGTGTCAACTTTTCTTTGTTAGTTTTTAATTTGTAAAATTCACGGATAATGTTCAGGCAAACTCACAGATTTTTTTTTTTAATCCAGACAAATACATAAAAAATTGTCCTGAATTGTCAAAAGGAGCCAAGGCCAGGAAAAGCAATAATTTGAGCCAGACGTTGAGAACAATCACCCATACACCTCCTCATCTCAATTGTATTTAATTCTGTCTGCAATTTGAGTGTTGCACTTTGCATGCTGTGATAGAGAAGGTATATTTCTTACAAATTTGGACTGAGTTATTCATAATACTCTATTGTCCCTTATAAATAATGCAGAGTCATAGAGCAATTGGTACACAGGTTCTGCATGAATTACTTCAGAGCCAACGACATGTAATTGACCTCCATTTTTTTTTTTTACAAAAGGGCAATTATATATTCTGAAAGTACCGTGTTTCCCTGATAATAAGACCCTGACTTATATTTTTTTGAACCCTAAAATAAGTGCTTGGCCTTATTGCCATGCGCTCCAAAGCCTGATTGGGCTTCTTATCGGGGGAAGTCTTATTTGGGGGGAAACAGTATCATTCGCAATCTTTAGCAGGAGAGTAAAAAAAATCTTTACTATTTAATGGATTTAACTTGCTGTTATATTCACATCACTAAGCCATCTACATTCTGTACTTTTGGAAGTTTACTTGGATTTTTTCCTTACCAAGGAAAGTCAGGTTATTTCCCAGAGTCAAATGCTGACTTCAAATCAATATAGGCAGCATGAAACTTTTTAGCTAGCAATATATTTTTCTGCTATTTCTTTTGAAAACTATGTGCCATCTGACTGCACTAAATCTTCAGTGATTGCTTTAGATAAATATTACACTTTGTAATTACACATTGCTTTAGATAAACACGACACTTTATTTTGTCAAGAGGCCCTCAGCAAGGAAGCACTAAATGTTTCCCAAAACTTCTTTCCAGTGCTGACATGGAGGTATCAATATCATGCACTTCAGGGGTGGGTTCTACTTACCTTTACTACTGGTTTGCTTTACTTGCGCATGTGCGCACTCTTCTGCGCATGCACAGATCAACTTTGATGACGTCCAGGTCAGTGGGCGGAGTCTACCGCCGGTTTTACTACCGGTTCTTGCAAACCGGTACGAACCAGGGGCAACCCACCACTGATGCACTTAAATCCAACAGCAGCCCAACGCCAGCAGAAAATGGGTGTAAATATGAGGAAATAATCCAGGAATAAAGAGAGTTCTTATAAAGTTTTAAAATGTCTGCTCAAGGTCCTTGTTTATTTCTACTGGAAGAAGTTTAAATACACACTTTGCTCTCCTCTTGAAATTAATTAACTGCTTAACTGTATTTGCTTTGTATCTGCCTGTCTTGCACAGACTTACAATGGATATTACTTAAATATCAGTAGCTTATTAGACTAAGAAAGCTATTTCTATAAAGAATATGTCTATGAAGAACTATTGGTTGTATTGCCAATTGCTACTGGTACAATCTTACCAAAATATTAACTTGATTTCTAAGATGAAGTAAAATCTGGCAGTCTAGCAAAACCAAAGTTAGAGTGTTCTCAACATCATTACATAGTACAGTCTTGCAGTATAGATGAAAATGTGCTTTGCCACCAATAATTTCTTGTTGATATCTTTACAACTGTATCTTGTACCACATGGCTCTGTCTAGATCAAATTTATTTGTATTTCAGCTTTCCTTGGTCCTGAATTGTATATATTTCATAAAATTGGCAAAGTAATCAGCCTTCCCAAGGGACAACAGAAACAGGCAATCTGTTTCCCTCCAGATGTTTTGGATGATAGGTCCCATCACACCAGTGGTGGGTTTCAAAAAATTTTGCTACTGGTTCGGCCGGCGTTGCTAGGTGGGGATGTGACTGAGTGGGCATGGCCAACTTGACATCACTCATGCCCACTCAGTCACATGACCCCCCCATACCTAGCCACGCCCACAGGAAAAGGTAGGAAAATTTTTGTAATTTCCACCTATCTACCCCTGCCTTCCCTTCGCCAGTCACCCCCGTTTCCCCTCCTTTAGTGGCCTCAGCCCTAGCCCAGCTTCCTCCCCCACCACCACCTTTTTGTACGGGCTGCTTACCTTCAGCGGTGGCTGGTCCAGCGTCCGGAAGGCAAGCTGACTGGAGTTTTTGATGGCCAAAATAGCTGCCGCAGTCGTAAAGCAGCTCTGAAAGAGGCAGCTGCTGGCCACAGGCCACCGAAAAGTATCAGAGGTCGTAGAAAAAGTTGCTGCCGTCGCCACCATGCAATCCCACTGGAATTGCAAGGCAATGGGATGCACGTGCATGAAGAACATGGCAGCGACAAACATGGTGGGCGGGACAAGCGAGCGGCGACCGGGGGACCGGTTCAGGGGTGTGGGCAGCCGACCATTGCTACCGATTTGGCAACCTTGGCCAAATTTCCGCCAACAGTTCGTGTGAATTGGTGAAAACCAGCTGAATACCAGACCCAATCAGACCCAATCAATGGAGTTGCAAGTGATAGTAGGGCATCAGACAAGATAGGGAGAGCATTCCTTCCAATAGTAGGAGGTACCAACAGATCTTTACCACTAACCACCAATAGTGATTGACATCATGCAGTTATATAAATAAAGCCAAGACCAGCAGAGAGGTTTTGACTGAAATCTATAAAAGGTGCCTCACCTATTTTTTACTGCTATTATTGCTTTAAAGCAACGTGCTCAAAAATAATTTCATGGATGCAATGAACATGAATTTGGGCAAACTCTGGGAGACCGTGAAGAATAGGGGAGCCTGTTGTGCTATGGTCCTTGGGCTCAGGAAGAGTTGGACATAATGACTAAGCAACTCAAAAACAGCAAGAAAATTTTGCCAAATATTATTATAACATTCCACTAAAGAATATGTTATGGCTAAGAGGACACCTTTTCATTGTACTTCAAAACATTAAATCATTGTAATGTTGTAAGTTATTTCCTAAGGGTTGAAGTGAAGAGGGCATTGTTTTATGATGGCTCTCTTACATCTTGAAGGGGCAGTTCCAGTCAGTGGAAGGAGAGGAGGCGCCAGTTTGAGACAGCTATTTTGTGGAGTGTCTCAGAGCAATCTTCTCTTTCCACTTCTTTTAAACTTCTACCTCTACCTGAAGCTATTGGGGGAGGCATTGATTGGCATGGGGTTTGGTATCCTTAATATGCTGATGATACTGAGCAATACATTTCATCTTCAGGCCAATAAATAATGCTATGAAAAGGTTGACTCAGTGTCTGGGGGCTGTCAAAGTCTGGATGAAGAGGAATAGACTCTGTCTGAATCCTTCCAAGTGGCATTTGGTGATGAATCTAATAATTCTAGAAAAATACTATCTTTGACTGGGGTTTCACCTTCCTGTTCAGAAGTAGTTCTCAGTATACTCCCAGCTCCTGATCAAAGACGTTTTGCACAGTTGTTCACAATTCACGTGTTAGTGATTTCCCAATTTCTACATGGAGAAATTCTACATGGAGCTGCTTTTGAACAAGGTTTGGAAACTACAGATGGTATAGATAGAACATGGCAGCCTAAGCAGTGAGAGGGTATCACTCTCAGATGATCAAATAATATAAATATGCTTCAGGTCTCATTTCCAGAAGATTGACTCCTGATTTGGTGTTAAGAAGGGCATTTTTAGTAGTCATCTCCACTTTTTGGAAATCCTTCACCTCAGCGACTTGATCAGTTTCATCCTTCCTTAGCTTTCAGCATAGGGAGAGGATATGCAATTGAATCTGACTTTCTGTACACCTGGCTATTTCATTTCTTGGTTTTGTATCTTCTTTCCTTTGTTATTTTTGTGTAGATTTGGTGTCTTTTGGGGGGCGTTGAGATTATTAGCTGCTCAGAGCCTTCGGAAACAGGCAATACATAAATACACACACACACTATAACGTGTTAGTGGCTCTGCTGTGATCGTCAGAGCCTTCTCTTTTTTAACCTTTTAAAAGCATTTTTTGTATAACCTATGAATAAGTTGTAAAAAAAATGCTTTTAAAAGGAAAAAAAAGGCTCTGACGATCCAGCAGCTCAGCTGGGATCGTCAGAGCCTTTTTTTTAACCTTTTAAAAGCATTTTCGAAAAGAAGTGGCAAGCGGGTGACCAGGTGATTCGATGGGCATGGACGGGAGGGAGGGGGGCAGGGATTTTTTGCTACCGGTTCTCCAAACTACTTGCTGCCATCGCTATCGATCTGGTCCAAACCGGGAGCATTTCACCCCTGCCTCAGACCATGCTGTCTCCCTTGGATAAGAAAGAGAGATGAGCACTGCCCCTTAGAGTTGGACACAACTGAACAGGAGAAACCGTTATCTTTACTTTTAGTAACAAACACAGACAGTGGGAGAAAGAGAATTAAACAGCACTGAAATAGGACTACTGACTTCTAAGAGGGAGTCATAGAAATACTGCCTTACCATCACACAAATTTCCACTAAAACAAAGGCCACCAATATAAGCTCTCTTTTATTACAAGGACCAAGGAAGAACAGGTCATAGTGGAGATCTTTTGCTTGATCTGCTTGATCATTTTGTACTTGATAGTACCTTCTTCCTAATCTGTTGCCTTCCGAATGACTGTGTCCACAATTGCCAGATCACCAAGACAACATGACCAAACCCTAGGAATTGTGGTAATTGCAGTTGCAAGCCATCCAAAGAACAGCCTCAGAATTTTATTCTGTATAATATCCAGAATATGCCTGTACAGAGATAATACAGTGCAACGTTTTATTACAAATGACATTTGTTCTTTTGCTTTAATCTACAAATGGGGCAACATTCATTTCTATGAATCAGAAAATTGTTATGGAAAACCACAGAGTCAATCCTGGACAAAGGAAAGCACAGAACGGCAGTGCATGTTGGAACAAATCTTCAAATTAGATTAATTTAGCAAGACTGTGAATTAAATAGAATTGCCGTGGTAGAATCAAACAAGGTGCCATGGTAATTAGGCTCTTGCTTTTCTTAGGAATGGAAACCTCCAATACATGCAGTGTCCTCACAGAAAAGGT
Organism: Ptyas mucosa; assembly: GCA_012654045.1. Classification (NCBI taxonomy): domain Eukaryota; kingdom Metazoa; phylum Chordata; class Lepidosauria; order Squamata; family Colubridae; genus Ptyas; species Ptyas mucosa. The sequence continues at coordinate 9,181,354 of WNWU01000030.1, read as the reverse complement.
CTATTAATCAACTACTGACAACTCAACTTCTTTTCTTAAGAAACTTTTGGCAGGTTCTACTTTTATAAAGTTTAGCACCATAGCAACAGTAGAGAGAGGTGTTTTTTTTCTGGGAAAAAAACCAAAACACCCCAGACCAACAGTATACTGATGCAAATGTAGGGCCCAGTCAAGAAAAGAGAGGCAGCATAAAAGCAGAATCTTTCCATTCTAGATCCTTGATTGTCATCCACAATCAAATTCCACATGAGACTTTGACATGCAAATATTAATGACTGAAATTTTACCTATTAGTGGTATGGGGCAATATTTGGGGCACTATCCCCCCCCCCCCATCTTTATGCTCCTAAATGGAAGAAGCAAAATTTCAGGAATAAGTTTAAATTGTTGCCAAGGGCATTCACATTAAGACTTTATTATCTCAATATTTATATATTATATATATTATATTGGTTTGATTAATTACATGCCACCAAGTTGCTGTCTACCCTTAGCAACCACATAGATTTTCTCCAAGACTCTCCTACCTGGTCCTTCAGGTCTTCCAATGGGGCATCTATCATCACTATAACTGAGTCCACCTACCTTGCTGACGGACATCCTTTTCTTCTCTTTCTTTCCACCTTTCCCAGCATTAAAGCCTTCTCCAGAAAGCTAAGCGTTCACACAATGTGTCCGAAGTATAGAGGTGTTGCTTTGTTTGACCTAAAAGTGTGCAAAGCAGCACTGCTCTGGTTTGGCAAGTGCTTTGAATTGATGAGACATTTAGATTCTAGACATGTCATTTTATCCTCAGTTTTCCCCCCCACAGTTTCAGCAAACCATGCCTGCTAACTTTAGTTTTCAAGGGTCAATAATGTCCTCTCAGGACACATTTCATTTGGAATTTTGTGTATATATGATAAAAACATTATCCCGGAATCAACTATGCTTTGTTGTTTGATTTCTTCCAACATTTTCATATATTCATGAGACTAATAATCTCAGTTCTAAAAAGGGTAGCTTTAGAGCAGGGTGCCAAACGGGCAGCCTGTGGGCCGGATGCATCACATGCAGGCCACGCCCACACCAGCTCCGTGAAGGGGGAAAAAACATCATGATACGTCACATGACGGGAACGTGATGTCGCGAGTTTGACGCCCATGCTTTAGAGTGCCGGGTTGCTGGTATTTATGTAATTTGTGCAAACGTGCACAAACACCCATGGAATTATGAGTGTGTGTACACCGCATGTAACTTGTATGAGGTTGTTGAGGAACAATTTGAAATAACAACATTTATGGATTTCATCGTGAATCCTAGTCCTTTTCAGGAAATAATTTTGCAGTTTTGAAATTAACTGTGTATTACTTAAAAACTTTCATGGATTTATTTTTCCTCCCTTAACCTGCAACCAATTCCTGCTCCCAGACAGAGCATAAGAGCTCCAATCATCCAAAGGTAAATTTCTTACCAATACAAGATGGAGACTTCGACTTACTATCAGGAAGCAGCAGAGATAGTGAACAACATTGCTTCACCATTATTTTCCCAAAACAAACTGGTATAGTGTAGTTCCATTCAGTCTTTCAGAGTTGTCTTTCTCATGGCTATCTAGTGAAGTTTGATGAAATCAGATGATGATAAAATTCATTTTGTTATCCACCCATTGTACAATAGGGTTACGGTACACCTGCCAAAAAGGGACACAGTGGTTCAATGGTTGAAGACGCTGAGCTTGTCGATCAAAAGGTGGGCAGTTCAGCAGTTCAAATCCCTAGTGCAACGTAAAGGGGTAAGCTCCCGTTACTTGTCCCAGCTTCTGCTAACCTAGTAGTTCGAAAGCATGTAAAAAATGTAAGTAGAAAAATAGGGACCACCTTTGGTGGGAACGTTGTTATCCTTTTTCTACTTGCATTCTACTTGCAGTGTTCCGTGCACCTTTGGCTTTTAGTCATGCTGGCCACATGACCACGGAGACATCTTCGGACAGCGCTGGCTCTTTGGCTTTGAAACGGAGATGAGCACCACCCCCTAGAGTCAGGAACGACTAGCACATATGTGCGAGGGGAGCCTTTACCTTTACCTTTACACCTGCCAATTCACAATTTCACTGCAGATGTACCTACTGTAATGTCTATTCTAAAAAGCCTTTTCTGAACGTGGCAGTTCAGGAAACAGTTGAGAAATATTTTCCTGAAAGCTGTCAGTCATCTCATTTGTGAGGAACATTTCTAATCACTATCATTTTTATTGGTTAAAGCATGCCCTGGATATATGAAGGCCTTTTGAGTGGGAGTATAATGCTTTTATCCTAAAATGTATTAGACTTCTTAGAGAAATATTTTAAGTAGCTGCAATAAACTCCAGGGAATACAGTTGAATGCGGCTATTACATTGTATGACAGCATTAATAATAATAGTCTGTGGACATATATCAGCAATGGTAAATGCTAGTTAGCCATGTCATCAGCTGAAGTGGCACTAGGGTTTTTGAATAATAAATTTGCAGAAATGTTGACCTTGAACTAATAGAAGTTTCAGGCAATTTTGAGATTGCCCGTGCAAAATTGCAGCTGATTAGGAGATATTGTTGAGTCCTCACAATGAAATATGCATTCTGCCAGCTTTCAAGTCAAAAACCATAATTTTCAAAAGCTGTGGTCCCTACTACTATGCTCTGCTTAATAAAAGGATATTTGTAGCAACACTGATTTTTAAATTCTTTATGGATCCTTCAAGAGGGAGCAGAAGGGTGCTGGAAAAAAGAAGATTCTTAAAAAAAAAAAACCTAGAAAATTCAATCAAGCCAAGGCAGTATTTCAGGATGTGATAAGAAATAGCAGTTCTATAGAGGGACAGGGGAGAAGAGCGGGATGGTGAGCTTGTGAAGTTTAAAGTATTTGAAGGAGTGAATATAAAATTAAGCTTAATTATTTCCTTTCCGTGCAGCACTGTGTCTGCTCGGAAACCATGGTAACTGGGATGGCAAATGCTGGTACCTATTTCCTGAGAGATAACACTGACTGTACAGTAGGCATTGCTCTTGACAACAGAGTCATGCAAGTCAGAGTTCACAGGGAGCTCTCTATCCTCCCAAGGCCAAAGCAGCTTTTCTTTCTCATCCTGCGCCAGAGAAGTACCCAATGCAGTTTACAGCCAGGGCAGAGGGCATGTCTTCTGTGTCCCTTCACAAAGCCTTGGATTTGCTCACCTGAAATCCTCCAAAAGTTGTAGATGAAGTGGCATTTTTAACACTTAAATACAAGGCAAGTATTCCTACTAATTATAATCTATTAGTTTTGGCTTGTCACAAGTAATAAAGGCCTCAACTTATCCAAGAGAGAGCACATGCTTCATTTGATCTTTACTTCAGAACACAATAGATGAGATAGGTTATGAAGTGAGGAGGATATTAACATTTATCCTTTGCTACAGACAGTACATGGAAATAAAACTTTAGTTCTTCTCCATGGTTAATTCATCTTGCGGCGGTGGCGAAGTGGTTAGAGTGCGGTACTACAGGCTACTTTCTGCTGACTGCCAGCTACCTGCAATTTGGCAGATCGAATCTCACCAGGCTCAAGATTGGCTCAGCCTTCCATCCTTCTGAGATCAGTAAAACGAGGACCCAGATTGTTGGGGGCAAATATGCTGACTCTGTAAACTGCAAAGAGAGGGCTGTAAAGCACTGTGAAGCAGTATATAAGTCTAAGTGCTATTGCTATTGCTAAAGTATCTCAGATCCTTTTAAGAAAACATGAACTGAAATTTGTGAAGGAATACCAGATTATTTTATGGGTTGCTTATTGCTTCAAATCACTTGTGTATACTCTGGGTTGAATGCCTGTTTGGCACAATTAACAATGCTGAGTGAGACACAGTTTGGGGTTTTCCACTGGGAGTTTTTGAGCTTCTGGAACCTAAGGAAGTGGATAGAGTTCTTTGTAGTTTGAGTTTGAGCCACTTTCCTCTTGAGTTTTTGGGGCAAATATAAACAGGGTGTGAGTGAGTGGATTCTGGATATAATAAACTCTTCTTTGAGGGATGAATTAGATATACAGCAATAGCTTCTGATTTGAAGAAAGTAGTACATTCCTTCAGAAGATTCACTTTCTGAAAGTGGATATTTTTTGATATTTTTGACTCGGATCACCAAATTTCCTTTTCTCCAGGAACTCAGACTGGCTTACACAAGGATTCTCCCTTTATTTTTTTTCAAGGTAGTGTTTTATTTTTCATTTTATACATTTACAAAAAAAACCCAATGAGGATATTTGGTTGGCAGGGAGGAAGTAGCCCCAAGTTACCTTCTGAGGCTCTACGGATGAGGTTGGATTTGAGTTTGTGTGTCTCCAGTCCTAGTTGATCACAATGTCACACCGGATCTCAAATATGAGGTAAATTCTTCCTCAAATTGAGCTTGGATACAGGTTACTATATTAACACAATCAAGCTACTTTGTTGGCAACATTATGGAAATGGTTGCCATTCTCTTCTTCTGGATAGTTTTTCAACTTCTCACTGTAGTTCTTGCTGGTCTTTCATCTAAGTCCTAGCAAGCTAGCCTAGAAAATGGGATACTTTATCTATTTAAACTAAAAAAAATTCAAAAGTGGTTGTACAAATCAAATTAAAAGTGAAACTAATTTTTAGTGTCTTTAGTGGATGAGCTACAGGAAAAAAAAATTCAAAGAGATAGTGCCTCACTTCCATTTTTCATGAATTTCTCATTTGATGTCTAATTTTGTTCAGTTTTTATTATCTTCGTTTTTGTTAAGGAAATTTAAAAATGCCAGTGTGGTCTCATGATTAAGACACCAGGATAGAAGTTCAGATGACTGAAAATCCCCAGGCTGTGGTGAGAGGTGCTTCCCGGCCCCACTGGAGGTCCGTTGGGTGGAGATGGTGCACCACGCCAAGTTTCTCGCCCAGATCATGATGGTCCCAGGCGGAGATGTGGAGCTGGCCTACCGCGTCCTCACCAGAGTCCTCACTATGGATGGAATTATCGACCATGTTAAGCACAAGCGGTATTATGAGAAGCTGTGCCAGAAGAGGTGACGGGAGGCCTACGAAGCATGCCAGAGAATCTATAACTTTGAAATGGGCAGAAAGATCAACTTCCTGATGAAGAAAAACCATCCGGATCCTTGGCTCGGTTACTAAGATGAAGACTTTCAAGGGCAGAGGCGCTGCCAAGACTCCAGCTCACTTTATTTGTTGGAAAATTTGTGAAGTCAATAAAATCCATATTAAAAAAAAAAAGTTCAGATGACTGAGATCTAGTCCTGCCTTAGGCCTGGCTGGGTGACTTTGGTCCAGTCATTCTGTCTCTGTGCAGCTCCCATAGGGTTGCTGTTGTGGGGAAATAAGATGAGGAAGGAGTATTATGTTTGCTGCAGGGGTGGGTTCTAAATTTTTTTACTACTGGTTCTGTGGGTGTGGCTTACTTTGTGGGCTTGATGGTCATGTGACAATCCTTTAGGATTTAGCAGAGGTACTGGTCTACCAGGCTTTTAACTGCTTGCAGAGCTGTACCGGTCTACCCATTTGTTTTTGGAGGCCCTGGTCTACCCATTTGTTTTTGGAGGCCCTGGTCTACTCATTTGTTATTGGAGGCACCGGTCTACTCATTCGTTTTTGGAGGCACCGGTCTACCACCACACTGCCTTTTAACACTGATCAGCTGTAGGGCAGCCCTTTGAAGCCCCGCGGCAAGTGTTTAAACAGTTTTTTTCCTTCTAGCCGATCAGCTAGGACTCGGGAGGTAGCAATAGATTGGGGGTGGGGGCAAATAAAAGACAAGAATAACGTGGGGGTGGGAGGGCCCAGTTCCCGAACAAAGAGAACCAGTTCGGCGACGTCGTATCGTCACCGCTACCGGCTTGGCTGAACCGGGAGGAACCCACCACTGGTTTGCTGTCTTGAGTTATTAATAAAAAATAATAAAGGTGAGAAATAAATAAAGAATAAATAATAAACAAAATGGAAATAACAAAACAATAAGTGTTATTGCATCCATGTGCCAAAAAGCATTTCATGAAAATGACAAGAATGACTATCACAAAGGCACATCCATGGAAATACACTATAAAGATCAAAACGCCCTGGGTCAATTCAAACGGAAGAAAATAGAAATGCCCATAGGTTGTGAAAGAGCAGAAAGAAAATTCATTAAGTGATCATAAGCATTCACACACAGCAGCTCCAAGCCCTGGCAATAATTAACAAGCTTTTTCTATTAGAACTATTAAGATGGAAATGTATGCACGTTCGTAGCAGTTATTTTTTAAAAATCTGCACAAACATTAGCCCTCAAAACAAGCACCATTTGGATGGGCAATTACTGAGCCCTTTAGGAAAAACATGCCAAGAAATGAACAAAAGGAGTGACTAAGAGTAAAATTGTGGCATTCTCCTTAGAGGGATTTAGACAATTAGAGTTTGATATCAAAGGAGAAATAGCGATTCAGCTAAATACTTCTCCAAATTCCTGTTTTTCAGTTTGCTTAACATACAGTACACTCTCTGTGTGATGTTTGAAATCCTTCTGTCGAAAGCACGGTTTTGCTCTAAATCACTAATTCTAGAAAAATATGGACTGCCAGCAGGTGTCTGAATTCTGATTCAGATACAGAAAATGCCTTTGTAGGAGGAGAGCCATGGCGTCTAGTAGCTCCTTTTCTAACTTGCAATTTTTAACATTTTTAACAATTTAACATAGAATGGCTAGACCCGTGATGGTGAACCTATGGTACACGTGCTACAGGTGGCACACAGAGCCATATCTGTGGGCACGTAAGCCTTGCCCTAGCTCAGCTCCAGTGTGCATGCGTGCGCCGACCAGTTGATTTTCAGCTGGCCCCGCCCACGCCGCCCCTCCCCTCCCAGGAGTCTCCACACGGCCCGTTTTGGATGCCAGGTAAATATAGGGCTCGCATGGAGGCTCTGAGAGGCTATTTTCGCCCTCCAGGAAAGCCTCTAGAGCCTGGGGTGGTTGAAAAATGGTCCTACCAGAGCTCCCGGAAGTCTGGAAATGGGCTGCTTCTGGCCTCCAGAGGCTTCAGGGAAGCCTGCTAGGCCCAAAACAGGGCGCAGGTGTTTTATTTGTTACGCGCGGCAAGAATGACGGAGGCTTGGATGCTGCAACTATAACTTTATTAACCAGTTCAACTAGGAAGGGAACAAGAACGAATGCGAACTGTCTGACAGCTCTTATATACCAAGCTGTCAGACGGGCTGGGCCAATACGCGAGCAGGAATTTCCCGCGCAATCCCTGCACGCGTCTTAGCCAATCTGCATTGACTAGCAACAGCCCCACAGGAGTGGAGTTGTAACGCGAGGACTCAACACCCCTCTCCACCCGGATGGCGCATGCGTAATCGTCCAGGTACGCCGGACAACATTGGCTCCGCCCAGATCTTCTCAGTATGGGCTGGGGCAGCGTCGGAGGCGGAACTGTATCCAGCGCAGGCGGAACCTCCGGAGACTGTGCACAGTCTAGCAGAGCAGGCCGCGACGGCGCTTTGGGAACCGGGAATTCAGGTGAGTCTGCCGATGAGAACGAATCGGTTGGAGTAAACGGGGGCAATGTAGGCTGGGTGGCAGCGTCTTCTGTAGGAGCTGTTGTGGTTGTTTCTGGTTGGCCCCTGGCAATCGGCTGGTCGGGTCCTCCTGTCGCCCCCCGCCGGAGTTGGTTTATATGGCGACTCCAGGTCCATCCGTCGGCGAGCTGGACTCTATAAGAATAGGGTCCCATTAGTTGGACGACATGCCCAGGGACCCACTTTATGTCCGACCCATAATTTGTGGGAAAACACCGGATCCCCGGTTAGGAACGCCCTGGCCGCGGTTTGTGTGTTCCAGGGTTGGTCCGGGACATAGTCCGGGTGCAGTCGGTCGAGTGTGGTCCGAAGGCGCTGGCCCATAAGTAGTTCGGCCGGACTGTGCTTGGTGGTAGAGCAAGGAGTCATGTGCTGGGCCAACGGGTACTGGCAGATCTTACGGTGCCAGTTCGTTGGACCCAAACGGCGAAGAGCCTCCTTGGTTGATCTGACAGCTCGTTCCGCCAGACCATTAGCGGCCGGATTAAACGGTGCCGTTTTGGCATGGCGGATACCCAATCTGGCTAGAAACAACCGGAAGGGTGCCGACATGAACTGGGGCCCATTATCAGTCATTAACACATCGGGTAACCCATGGGAGGCGAACCAGCCCTCTAACACCCGGATCACGGCTTCTGAGGTTGTGGATGACAGCTGGGTCAGCTCGACCTATTTGGAGTAGGCATCGATGGCGATTATGAAGGTCTGGCTGAAGAATGGGCCAGCGAGGTCGAGGTGGACTCGAGCCCAAGGGGCTTTGGGGGATTCCCAGTCCCGGACAGGGGCCGTTGGAGCGGCTGGCCTTGTAAGTTGACACTGTCGACAACTGGCCACCTAATCCTCGATCTGTTGATCAATGTGCGGCCACCACACATAGCTTCGGCCAAGAGCCTTCATGTGCACGATGCCAGGATGGGAATCGTGGAGGCGTGACAAGATTTGGGATCGGAGGCAAGGGGCACAACCACCCGATTGCCCCACAGCAGGCAACCCTGATGGGCAGACAGTTCATGCTGTCTGCGGTGGTACAGAAGGAATGCGTCTGCCGGCGGCTGGCGTGGCCACCCCCGGCGGACCCAGTCCAAGACCCTAGCGATGGTGGGGTTGGATGCGGAAGAGGCCCTGATGTCTGTAGCCATGATTGGCGAGTGTAGCTCGTCAATCAGTAGAACAGACAGCCCCGGGGCGGGGTCGTGGACCGTCCCAGGGAGGGGGCAGCGGCTTAAGGCATCGACGTGTGGGATTGCCTTGTCAGGTCTATACAGAAGTTGGTATGAATAGGCTGCCAGGAACTCCGCCCATCGTGACATGCGCGGAGAGAGAATCTGTGGAGTTTGGCGGTCACCCGCCAACAATCCAAGTAAGGGCTTATGGTCGGTGATAAGGTGGAAGAATTGACCATAGACATAGTTGTGGAATCGCTTGATTCCCAGTACGGCCGCCAATGCCTCCCTATCAAGCTGACTATAATTTCTCTCGGCAGCTGATAGAGTCCTCGAATAGTTTGCTATCGGGGCTTCCAATCCCCAATTGGAGCATGACATGACTAAGAACCACCCCCACGCCATATGGGGAGGCATCACAAGTGAGTGACAGGGGGAGGCTGTCATCGTACTGGACGAGGACGGCTTCAGAGGTGAGGGCGTCTTTGACAGCCCGGAAACAAGCCGCCGCCTCGCGGCTCCAATTCCAAGGGGTGTCAGCGTCCAAGAGCCGGTGGAGGGGCTCAGCCAGAGATGCTTTGTGGGGCAAGAAAATAGAATAGAAATTCAAAAGGCCAAGGAAAGCCTGTAGCTCGGCCTTTGTAGACGGTGTGGGGGCGTTCTTTATTGCCTCAATCTTAGTCTGGGTTGGATGGATTCCCTGGGAATCGATTAGGAACCCCAGGAATTCTATCTGGGGTACTCCCACTCTACACTTTTCCTTTTTTAACTTCAGCCCTGCCGTTCTAAAATGAGAGAGAACAGCCCTGAGTTTGACGAGGAGGTCATCCTGATTCGCAGCCGCAATCAGGATGTCGTCAAAATAGGGCACGACCCCGGGTAGACCATGGAGCAGCCGCTCCATGAGACATTGGAAGATACCCGGGGCCACACTAACCCCGAACTGTAGGCGGTTACATTTGAACGCTCCACGGTGGGTGACGATGGTCTGGGCTAAGGCAGTGGCCTCATCCACCGGGAGCTGCTGGTAAGCTTGCGCTAAATCCAGCTTGGCGAAGACGCGCCCCTGACCCAAGGAGTGGAGCAGGTGTTGCACCACGGGTACGGGGTACAGGTTAGCCTGTAATGCCCAGTTGATAGTCCCCTTATAATCGGCGCAGATCCTAATTGAGCCATCTTTTTTAAGGGGGATGACAATTGGCGTCTCCCACTTAGAGTGGTCTACAGGCTCCAGCACCCTCTGCCTAATGAGTTTATCAATTTCCCTGTCAACCTTGGGCCTTAGCGCGAGCGGCACCCTTCGAGGTTTCAGCTGGATGGGTGCCACCTGGGGATCCAAATTGAAGGAGACGGGGCGACCGGTATATTTACCGAGGGATTCGTCAAAAACATCACTGAATTCGCCGAATAGCAGTGAAGAAACGTCGGAGTGAGTGGAGTGGACACCAGACACACCAAGGTGCAGGGCGGAGAACCAATCGAGGCCAAGCAGAGTGGGAAGCTTGTCACGGACCACGATCAGGGGCAGGCGGCCAGAGAAATCACCATACGAGATGAAGAAGTCGCTGCACCCCACAGTTGGGATAGGCTTCCCTTGGTAGTCTTTGAGCTTAGTGTGGCAAGGCTGCAGCCGCCGGCTAGTGAGATCTGGCAGGAGATCCTTAAGTGTGGTCCAGGCAATCAGCGACTTGGAGGACCCCGTGTCTAATTCCATTCGGCAAGGGGCTCCCTCCAGATCCACCGTGAGGTAGATCTTGTTGGCCAACATGGACGCGGAAGCATGGCTGATGGCTAGCGGCGCGGTGTCACTCTCACGCCGAATTGCGAAACAGTCCTCACGGCGACCGAACGTCTTTCGGCGCTTGTTGAGAGGTTCAGCGGCCTCCTTAGCCGCTGGGCAGGCCACCCGGCAGACACGGGATAGATGGCCCCGTTTGCCGCAATGGCAGCAAATGGCGGTCCTAAACCAGCAATCGGCTCGATTGTGGCTCCCGCCACAGCCCAGACAGCTGGTCGACGGCTTAGCAGCTGTCGGCGGCCATTTCTTTTTCTTCATAGCCTTGAGGCAGCTCACTTCTTTGTCCTCGTCTGAGAAGTCAGCTAGTTCTAAGCCTTCATGATGAATAGACTGGGGCTTACTAAGGGGAGCCGCCACCGGCAGGGAGCGTTGTATCTCAGCTGACGATTTGTCTGACATCTCGGACGCCCTAGCTTCGTCCATGGCTCCCGACAGAGTCAGTTCAGAGCGGGCCAGCAACCGCCTCTGGAGCTTCAAGTCTCGGACACCACACACAAGTTGATCTAGTAAGGCGTCGTCTTGCGATGTGGGAGGGTGCTGGAGAATAGTGATTCTTAAGTTTTTCGAGCAGCACTTCCCATGGGATGGTAAACACTGGTTGTGGGGAGGCTAAAGCCCTGGCCGTGCCGAAAATCTCCCTCCCGCACGAGCTGAGGAAATATCCTCGCTTCCTAGCGCCTGGCAGATCAGAGAGGTCGTTTGCTTGTAGGAAGCATTCAAACCTCTCGATATAGTCCTCCCAGGACTCGGTCGCCGGATCATACGAAGTGAACGTCGAAATGATGGTGGACATTGTCAGAATAGGTGGTGTCCAGGATAGGCAGAATTACTGAGCAAGCCAGCCGTTACCTCAGGAACATCCCACCTTCGTCGCCAGTGTTTTATTTGTTACGTGCGGCAAGAATGACGGAGGCTTGGCTGCTGCAACTATAACTTTATTAACCAGTTCAACTAGGAAGGGAACAAGAACGAACGCGAACTGTCTGACAGCTCTTATATACCGAGCTGTCAGACGGGCTGGGCCAATAGGCGAGCAGGGATTTCCCGCGCAATCCCTGCACGTGTCTTAGCCAATCCGCATTGACTAGCAACAGCCCCGCAGGAGTGGAGTCATAACCGCGAGGACTCAACACCAGGGGAAGCACATACGCATGCGCAAGGGGCAGGGGGCTGGGGGCATTGAATTATGGGTGTGGACACATGCACGCTATCACTTTCGGCACCTGAGGAAAAAAAGGTTCACCATCACCACTAGACTAATGTAGACTGAACTCTCATCCATCGAAAAGTTTCAGGCAATCTCAGAAACTGCAATCAACACATTACAGTTAAATGGATAAGATACTGTTAATCTGTCTCTCAGGTAATTTGTTTTTGCATAACTAACCTGTCTTTCCCTTCCTCCCTCTCTCCCAGTTTACATCTGCCGTGAGTCTACCCACTGTGAATCTGATGAAGAAAATGTCTTGAACCAGCACTCCTATTTCTTAATTTTCACCAAGATGTCCTACCTCAAAAGATTCCTGCTTATTCCTTTTAGCACTAATTCTGCTTCCATTTCAATAAACTGAACAGGGAAAGCACGCTTGCTTTCATTTTGTGATTACCTTTATTTTGTAAAGGAGATAGGCGAAGCTTAAACCAGGTCTTGCAAGACAGCTTGATTTATAAAGCTATCAAGGTCTCTATGGACTGATCTGCCCTTGCTGTTTGTCAGGACAGAGTCCCTACAATTTTAGGAGGGGAGGGATAATTGCATTGTCCTCACCCTGCCCTTAGGCTGCTGGGAAGGTGACCTCCAGCTGAGTTTTCATTCTCTAAAGCCTTTTCCCTTTCTCCTGTCTGTCTGGTCCACCTGCTGTGCTTTATTCTGGCTTCCTCTGTTGACTCCATGCCAACTGTCTGATGTGTGCTCTGGTGTGCACACCCACAGCATCAGTTTTTGCTCTCTTCTTAAAGTAGCAATTTTGATTTGGGAGGCTGGCCATGAAAGTTGTGGGGAGGGTTGTTTTTCTTTTCAGATTCAGGAGCTGACAGTTCTTTGTTGTTGTTTTTAACACATTTGTCAAAAGGAGAGTAAAATGTTAGTCTCTTCTTTTCTTAAATTTTAATTGTGAAATTGGTGGGAACGCTGCCAAGTTTCCCATCTAGCCCAAGGGTATAAGCTATAAAACCTCCCTCTCCCTCCCTCTCTCTCTCCCTCCCCCCTCTCTCTCCCCCCCACCCCCTTTCTGTTCCTTCAAACCAATGTTAACATCTGGCAACTGCCTGGACAACTCTGACAAAGAACTCCACAGGCAACTCAACCAATTAATCTTTCTAAGTTTTTGTACTTTTTGTTGTTAACTTTCCCTTTGTTTAGTGGGAACAACATTCTTCCAATAATTAGGCACCTATGTGATCTTCCCGTACATGTGGCACAACTACTCCATTAACAAAGCCCATGCATGTGGCAACATTTCTCCAGCTATACCCTTGGCAGATGCAGCTGTATCATTTTTCAACATTTTCACATTTCATGATTTCCTTTTCATCGTTTTTGTTTCTTAGATACTAACATTTGCAGCAATCATTTCAGTTCAGTCTTTGGCATATCACCATCATTTCTATATAAAACATTAAATTACTTCTTCCCAGAATTGCTTCACTTCACTTTCAACACTTTTATTTTCAGTCTCATTCACTCTAGTAGAGGCTCCTTGTTGACTCCTTTGCGTCACATTCAAGATAGTATTTACTTTCATCAGAATTGCTCTGCATACAGGTAGTCCTCGACTTACAATAGTTTGCTTAATGACTTAGAACCATTTTTCACACTTATGACCTTTGCAGCATCCCCATGGTCACATGATTTACATTCAGATGCTTGACAATTTACTCACATTTATGACAAGTGATCCTCTTTTGCGATCTTCTGACAAGCACAGTCAATGGGGAAACCAAATTCACTTAATAACCATGTGACTAATTTAACAACTGCGGTGATTCACTTAACAAATGTGGCATGGGAAGTTGTAAAATGGAGCAAAATTCACTTAACAAATTTCTCATTTAGCAACATAAATGTGGTGCTCAATTGAGGTCGTAAGTGGAGGACTACTTACTTTTAATTTTAACTGCTCATTTCTCTCTGTGACTACATTCTTTCCAAGTAGCTTTTTCTTTATACTCACATTATAATGTCTGTCAGAATATCTATGTCATCCTTATTTTTGCAGCAGTCATTCTGTCATATGCATATTCTTCATATTTAGTCCTTTTAACTTCATTATTTCAGCTAGTATCATTTTTTTTTCATATGCCCTATTTGTATATCTTCTCATGTTTCTGAGGCATTACCAATGTAGTTCTTTTTAACAGTTTTCCATTCTTTCTTTCCATTCAGTTTCCATCCATTTTGTTGGGAGAGCAATTCATCTATCTATTTATTTTTTTCATATGGGATTGTATTTTCTTTTCCTACAGTTCCTTTATTTCGGTCTCATAACTTTTACTTCTTTCTTCTCTTTCTTGTATACTTTTTTCTCAATGATTGCCTGTGGCACAGTAGTTAAAGTGCAGTATTGCAGGCAAACTCTACCTGTAGCCTGGAGTTCAATGAGGCTTGAGGTTGACACAGCCTTCCATTCTTCCAGGGTTGGTAAAATGAGGACCCAAATTGTTGGGGGGCAATATGCTAATAATGCTGACATTGTAAACTTCCCAGAGAGTGATGTAAAGTGCTATGGGATGGTATAGTATCCTAACTGCTATTGCTATTGCTACCCACTTTTAACTGGACCAAATAATGTCTTCTTTCATTCAGAACCTCATGGTACCCCCTTTTTTCCTTCATTAATGTTTTCACACTTTATAATAAACATTAAAATTGATCATGGCTTTGGGTTTATATTCATTTATTTGCTATAAAAAGGTAAATGTTCCCCTTGCACATATGTGCTAGTCATTCCCGACTGTAGGGGGCGGTGCTGATCTCTGTTTCTAAGCCGAAGAGCCAGCACTGTCTGAAGAGATCTCCATGGTCATGTGGCCAGCATGACTAAATGCCAAAGGTGCATGGAACGCTGTTACCTTCCCACCAAAGGTGGTCCCTATTTTTCTACTTGCATTTTTACGTGCTTTTGAACTGCTAGGTTAACAGAAGCTGGGACAAGTAACGGGAGCTCACCCCATTACGCGGCACTAGGGACTCAAACTGCTGAACTGCTGACCTTCCAATCAACAAGCTCAGCGTCTTAGCCACTGAGCCACCACGTCCCCTTTTGTTTGCTATACATGTGTATAAAGTTTTCCACAGTGCTTCTTATTGGTGTGTGTATGAATGGGGGTATGAGCTAACATTTTAGTTTATATAGGTATCCATCCATCTGCCAGATTTGACTTCTGAATCTGAAGAGATGTTGAAGGAGGAAAGAGGTTGCTTTCCACTTCCTTAGTTCTTTGTAAAAAGAAAAATTGAGCTCTACAAAGAAAATAAATTCACTTTTAAGCAAGCAGGATTACTTTCTCTGTTATGGGCATTGTAATGTGTCTGATTTTTATTTATTCTTTTCAATGGATTTGTAATTTATGCTCATTACATTCACCCATGCTTCAACCGCAAATAAATCAATCTTCTCTTTTGGCCCACCACCCATAAAACATCAATAAAACAGTATTAAAAGGTCTAGCAGCTGGTACAACCTTGTAGACAGGCAGAAGAAGATAAGACCATTCTGTTTATTTTTGAGCAGGGTAGATTGTTGTGGACTTACTGTCTCCATGGAAATAATGGCTTACAGTAAAGGTAAGAAAAAATAGTATTTTTCCAGGACAGAAGAGGGGCATAATCTCTGCCTCTCAAAAAAAGGAGTTCAAGTGTTGTATTCTGTATATAACTGACAAGTGCTCTCTTATTTGGTATACATGTAGAAGATGAATTATATAACATTATGAAGCATCACAAAGATCTAGTTTTTGTATTTATTAGGAAGAATATATGCATTTAAGTTTTCTTCTCCTTTTAAAGCATAAATTGATATAATTCTGTTTGCTGTTGAGATGCACCCATAGTGCAAAATACAGTTAAAATTAAACTCAGTTGTAAAACCATCTGGCGGTAAATTTGCAGGATCTTTATACCAGCAATAGCAACTCATCTTGGGCAGTTTTTTTTAAAAAAATAATTTTCTCTATCTAAAGCCTACAATGATTAGTCACATTAATGTCAGATGAAAACATGCAAAATTGAGCAGTAAATTATATTTTTTAATACCTTTCAGTAATTTGTTAATCCTTGATAGCATTAGCATCAAAACAAAGACATCTCTTTTGGGATATTGTGCTGTTTAGTTGTTTTTGCATTATAACATCGCATCATAAATTGGGTGAGTTCTTAGTCCTCCAAGAACAAGTTTCCAGTCCTTAAAGATACTAAACTTGTAGAAGAACATGGACACCACCATCTCAGGAGCTTTGCCTGAATGATGAAAGCAGCACTGCAATGTCACAGTGCAAGCTCTGCCTCTTTTATATGTGCATGTGATCACAGGGGTGGGTTCCACTTACCTTTACTACCGGTTCGCAGCGGGAGCGTGTGTGTGTGCTCGCTTCATGCGCATGCGCGCACTTCTGCGCATGTGCAGATCACCGATGATGTCATGGTGGGTGGGCGGAGCCTCCCACTGGTTTTACTACCAGTTCTATAGAACCGGACAGAACTGGAAGCAACCCACCACGGATGTGACATCATAACAAGTGTATAAAGGGTGGGAAGTTATAGCATGCAAATACTATTAGTTATATAAATGTGTACATTATACTTTGATTACCTCCTAGGAAAAATACAGACCTTTGCTACATACAGTCAAGGGTTTGGAGAAAAAAAGTTTGATAAAGATTATTTCCTTTGACACAAAAAATGACCTCCAATTTCCTATAAAATTAATTGGCATCAAGGATATGTAGCATTCTCATTGCAGTTATGCAAAATAAAGAAGTAAATAAATAAGAAATGAGTAAAAGAAACCTACCTTGGTCACTTCCCTTGCCTGCATAATTCTGAAGGCTGGCTTGTTAGAATATTTATTAATTAGGTTAGTTAAGGAAAAGGTTGCCACTTCTTCCTTCAAGGGTGATCTCCCATCTCATTTTTATTATCATCTGTTCCTCTAATCAATTGTATAATTATCAGGCCCTTCAGTTTTTATATCCATTAGGCATATGCCCGTGCATAGCCTACCTTTTCTTACAGTCTTATTCTATGTAAGCACTTTGAAATCCCGTGGCTCTTCTCCCTCTAAATCAGAGGCCTCCAACCTTGGCAACTTTAAGACTTCTGAGGAATTCTGGGAATTGAAGCCCACAGTTGCCAAGGTAAGAGACCCCTGCTTTAAATCCAGGAGACATCACTGTAGCCTGCTAGCTTTGGAAATAATAAAGGATTTTAACGGTAACAGAGTTGGAAGGGACCTTAGAGTCATCTAGTCCAACCCATTGCTCACGCAGGAGACCTGTACTAGGGATTCGAACCGCCAAACTGCCAAACTTTCTGATCGACAAGCTCAGTGTCTTAGCCACTGAGTCACCTAGTCAGGCTCAGTCACCTTTTCCGTTGATGGCTTTTCATGGATGAGTTCTCCATCATAATGGGCCTGGTGTCAGGACCCCAGTCTCTTGCCTTCATCATTCTGTCTCCCTACCCCATGGTAGGGAGACATTGAGAAGCAATGTGTCTTATGATAAATTGGGCTTTTCTGACTGGCTGTTCTCACAATGGAAGCCATTTATGAAGGCATGGCAGTAAGAGCTACTGGTTTATGGCTTCCAGCACTGCTGCAATATGTTGCAATTTTTCCATGCTGTGTGGAAATGAGCTGCCTGTAGACAGCAAAGAAGCACATGAATGAAATTGTAGTTCCCAACTATGAATCCTCTAGTTTTGCTATACATGCCCTGCAGTAAGGAAATTGTTACATTAAACTGGCAATTCATTCCATTGATTCAGGACTCAAATAAACAACTAAACACTCAAATAGTTGACTAAACTACACACAAAAACAGGCCTTCTTTCAGGTGCAAGTCATACTTTCATTTATCTTGCCTATGACTATAACTCTTTCTTAAAAATTGTAATAGATTTCATTACTGTCAAGAAGGTGAAAGATGAATGTGTTTTTCAATCAGGTTGTTTAGAGTCTTGGCATTTTCATTTTAGATACTTTCAACACAAAGTACGGACAGGATCCCCACTGAATTCCACTAAACCTACTTAATTTTCACTCGAAGCCTAAAAAAAGTCACTGCCACTATTTTTATCATTTCTGGGGCAGCTGTTGTTTGGAACTGCATATTGCTGCAGCACTCTCTTCCTCACATTTCCAATTATAGAAACAGTTCACAGGGAAGATGTCCAATTATTGCCAACCCAATTTGAGAGGGATTAGAGCTTTTGTATTTTCTCTCTCTCTCGTATTATCTACTTCTGAGAATTTCAGCTTCATTTCTGAACTTTTAGAGAACTCTATTTTAAAGCTCTGCCTATAGATTCTGAATGCTTTCCATTTTCAAGAACCCCAATGCAAATACTCAATTTGCATTACGACTCTCAGAAACAAATATTACAATGGATAACTAGCCATAAAAGCATCACTGCAATTTTTGTTTTGTTTTGTTTCTTCTGTTCAATCATGTCCGATTCTCAAATATGGCCTGGAAAAGTCCACACAGTTTTCTTGGCCAGGTTTTCCAGAAGTGGTTTGCCATTGCCTCATTCCTTGGGTTGACAGAAAGTGACCAACCCAAGGTCATCCAGCTGGGAAAGTTGCAAATGGCGATCGCACGCTATCATTGCAGCTGTCGCAAATATGTACTGGTTGCTAAGCACCTGAATGTGACCATAGAGATGCTGCGATGGTCATAGGTGTGAAGATTGATCCTAAGTCACTTTTTTTCAGTGCTGTTGCCACTTTCAAATGGGCGTTAAAAGGAAGAGTGTAACCTGAGGATTACCTGTGTAGGCTTTGGGCTTCTTAGATTTTTGTATGGTGTTTGGGATCTGTTTAAGTTACCTAAGCAAACACTACATCTTTGTAAGAAACCTGGCTCAAAATGGCAGAAAACTACATCCCTGAATTTTAGTAAATGAGGCTATAGGATCCCCAAAAGGCACAAAGGCCTGGAATGTGGGCACAGGGCTTCAAACTACACAATTCTGAAAGTGAAACAAGAGCTTAAATCAGCCATGCCCCTTGCAAGGCTTTTGTGGCTGTTTTGACAGTCCTTTGCCTGGAAGGCAGTCTCAGCGGAAATATTCCCTGCAGTAGATGTGGAGGCAACCGGGAACAGCTTTTGAAATTGGCCAGGTGAGCCTCGCAAGACACAGGATTTTATTTGTCCTAGCTTGCCTTGCAAAATGCTTCTTTCGACTGCTTTGTGCTGCCTGGTTATCTATCAACAACATGTGGAGGATCAGCATGTTTCCCACAGATTTTCCAACCCTGATACTTTGGTTTTTTCGCTGTACTACTGTCCACTGGGGACGCAGTGGTTCAGTGGCTAAGACGCTGAGCTTGTCAATCGGAAGGTTGGCAGTTCAGCAGTTCGAATCCCTAGCGCCACGTAACGGGGTGAGCTCCCATTACTTGTCCCAGCTTCTGTCAACCTAGCAGTTCGAAAGCACATAAAAAATGCAAGTAGAAAAATAGGGACCACCTTTGGTGGTAACAGCATTCCGTGTGCCTTTGGCATTTAGTCATGCTGGCCACATGACCATGGAGACGTCTTCGGACAGCGCTGGTTCTTCGGCTTTGAAACGGAGATGAGCCCTGTCCCCTAGAGTCGGGAACGACTAGCATATATTTGTGAGGGGAACTTTTACCTTTATTGACCACCACTGAAGAGTACAGAGAGCCCATCACCAAAACACTGTATACCATCCAGTGATGTTTGCATGAATTGTACCTCTGTACTGGCTTTAAATCCCACTTTTCTTTAAAGAGCTTATAGATTCAGCTTTTTAGCTCACTGCCATCCAGTTGTTGATAATTAATGTTAAAATATTTAGTCCATACTACAGCCTTGCCTTTGCTACTGTCTCCTGTCAGAGGGTAGGCAATTCTGATCCTGCTTGGCTTAGTGTGATATCATTGAATTATATGTTAAGACATTCAGTTGTAGTGTCTCTAGCAGTGTCCTTGGCCTTTTTAAGATATGTGGGCTTCAACTTCCGGTTGGCTGGGGAATTCTGGGTGTTGAAGTCCTATAAGTTGCCAAAGTTAAAAAACACTGGTCTATAGGCTTAGCTAAGATAATGAGCTCATTCTAAATTGAAATTAATTTATTATGAGGCAGAGCTGTTATAGTAAATATTTGTAATTTATCACCAAAGCTGTTTTTATGTAAGTTTTAAATTTCAGCAAAACCATTCTGCTGCTGTGTTTTGGGTAGAATTTCTCTTAATCTCATTCTTCTTCATTCCACACTGGAATGAATTCAGGATAACACTATTTCATCTGAAGAAACAGATTCTAATCGATACTTGTCTATGCCATAATGAAATTGAAGAGGCTGCTTGATGCTTTTTGGGTTTGGCTACAACAGGGTAACACAATAATATAGCTAATTCCCATTAGGGTTTTATGTATCAGTTCTAATGTGTATCTATTTTTTATTAACTAGCATGCAACACCAGAGGCGCTAATGAAAAAAGTCACAAGTTCTATGAGCAGAAACATTTTGGAATCCATAAATAGCATCTTAATCTGCTTTTGCTCAAGATATACCTATCTAAATCCAGGTTTCAGTTTCTTGGGAGTATTTTAACCAATCTAGCTGGGTTTTCTTCCCCAGATTCTTCTAGACAAAAGACTTGGCTTCTTCTGCACCCGATGAACACTTCCTCCTCAAGAGACGTCCAAGAGCAATTCACTAGTCAGTTTAGAGTCAATGTTATGAACCAGGGTATCTTTGTTTGCAAATAGTAGCCTCTGAGAAAGCATCCCCAGGGCCGAACAAGTCAAAACAGAGAGGTGACGCTTTCCAAACACTCCCCTATGGACTGAGAAAATTTTCATCAACCTTCCATCTCTCTTGCTAGTAGGGACAAAAGACAAATAATGTGCATCAATCCAGGGAAGGTTTGGATTCAGATCCCATTATCTTCCTATAGAAAAAAAATTACAACATCTATACCTATAGGGATTTACTTTTAGTTGTTCTATTTGCCCAAGCAAAGTTGAGAACTGGGGATAACATACAATTGGTGGCTCAAATAACTAATCCTGTCCCCTCATGTTTCCTGCTCTCCAAGTCTCACCAGGAAGTTTGCTCCAATTATAAACAACCAAAAGAAGCTAAGTAGCTAGAACAAATGTATTAGAACCGAAAGGAGAAAAGCTTTTATCTCAATTATTTCCACACAGTCATAAAATGCAGAACCTTCATTAGTTATCAATTACTGACCTTTACTGAGAGGCTGAAACAAGTTTAGCAGCTAAGACAGATTTCATGGGTATGATGCCAATAATTAACATATTAAGCTGAACAAGGTAGTAAGGAAGAATAACTAGAATTAGGATCCAAAGTCACCGAAACAGAGGAAAAACAGCATTTGCTTCAAACACTCTTTGTTTCTAACACCGGTAATTAACTCAAAATTAAAAGAACGCCGTCCCTAAATTTAATCTTCCCCATTTGTATGCGTGGTCCTTTGTCGACCAAATATAATAACTACAGATACGCACTGGCAATTTCTCAGAAGGAAGATACAAATCTGTTTTGAAAGCTATTTGCAGAATGCTATTAGGACAGAAGCTTCTGCAGAGCTCCAGCTGAAAAATATCAGGTGCAAAGAACCTGCACTTTTATTGTCTGATTCCGAGTAATGAACACATGCTTTGGAACACATCATTCACGAGGCAGCCAACATTTTTAGAATATTTAAGAAAACTGTGTGACTGTGGGCACATCTCCCCCACCTGGCACTTCACAGCTCCATGATCAGGTTGGTTTGCCGATACAGATGTGCCACAGAAAATGCAGACACTACTGAAACTGCCTATGTTCGATTGATGGGGGAGGAAGAATTACTGTAGATAATATGTAATTATGGTTGAGCACTGACAAACTCTCTCGAGTTCTGATTACTATTTTTATTTGGAGTCCAGGGTTTTCTGGTCTTTGTAAGGAAGGAAATCCATAACAAACGGGATGAAGAACATTAAAAGGTTATTCACATCGTTCAGTTCTAAAGAATATTTCTCTGCTATTTTCTCAGCAGTCCATGTCTCTGGAGAGCGGTGATGATTGTTGAGAAGAGTCAAGGCTTCCTCTATCAAGACTTTGCCTTTGGGAACAGTCTGAATGTCCAGATAATTGAACTGTCCATCTATTACCGGCCTGTAATCCTCCTGCTTACGTGGGAGATTTCTCCCTTTTTTTTTCCTCTAGGAGAGAAAAAAAAAGTAAAAAAAACCCCATTAGAAATATGTTAGCCAATGTTCTATTTCTATATTAAGGCATTTATTTTTCATGTAACCACCTGTAACGAAGTTATGAACTACAGGTAATCCTTGGGTTATAATGGTAAAGCAATGATGCAGTCATAAAGCAGAATGTATCATGACTGCAATGGTAATAGACATTGTCATTGTTGGCAAGGACTGTGTACATTGTTAAGCAAGGACATCACAAGACCGCATCATGGGCAAAGGTAGGGATCAAGAGATGTTTGCTTATGCTGCTGAAACTTTGTTCAGGTAAGTAGGCAGGTAGGTCCCACAAGTAGGTGCTAGAGTGCAGGATAGGCAGGTGCTGGGGTGACCACTAGAGAATGCAGTCAGACGCTACAGAGAACAGGTGGGCAGGTGCTGTCCACATGCTGTCCAGAGACTTCTTTGGGAAAAAATTGGTGGGGCTGAGTGATTTGTAACCTCCTGTCAGTTTCCCATTGACTTTGGTTGTGAGAAGTTGGCAGGGAACGTCACAAATGGCAATTGCATGCCTATGGGATGCTGCAGGTCTCAATTGTGAGTTGGTTCCCAAGTGCCCAAATTGTGATCACATGGTCACAGGGATGCCCTGATCATTGCAATTCAAGGATCAGTTGTCAGACACCCCCCCCCCCCCAATTCAGTGCTGTCATAACTAAATGGTTGCTGAACTAATAGCAACAACACTTAGACTTATATAACGCTTCACAGTGCTTTTATAGCCCTCTCTAAGCCGTTTACAGAGTCAGTCTTTGCCCCCAATAATCTGGGTCCTCATTTTACCCGCCTCAGAAGGATGGAAGACTGAGTCAGTCTTGAGCCTGGTGAGATTTGAACTGCTGAACTTCTGGCAGCTGGCAGTCAGCAGAAGTAGCCTGCAGTACTGCATTCTAATCACTGCACCCCACCGCAGCTCTTAGTCACTAAGTGAGGACTACCTGTATTCTTCTCTTATGAGCCTACCTGGTTTCTCATTTAAAAGAAGTGTCTGGTTATAATACTTGTTATTCTGGCTGTTTAAAGAATTGGAAATACCTCAGGAGTATTTGGAAAAATATTACATTACAACATCTCAGATTCATATCTAGGATTATTAGTGAGTTAGAATCCTGAAATGTGGTTGCCATCAGTTAAAGACAAATTCAAGCCAAATAGAATAATAGTCTAGCTTGTTATACAGTGGCTTGTTACTTTTTTATTTTCCAATGGTTTTAAAAATCCCTTTCCCCCTCAATACATTTGCCTTCTCCCTCCCTTTATCCTCATGAGAACTAGGGAGGGTCTTGTATAAGATGCTTCCTCAGGTTACAATTCTGTTCTGGACTTAAGTTTCTTTTATCTGACTGTTATCTTGCTAGCAGCTCTTCCTTTTCTTCCTCAATGTTATTTCTTCTTGACTATAATTCAAATTTTCCCTCAACTATAGGATCGAATTGGTGGCTCTGGGCATTATCTCTCAAGACATTCTCTCTTGTCTTAAAAACCTCACAAGATTGTTTTGACTTTAAAATGAGGGGAGACCTATATGCTAAACTACCTGGAGTGTTTAAGGAGGAAAAAAGGATATCAGTGCAAAATTAGAAAACAATTAAGAACCTAAAAGAGCCCAGGCCCTTTTAGTTTAACATTTGATTTCTCGCATTATCTAAACAGAAGTCTCTAGATGCATGATCCAGTGCCAATTACAGCAATCCTACTTATTTTCACGGTATCTAAATGCAAGGCTGATTATTTTTACATTACATCCAATTGGTTTTGGCCAAATGTTGCGGCCTGTCAAGATATCCTCAGTATCTTATTTCTATTTCTAAATAATTATACATGAAAATATTCCCAATGAAGATTTGTTTTTGGGTAACCTAAATGACAAGAGGCCTTGCCCATTAACATAGAGCATAAAAGACATAACCTCAGAGGTGCATCTTTTTTGAAAAATAAATGATCTAATCATGAAAAAAAATATTTTATACATTTCATTATCTTTTCAGGAATCTTAGAAAATTGTAAATGGAGTACTTAGGATTAGCCACAGAGCTTTAGTTATGATAACTGAGGCCAAGCAATTGATTGTTGGGCAAAAAAATCCAAAAAGGAAGGAAGGAGAATAAGGAAGCAATTGCAAATTCTACAGCTTAGTGTTCTCAACCTTGGCAACTTTAAGATATGTGGACTTCAGCAAGCTGGCGTATTCTGGGAGTTGAAGTCCAGACATCTTAAAAGTCACCCAGGTTAAGAAACACTGCAGCCCCACACTGTAGGGCCCTGTAAGACAATGCCCCCTTGCAAGTCAAAACTGCAGGCTGCGGAGGGACCAGCAAGGCAAGAGTGATTCTTCTCTCTCTTTTTATCTCCATCTAGTGGACTGCCAGAAGAAAGACAGTTTTTCTAAACTGATCCCTTGCAGAGGATTTTTGAAATTAAGACTGAGCTGACGACCTATTTTATAGCATCAAAACACAAGGAATTTTACAAACTGATATGCTAAGAGATGGTCTGTTCTTGCTTGAGAGTTTTAATTGCTATGAAAAGGCTAAGCACAGGGACTGCTTGCAGTAGACTACTGAAAAAAAAAGACCGGCTATGAATTTCTTAACTTGGACAATTGGTTTGTTGATATCAACAGATCATTCTTTGCTATGCTGCAATTTGTTTCCCTTACTGGGTTTTACATTTTGACACTACCAATAATCATTAAAATTTAAAATAAGCAATGCTGGTGAGTGAGGGGTACCCTTTTAAGATATTTTTTCATTCCCCAAAGTGCCCCACAAGCTCCCCAGAAATCTCGTTATAGATTGATGTACAATTTCTCTTTAAAATACTGCAAAAAGGATAGTGGAGGACAGCAACGATAGCAAACACAGCCATGGTATTTTTTTTTCATACAACCTCATGAAATATTAAAATTCAGACTAAAGATAAACTATCTCTGCAACTACAGTGAGTGGAGGAGAGGGGGAGAGATGAACAGAAACAAAGAAAGATATGGGACAGAAAGTAGAGCAAGCTGCCAGAGGCACAGTGTGGCAAAAAAGAAAAAGGAGGGCATCTCCAAGCAGGACACCCTTCAGCATTTCTTTCTAACTTTTAAACTCTGAGAATAAGCTGTCTATAGGCCCTGAACGTTCGTCAAATGCATGAGAGTTATCCCCCAGGCCCATTTATCTCTCTTATATTAAAGTCAACATTAATTATCTTAGAGAGAAAGCTCTATTAAACACAGCCTACATTATTTCTGAATAATCTTCC
Source organism: Ptyas mucosa (assembly GCA_012654045.1). Taxonomy (NCBI): domain Eukaryota; kingdom Metazoa; phylum Chordata; class Lepidosauria; order Squamata; family Colubridae; genus Ptyas; species Ptyas mucosa. The sequence continues at coordinate 9,156,089 of WNWU01000030.1, read as the reverse complement.
AGATATTTGGACATCTATAAGCACCTTAATGTCAGATTCCAAATACAAATAAGTTATTCAGAAGTGCTTACTTTTGAATACAAGTAGTCCCCCAACTTACGACTACAATTGGGACCAGCATTTCCATTGTTATACAAGAGGTTGTTTAAGTGAGTCCCATCCAATTTTAGGACCCCCTTTTGCCACAGTTGTTAACACTGCTCTTTGCCAAGAAAATCCAGCTTCTCACATTGATTTTGCTTGTTGGAATCTGGCTGGAAAGATTACAAACGGAGATTACATCATCGCCATTTGTAACCTACATGCCCTGTTGGTGCGGTGGTTAGAATGCAATATTGCAGGCTAACTCTGCCCACAGTCTGGAGTTTGATCCTGATGAAGCTCGAGGTTAACTCAACCTTCCAAGGTTGGTCAAATGAGGACTCAGATTATTGGGGGCAATATGCTGACTTTGTAAACTTCTCAGAGAGCGCTGTAAAGCACTATGGACCAGTATATAAGTCTAAGATTTGAGCTAAGAGCTCAAATTTTGATCACATGACAACAGTCTAAGTGAAAAGAGCGGTCATGTCACTTTTTTCAGTGGTCTTGTAACTTCAAACGATTGCTAAATAAATGGTTGTAAATCAAGGACTACCTGTGAGAGTCTTCAAATTATCAGGAATTCTGATGCATTTGCAATGCATTACCAAAATAAATAAGCAAAACAGAATTTTGAGCCGATGAAATAAAAAAGACATTTGGGAAAGATGTGAAAAAGTTTACATAGACAGATCTTTGCATTTATTAGGTAAATGTCACTGAGAATGGAAAATGTATAAGAGATTAATTGCATTCAGAAACTGAAAGAAATATCAGGCACTGGCTTCTACTGATATGGGTAAGAAATCAATATAAGAAAGCAAAGACGACTTAGACTATATCATGAAAAACTCCTGAAACTTCTTTTGTCCCCAATAAAGCTGAATTATCAATGTGTGTGTGCATTTCAAGACTCTGTAACTCACTTGCAAGTCAGGATCACTGGAATCAACATAGACATCCTTCAAGAAAGTAAGAAGCTTTTCATCTTTTTTCTTTATCTCTTCTTGGAAATTGGCAGACCCTGAAGAAAATAAACATAAAACCCATAACTTTCCATTTTTACAACAAAATAGCAGTTCCAATAGAAGAGAATATATGTAGCTCAGAGCTGAACTGTGGAGTTCTTGGTGCGCTCTGAGCTTGGCTGTTTACCTGCAGAATTTTCATTATCAAACTAGGTAACTTATCAGTGCTATTAAGTGTGGGGTTTGCTCCTCATTTATATATTGTCTTGCCAGGGTTAGTTTATATTTATATATTGCTTATCTTGCCAGGGTTAGTGGGGTGTGGTTTTCTCCTTGATAAGTTTCTTGAATAGGATATTGTTTTCTGCTTGACTGTTTGTCTCTTTACTAGTTCCAGGAAACGAAAAGCCAACATCCAGATAAGCAGAGATCAACACCTAACAAACAATCAAGCAAGCATAAAACAATACCCTAATCAAGAAAGAACTAAGGAAAAAAACAACATCCCCGCCAATACTGGCAGGGCAAGCTACTGTATATAAATAGAAAACAAACACCACTCTCCGTAGCACTGATAATGTTACCTAGTAGGTTAATGAAATGTCTGAAAGCAAACAACCAAGCTCAGAAAGCACCATGGACTCCACAATACGGTTCTAAATGAAATCATAAACAAAAAATCTGTATGTGTGTTTACAAACACAGACACCCCCCCCCCCCACACCAACATCACGGCACAGCAGGAAAAGATAGGTAGAAGTTGTTTCCCAGTGAATTGTGAGTGGGTAGAGTTGATGACATGTTTCCAGCCCTGAAAAATGGTTAATCACCCATGTGGCTGGGCAAGTCAGTCTGAGTGTCATTTCTCTGAATTTACTTTAGCACATTGCATAAAGTAACTGATTGTGGCTTATTTAACCATAGCTATAGAAAGCAGGGCTAAGTGTGTTGTGTGTTGACTGATCTGTCTGGAGCTGGAAGGAACCTTACAGGTAGTCCTTGACTTATGACCACAACTGAGCTGAAAATCTCTGTTGCTAAGCAAGACATTTGTTAAGTGAATTTTGCACCATTTTACCACCTTTCTTGCCATAACTGCTACGTGAATCACTGTAGTTGTTAAGTTAGTAACACAACTGTTAAGTGAATCTGATTTCCCCATTGATGTTGCTTGTCAGAAGGTCGCAAAAAGTGATCATGTGATCCCAGGACACTGTACCTGTCAAAAATATGAGTTAGTTGTCAATCAGCTGATCACATGACCCTGGGGATCCTTCAACTGTCCTAAGTGTGAAAAACAGTCACGAGTCACTTTTTTTTTTTGCAACTTTGAACGGTCACTAAACGAACTGTTGAAAGTCGAGGACCCTCTGTACCTGCTTCTTTTACAGGAGTTATAATTTCTATTTTGAAACAAGGCTATTTCGAGTAAAGAATGTCAGCCAGGATAAAAAAAGGAGATATTGTTCGATCATTTGTATGTTTACGTTTGCGCTGATGGAACCGGAAGACCTTCACAGAGCCATGGTGGCACAGTAGTTATTATGCAGTACTGCAAGCTTACTTCTGCTGACTGCTGGCTGCCAACAGTTTGGCAGTTCGAGTCTCACCAGCTCAAGGTTGACTCAGCCTTCCATCCTTCCGAGGTCGGAGCGGTATATAAGTCTAAGTACTATTGCTATTGCTATATCCACGCTGTCTCAGCACCCTTGCACCTCTACTGCATCCCAGACTACCGTTCCCAGCCTCTGCTCGTTATCGCAGACGCGCATGCGGCGGCTGCTAAAAGCCCAACCATCAGTCTTTCCAAAGGCAGAGCTAACGCGCGGGCGCGGTTTCCAAAACTTGGGAGCGGAACGCGGGGTCGATTCAATGTCACCAGCGCCTTTGGCCTCGAAAATCGCGGTTGCTTTTGTCTGTGCAGCCGCCTCCCAGACCGGATTCATTTAAAGGACAAAGCCTGACTACGAATATCCCCTTCCTTTGCAAGATTTACTCCCAAGGCCCCTTAGATGCAAAGGGAAAGGAAGCCCTTTGCTCTTTATGGACGCAATGCAAACACGCGTTCCCTGCGGCAGGGCTGCCCGGGGATATTCCCCGACGGGACGGCGCCTGCATCCCTCCCTCCCCCAAATTCCCTTTAATCCAGCTTCCCTGCAGCAGAAAGCAAAGGGGTGATTCCACCTCCGGCAGCGCGTTTGCGCCCGCTGAACTCACAATCCGGCTCGGCTGCGGCGGGGTAGCGCGGGGCAGGCCTGGGTTTCTTCTTGCTGATTTCCCGGTGCGCTCGGCTCTCCACGTTAAACTTGCTAAGCACGCGGGTCACCCTGCCGCCCATCGCACCGGCTCACAACACAACGCGTCGGGGAAGGTGTCAGGCTGGCCTGTGCGCTGAAGACCGGCGTTAGGAGCACAGACCTCGGCCGAGGGCGCCGCTTAGTGGAGCGGAGGTCGGGTTGTTTTCTAAAACAGAAGGTCGAATTCGCTTTTTGTTTTGTTATGTTATGGGAAATCTGAAATTGACGTTCGTTTTATTGTAAACTTGAGCCCGACACCCCCCCGGTGAATCAGGAAAATGCGAGCTCGAAACTTTGCGACCCAACTAGGGTTGGGAGGATTGGAAAAGAGGACACACACCCTTTAACTTTCAGGGCCTCCATGACAAGTATTTCGCTTTTCGTAGAGCGAAAAACTGCCCCAAAAAATAAATAAATAAAACACAAAAAACCCCACAGTTTTAGTATCAGGATTTCAATTGCTATGCTTTTCCTATAAATCCTTATTTTTCAAATACATGCTAATGATAATATAGAATCGACAAGAACACTTTTCAATTTTCACCACAGGAAACTATGGGAATCCTGTCACCTAAAGATTACAGTGATTTGAAGATTTGAAGGGGATGGGTTGAAATTGATTGCTCATAGCATCAGGAAATAAATAATGTCAATCTAGAATCCGTCAACAGATGAAAGAAAGAAGCAGGCACTTTCACAATACCCCAAAATTTTAATGACTACATATGAAGAACATAGTCTGGTTCTAACAAGATGATACCCACTGAAATTAAAATATTGTGTGTGTGTATCAGGGATGAAATCCAGCAGGTTCTGGAGAACCAGTAGTGGAAATTTTGAGCAGTTTGGAGAACCAGCAGCGGAAATTTTGAGTAGTTCGGAAAACCGGCAAATACCACCTCTGGATGGCCCCAGAGTGGGGTGGGAATGGAGATTTTGCAGTATCCTTCCCCTGCCAGGCCCACCAAGCCACATCCACCAAGCCACACCACGCCCACAGAACCAGTAGTAAAAAAATTTGGATTTCACCACTGGTGTGTATACATACACATACATAGATACATAGATACATGCATAAATATATAGAAAGAGAGTTAGACAATATTTAATTTTAAGGCTATGGCTGCTAGACCTGAGGACATGTCTTCCTTTTGTTAGCTATATGGTAACCTTAAATCAAATGATTTTGCTGGCTGAGGATGAGGGGTTTGCAGCCCAACAGATCTGAAGAACACCAATTAGGTTGCAATGTCAAATCAGCTACATAATGCTTTCCAGAGGCTTTGCACCTATAAGCCTCCCTTTGGTCTAAAGTTCTGAGAATATAGGAGTTATAATTATAACTTTAGGAAGCTACCGTATTAGCAACATAATCCCTTCGCAAATCCAATTATCATTATTTTCTATTGCAAACCTATTCCCAGTAAATATCATTGAACGTTGTGATTTTAAACTGCTTAGATGTGTGCATAATGTTACATGATTTTATAAAATGAGGGTTTTTTTATCCAGGTGTGATTTATAGGATAATTTAATTAGTAATCATTTTTATCCTCTATTCAGTAAAAAGAGACTTCCAGAAAAATTTCCAAATATCGATAGGAAAATCAATACATGCAAATGTTTTGATTTGTAAAATGTATAGTTTTGTAGAAGTAAAGATAAGATTCTAATCTTTACTTCTAAATTTTAAATGTATAGATTTTAGTCAAGTTTATCTTCAGAAAACTAGAGCACTAGGTTCAATTGCCCATGTAGTTTTCTTAGCAATAGTATGATAGTAGCTTGCTGTAACCCTGTTTTTTTTTAAAGTCTAATTCACAGTCCTGGGATTTCCTGGTGATCTCTATCCAAATTCTAATAAGTTCCAGCCTTCTAAAATGTCAGAATTAGCAGAGATGGCAAAATTGACTTGTCTGATTAGAGAAAGGATGATAACTATAGTATTAATGACTAGAGACCCTTATAGACTTTTTGTTATAAAACAAAGAACTTGTGAGTTTGTTTATTAAATAGGCTCAATCTATCGAAATAAGGAAATTATGTTGTAAATTTAGAGAAAGTAAAATATAAATGCATTTATAACTGCTGTCAAACAGATTGGAAGCCACTTGTTTAAAACTTTTTTCTTTTTTCCCCTTTCCCCCCCCCCTTTTTTTAACTTATCTAATACTTTTTTTAAAACTTTCATTACTTTTTCCTTCCCAAATTTGCCTTCTCTTTAATCTCTTAAAAATTCTTTAATAAAATTTATATATAATAAACAAATTAATTAATCAATCAGGTCTATCCCTTTTTTGGAAAAAAAAGTGTGCAAACATAGTTTCTTAGTATAACATGAAGAATAATGATCTTAATGAGGTCTGGAATAGAAAAAACATTGGAAAAAGTTGCAAAAATTGCTAGGTAATAGCTGATAGAAAGAAACATCAGATGGAACTGACAGTGTCAGGCTTCCTTTCACTTCTGTTGCTTCTTTCTCTCTCTCTCTCTCTCTCACACACACACACACAAAGAAGACAAAGGACAAAAGCATTGTGATGTTTTAAGATTAACTTACCCAGTAGCGTGAAAACATGTTGGATGTAGTAAAACTTCATCATTAGTTTCTCATGATATATTTTCACTGAATATCATATCAAGCATCTTTGAGGGCTAGATTGCCTGATAAATGCAACAAATAAGAGAAAATTTAACCTTGAACTAATTATTCAGCGATCTAATTCACCAAAATTTATTTATTAATTTTTATTTTTGCGATTTATACGCCGCCATTCTCTCAAAGGAAAAAGGGCGGCTTACAACAACAATCAATAATACAAATCACAAAATAACAAAATAAGTTAAAAACCCCTTAAAAACCATATTTAAAATTATTACAGTTTGTGAAACCCCTAATAAATCAAGTCATTTGACAGAAGAGCCACGTCTTCAGTTCGCGGCGAAAGGAGAGGAGGTCCAGGGCTATCCTGAGCTCGGTGGGCAAATCATTCCAGAGGGTCGGCGCTCCGACAGAGAATGCTTTCCCCCTGGGGGCCGCCAGTCGACATTGTTTGGCCGATGGCACCCTGAGGAGGCCTGCTCTGTGGGAGCGCACGGGATGGTGGGAGGAAGGCAGAAGATGGTCCTGCAAGTACCCTGGGCCTAAGCCATGTAGGGCTTTATAGGTAAGCACCAGCACCTTGAAACAGACCCGGAGAGCAACCGGCAGCCAGTGCAGCTCGCGCAGGAGAGGTGTTGCACGGGAGTAATGAACTCCCATAACTACCCATGTGGCCGCATTCTGGACCAGCTGGAGCCTCCGGCTGCAATCCAAGGGCAGCCCCATGTAGAGGGCGTTGCAGTAATCCAACCGAGAAGTAACAAGGGCATGGGTGACTGTGGCGAGGGCATCTCAGTCTAGGAAAGGGCGCAACTGGCGCACAAGACGTACTTGTGCGAAGGCCCCCCTGGTTACGGCCATCAGATGGTCATCCATGGACAGCCGAGAATCCAGGAGGACACCCAGATTGCGAACCTAGCGGAGGGGGTAAGAGGCTCCCCTCCTATCACTAAAGATAGTACCTCTAGATCCCGAGATGCTGGCATCCACAGCCATTCAGTCTTGGATGGGTTGAGTCTGAGTCTGTTCCTACCCATCCAAGCCCACACCACCTCCAGGCAACGGGACATCACAGAGAGGGCATCCCTAGGGTGATCCAGGGTGGAGATATAAAGCTGGGTATCATCTGCATTTTTTAAAAAAATTGATTTATATGCCGCTCTTCTCCAGATACTCAGGGCGGCTTACAATGCAATAAGCAATAGCCTTCATACTTTTGTAAATTTATACAAAGTCAGTTTATTGCCCCCACAATGTGGGTCCTCATTTTACCTACCTTAGAAAGGATGGAAGGCTGAGTCAACCTTGAGCCTGGTGGGTTTTGAACTTGCAATAATTGCAGGCAGCTGGAACTTAAGTGCTACTTTTAACAGCACTTAGTCCACTGGGCCACCCGAAAACCACGAATGATCTCACCCAGTGGCTTCATGTAGATATTAAAGAGCAGGGGGGAGAGAACTGATCCCTGAGGCTTCCACAAGTGAGGGGCCTCTGAGAAGATCTCTGACTCCCGCCAATACAAACTGCAAGCAGCCCGAGAGATAGGAGGAGAACCACTGCAGAACAGTGCCTCCTATTCCCAACCTCCGGAGTCGCTGCAGTAGGAAACCATGGTGGTTTGGCTTAGATGTCTTAATCGTAATATCTGTCCTCTGAACAAAAACTAGTTGTGCGGCCCAAGAAGTTATATTTAATATAGTAGAGTACTCAAACTAAAAAGTTCTTTCCAATATGTAGAGAAAGATTCAAGCCACATAAATTATTAACATTTTTGTTTAAACTTTCCTTTGTTTTTACCTGTAAAATAATGAGTTTTTGAAGAGAAAACTGAGCCAAAGCTAAGTACTTTTAGGTTTGTTCATTTTAGTAGGAAATGCAGGTAGTTTTCATTTAACCACAGTAATCAGGACTGGAATTTCCATTACTAAATAACACAGTTACAAAATGTGATGTCATATGATCACCTTTTGGGACCTGCTGACTTTCCCTTTGCCTTTGCTTGTTGAAAATCAATGAAAGTTGCAAACGGCAATCATGTGACCATGAGATCAGGGGTGAAATGTAACATTTGTTACTATCGGTTCTGTGGGCGTGGCTTGGTAGGGGGGGTAATGTGACTAAGTGGGCGTGGCCAACGTTTTTTTTTTAACTTTTCAAAGCATTTTTTCTAATGCTTTGAAAAGCCTCTGCCAATCAGGAAACTCAGCTGGGATCGTCAGAGAGGCATTTTAAAAAATATCTCTCTGCAGATCAGGAAACTCAGCTGGGATGTCAGAGAGGCTTTTTAAAAAATACCTCTCTGCCGATCAGGCAACTCAGCTGGGATCGTTAGAGACTTTTCAAAGCATTATTTTTACCACCTCTTCGGCCAAGAGGTTGAAGAAGAAAATGCTTTGAAAAGCCTCTGACTATCCCAGCTGAGCCATGTGATCATCAGAGGCTTTTAAAAAAAAAACTTTTAAAAGCATGTTTTCGTTGGAAGAGGTTGTAGAAAAAATGCTTTTAAAAGTTAAAAAAAAAGCCTCTGATGATCCTGTGGCTCAGCTGGGCATGGTGGTGAGGGAGGGGGGCGCAGGGATTTTTGCTACCGGTTCTCCGAACCACCCGCCGCCATCGCTACCGGATCGGGCGATCCGGTCCAAACCGGGAGCATTTCATCCCTGCATGAGATGCTTCAACATCGTAATTGTGAGCTGCCTGCCACATGGACACTGCAACCTTGTAAGTATGAGAACTGGTCATAAGTACTTGTTCAGCACTGTCATAAATTTGAATGGTTAAGTGAGGACTCCCTATAGTGGTAATAGCTATCCAAATTATAATAAAACTGTCAAGATTGACTATGCATATATATGGAAAAACTGTGACTCAGTGGCTAAGACGCTGAGCTTGTTGATCAGAAAGGTCGGCAGTTCGAATTCCTAGTATAGGTCTCCTGCGTGAACGGGGTTGGACTAGATGACCTTCAAGGTCCCTTCCAACTCTGTTACTGTTACAGTTGATTGAAAAGAAGATGCTGCTCTTAAGCCTTTAACTCAGGGCTGTCAAACTAGCGGCCCGTGGGCCAAATGGCCACGCCCTTGCCCGGTTTAGCGAAAGGGGGGAAAGTCACAATACGTCACGTGACGACGCTGTGATGATGCGAGTTGGACACCCCTGCTTTAACTGCTTTGTAGGAGGTTGGCCAGCTCTACAACAGTTTCTACTGATCATTTATTGAATATGTAAGAACCCTGTTTTTTCTGGTGTGTGACCATATTCAACGATCAATAGGACATGTAGGCAAATAAACCTGATCTCAAATCTATGATGGCATATTTTCTGATTATCTACTAATAAATGTGAACTACAGAAAATGCATATTTTTGATCTGGGTTTACTTGTTGCAAAAGTTGCTTTGTTTATTGCATGTCTGGAAAGCACAATGACACTTCTTCAGTGTGTTAAGTTGTTAGACAAGTATTTAGCCTCAAGCTTTTAATTGTTGGTCCTGCCAAGTGCAAATCCTTACAGGTTGTTTTTTCCTGCATTCTTTTCTCTTGCCAATGGAAGTTTTTCACATGGATGGATCTTCAAAGAAAGAAAACCCCTCTTAAAAAAAAAGATGTATAGTTACAGAATTCCGCTTGGAATTTGCCTGAGGCTGCTTGCCCCGTGTGAATAGAATAATACAACTAGTCATCAAAAATGACCAGCTTCTTGCTTGTTCTACAAGAAAGATAGCTGGTGATATTCCAGCATATTTCAGCTTTGTAAGTAATACAGTACTAAAGTTAGAAATATAACCTTTGTAAAAAAGTTTTTTTTTTTTAATTGAAAAAGTTTTACAACTTTTACAAAAAAATTTCTCCCCCCCTCCCCACACCCCGCCCGACTTCCCAGAGCAAATACAGGATATAAAATACACCAAACTTATTAAAAATACATAAGATAACTGTCTATAATTTTAACTCCCTCTCACACAAAACACAATCATAAAACAATTAGATAAAAAGAAAGCAAATCTTACTTCTTCTTCTACTTTGCAGTTATTACACAATTAAAATCCATTTGCAATTGAGGCACTTTAGTTACATAATCCGATATTACATAATCAAACTAAACAATTTAGCAAAATATTTCTTCGCTTCTTACCTAAAGACCTCATCATAAATCAATAAATTTAAGACAATTTAAAACAAAATATATAAACCCTTCTTCTGTCCTCCAGTTTTAAATCATTAAAGTCCAATTGTTATAAAATTTTACAAAAAACGTACTCTGACAAAGAGAAAAAAAAACAATACTTAATAATCAAACCTATTATTAATTTAGCAATACACTTTAATAAACCTATAATTACTCATTTTAACCAATTAATATTTAACCAGTTCTAAACAATTTATAAATCCATAAATTTAAAACAAAAGCAAAAAAAGTATAAGTCCTTAAGAAAAGACAAAAAAGATACATTTTCTAATTAAAAGTTACAATTAGTAATCAGACCTATTATAAATTTAACAATACATTTTACTTCTTCTGTAATCTTCTTGATCATTCTCATCTTCCTAGGATATTAAACCAGTTCTTGATCTTTTTAATTATTCCCAACTTCCAACAGTATTTATAATATCTTCAATTGTCGCCTACCCTCCTGCATAAAGAATACTTCTTTATATAACCCCCCCCCCCGAGTGACTTTGTATTTATATTCCATATGGTATTTATCAAATCCAGCCACGCTTTCAACTAGATTATTGAATTCATCAATCATGTTAGGGTAACCACCAGATCGTCTGCAATTGCCCTAGGACAGTAGTCTTCTTCCCTTTATGACTATTACACTCAAACAAAAAACTCAAATTAGCTATCATATTCAGTCTGCAGTTACAGTTAAATCATCTTTATTGCAGTCTTTAATAAAAGATTTTAATTCAGTCAGGCTAAGGGTTATTTCACATCCAAAATCACCAGCATTGCAACAATCTGTTTATTCTTCTCAAAATATTCCAAATTGTCTATAGTTTGCCTTTCATCAACGTTCCTCACTTAATTAGCTGGCATTAAACTGTTGGATGTTGTCTTCTTAAATAAAACCTTTTATGGACCATCATCTTACCAAGGAGGGTTATTTTCCTCCTCTCTGATCCTTTTGTCTGACTTTTTACGAACCTTTTTCTTCACTCTAATTACTCCACCTTTTTTAACTCTGTAACACTCTTGAAATTTCTGAAACTGTTGCATGCAACATAATTTTCGCAAGACTGTATCTTCCAGAATAAACTGCTGTTTAAGTACAGTTGGGATTTTATTAGAAAAATTTAACTCCCAAATCCCAACATCTCCCAAGAATTCTTCCTTCTTATTCTGCAATGCCTCCATTTTATTTTCCAAAATCACAACAGGCTGTTTTTCTTGTTCCAGCTCTTCAGTCATCACCTCACTATTAAGTACAGTATCTTCATTTGTTTCTTTATTTCTAACTTGAAAAAAAGTATCATAAAAAGTATCAAGTTTTTGCAATATTGCAGAGGTAGTTGACTTCGTGGCTTCTTCAAAAAAATCAGACCTTATTTGTGGGTTAAATAACCCAGCATTAATTTCAAAAGAACCAGCCATCTTCCCCTCCTTCTTCCTTTCTTTCAAAGAGGACAGAATAGAAAAAAAGGAGAAAAAAAAGACAAAGGGTATCAAAAAAGCTTATTATACTTTATGTTGCTGCCTCACTTGTTGCAATTATTTTCATCCTTGAATAATCCACTTAATAAGATAGAATCCTTCATTTCAAACAGGGACTTTGTCAATCATTAATTTTAACTTTCACTTCTTCTCGCCCTGTTGAAACTAAAACGCCATCTTGCTTTCCCTTTCTTCCCATAGAAAATTTTCTCTTTAAAAAGAGAATAAATTCCCTGGAGTTAGAAATATCAGATACTTGCAGTTGTCATTGATCCTGCATCTGCTCAGCCAGCTCGAGTCAAATCTGTTATTTTAAAATAAGTTGCTGGGATGGACGCGACATCTAGCTCTGCAAAAAAAGCAGAGACGTCCAAGTTCCGGAGTGCTGACAGGCTTCGCGGGGAGCTCTCATCTTCGAGCACCAGATTATGGGTAAAATCTGGTGCTCTTAGGGAGCTCTACCCCACCCGTCTACTCACCTTCCCCCCTTTCACAGGGAGGAAAGTTTCCGAACCACAAGACAGCTGATTGTCGCTGTTCTTGCGGTTCTACGGAGCCTTGGCTTGGCGCTTTAAAAAAAGCGCCTGGCGATGCCGATGGAGCCACCGAAAGTCCGTAAAAAAGTATTCTTGAAGTCAATGTTTGCATGAAAGAAAATAGATAAGCTTTCTTCACAAAACAATTGGTTGACAAGAAAGCCCAAGTTAAATTTATCTTCAGCAAGAAGCTTATTTCTTTGATGGAGAGAGAGCAGAGTTTGTAAGTTTAGGTATTAACCTGATGTGCTTTTTTCCCATTCCTGAACAAGTTGCTTGAGGACACAGAGGCTGGATAGATCAAAACTATTGCATAAAACAGATTTTCTTAAATAAGTTTTGGGTCCAGTTTTGGCACCTAAACTGCTTTGGTCACCTTATTGATCTTTCCTGGGAGAGAGAGAGAGAGGATTACATGCTATTGCTTTCGGATCTCTCTGCAATTTTGGATACCATATGCCCGTGATGGCAAACCTATGGGAGGTGCCACACAGAGCCCTCTCTGCGGGTACGTGAGTCGTCGCTCCAGCTTAGCTCCACTGCACATGTGTGTGTGCTTCCTGGTGGCCAGCTGGCTTTCGGGTCTCTGCCGTGCATGTGTGGCAGGTGGGGTGCATGCGGGAGATGTGCATGCATACACGGGAGGCAGGGTGCATGCGGGTCACATGTGCATGTGCGGGGTCGTGCATACATGCAGGGGGCACATGTGGGGGTCAGTGCACATGCATGGGGTGTGGGACATGCAGGGGGTAGCTCGTGCATGTGCGGGAGGGCGGGGGTCACGAAGGGGGTCACATGCACATGTACGGGGGTGGGGCGCACAGGAGGGTCGTGCATGCATTGCATTATGGGCGCGCTCACGCGATTTTGGCACACGATGACAAAAAGGTTAGCCATCACTGCCGTATGCCATAGTATCCTCCTGAAGAGATTGTTCCAGCCATATGTAGGTGGGGGGGAAATTAAGTGATTACTTGAATGTATCCATGTCTAAAATAATAAACATTGGATATTGGCACACATTTGCGTTTCACAAATAATTATTTTGCCTCTAAGACCAAATAACCACCATAATGTAAGTTTAATTTAGCAATTTATCAACATTGGCAAATGCATATGTTGATTATTGGACACTATCCAGTAGTGAATGTGTTTTCATAGTGCTAATTAGCCGCTAGTCCAAACCATAAGCAATGTGGCAATTACTGCATAAAATAAATGCTAATCCTGTGCTAGTTGGTGTCTCTTGTTTGTAGTATTTCTCTTTTAATGATTTCAGATAGACCTCAGGGTGGTGATCCTTAGCACAAGTGTAGAGATCTGGCTGAGAATAAAATTGTGGCACTTTTTAAAGTGAAAAAGGAGATAGGCAGGCTGCAATATTAGCAGCATAGCTTCAGCTTCATATGCAATAATAAAGCAAAATCTAGCAAATGTCTTTCTACAGTGTGTAATCTAACTAGCCATTAAAAGTGAGTCCCAAAGAAGTGATAGAAGGAGGTATATTAACTGGAGAACTGATCTATGTCTATAATGGGCTACGGCAGCAAGTCCCAACCTTTTGGGCACCAGGGACTGGTTCCATGGAGAGCGGTTTTTCCATGGATTGGTGGGTGAGATGGTTTCATGTGCTGCCTGCATGCCGTGGATAGGCTTCGCTTGTTTGCACGGCCTGGTTTCTGGCATGCTGTGGACCGGGGGGTTGGGAACCCCTGGGCTGAGGTGTTCAGATTGCATTTCTCCATTACATTAGGCAATACTGGAAAAAGTAGCTATGAAGTCCTTAATGATCTTAGAAAATGCTTCTATATTGTATTTCAATTTAATATTAAGGAATGATTCACAAATGTGTATGTAAGAAGAGCCATGGGATCTGATCAAACATCATTTGTTAAACAGTGGCCAAAGCAATCCATCCAGGAAGATTACAAGCAGGATATGAACTAGGGAACAAATTGTGAGAGAGAAAAAGATCCAGCCTTCTCTTACTGTCCCTAACTTGGTCACCTCTTTTATATGTTGGGTTTGAAAAACTGTATAAAAGAGTGACAAGATTATAAATCAGTGTGTTACCAATACTATAAAAGAGGAAAGTGACTGATGTTTCTTTGCTAGGTATTTTAAACAAGGTTGACTAATGTTATGATCTACAAATGCATTTCATTGGCTATACTCATGCACTGTCTAAACAAAGTCCAAACTACAGGTAGTCCTTGAATTACAACCAGAATGGAGCTTGGAATTTTGGACATAAGTCAGTGCGATCATAAGTTGAGACACTGTGTGACAAACTTCAATTTTAGGATCGTTTTTACAACAGTTGTAAGGGGAGACACTGCAATCTAAATCCAAAAGAAACAAATCTCATTTTGTAGTGCAAGGTATATCATAATTGTTGATGTATGGAATTAGATTACTATAACTAGCGAGTCATGTACAGTATGTGGTAGTTATATATTATATAAGTTACTTAGCAAAGCAGAAGTATGAATAATTTCTTTCAAAAATCAATTCTAAAGTTCCAAGAGTTTAGGTTATAATGATAATAAAAGACATTAAGTATTATATTTTGTCAAAGTGTTTGCAGCATGACTACAATTAGGAGACAACCCAGGAGCAAAACACAGCACACAGAGCCTTAGACATTTAACAGTGGTTTATATACAAGACATATACAGAAATATACGTGGTAGGCAAAATACCCGATAAGCAATCAAACTTCTTAACTCTACACTGAGAACTCAGCAATGAATACAGGACACAAGGAGAGAGAATATACCCTCTCCTGGCTGAAATTTATAAACACCTCTTAAAGAGGTAAAAGACTTCAGAGTCTTAAAGAGGTTATACCAATGCTGATTCATTCTCATTGCATCAGCCTTACATTTCATCAGCTTTACAGTTGCATTAGCCTTACATTGGCTGGTTAGCTTTAAATCATCATTACCCTGACATATTTTCTAGATGATTAACTCAGCTAGGAGTAGGAGGTCCAATATGTTTTCAACCTCTTTTATTAACCAACCAACAGAGAGGAATTAGGTTGAGGGACAAAAGAGGGCACTTTGGGGAAACCATGGCTATGTTATGTTGGAGATCAAATCAAGAAAAGCTGAAAGAAGTCAGTTATACATCATGGATTTCAGGAAAGCAAATTTTAATGAATTCAAACAATAGGTGGGCAATGTGCCATAACTTGAAATTTTAAAGTTTGAATGAGCCAAAAAAAAGAGTTCTTCAAAAATTGTGATGGGGAAAATATTGATTTAAGAGACCTGGATGCAATGGACATGTATCGGTATATCCGTTATATTACATTTTTATGCAAATAATCAAAAATATGTCATTTGTGCAATATTGCTGTAAGTCATATTCTCCATTTTAATGAACAATTAGGAATAATATATACATTTTCTAGACAAGTGGTCCATTAAAGTACTGAAAGCAGAAGCATCTCATAAAAAGGACAAATGGGAAGAGGTGTATGATTTGGTTATGATTCTGCTAGATGGAAAAAAGAACTGGAAAGAAAAGGGAAGCAGGGCTGCTAGTTATAGATGAGTACCAACTTGTAACTCTAACCAGAGAATAATTCAAAATATAATAATTTGAAGGGGGGGGGTTTACTTTTGAAAAGAAAGATGGGGAAAGGAATAATGGTGCCTGGGGAAGAAAGGACTCCGTAACAGTATCTTCTATAGACCACAATAGCATCAAAATAGAACATTTGTGTACCTTATTTGTGTTGCATATTAAGAAAAAATATTTTTACATGATTGAACATGGCCAATGGCATTTAAATAAGATTATCTAGGTTTATTCCTGGTTCGCACTGGGACAGGAGAGAGCACCAGGAAATTCCGGAGCCATAGAAATAACAAAACAAAGTTTTTCCTATTGTTGCTAAGGATACTACATGGATATATCCATAACTTTGGATCAATTTGACCCAAGTCCAAAAAAGAAGCCTAGAACCATATGTGGACTTATGCAGAGTTAATGAAGCAGGTCTTGGGTTCCCTTCTTTTCCTCTATTACTGTCTAGTAGAGTGGTTGTTGCTAAATAGTTATTACAGGAGAGGAGGATTAACGTAAAGTTATTGAATGTTTGTAAGGTGGCAATTAAATCAAGAAACAAAAGAAGAAAAAGGAAAGCCTTCTCCAGAACAGCACTTCTTCTAAGCAGTGATTTATAGTCATGGATTTAAGGCATCAAACTACATATTAAATAAAACATATTAAGTATTGCTGATCAGGAGCATTAGCAGTAAATTATTAAGAATACACCTATTATTTAACAGTGTGTTCCTGAAAGGTCTGGTATGAGTGAGAGCCAAATGTTTTGTTCTTATCAGATTATTTGGGATGCAGTTATTTTAATTGGTGATATTAATCTGAAAAAATGTTATATAAGTTTATTTCAAATTCTCCAGAGAAAATGAGAAGTGCTGAATTTATTATGCTTGTGTTTTATCAATTCACTACAATTTATTTTATCAATGAAAGGGAACAAATTTGTAAAACTCTTCCGTTTGCAAAGTAGGAGCTCCATGTTTGTAAGAATGAAGAAATGTCCTTTTAACTCTAGGTGTCAATCTTTATTTAAGTGCTTGCAGTAAAGATATAGTAAGTCAATAAGTGCATTCTTTTTATAGCTGGATGACAGTGGTGTCAGGCCTTAAAGTAGTTGGTATTTTCTCTCTCTTCTATGCTGGTTAAGAGAGCATTACTATTAATCTTCTCATCGTTCCATCACCCATCTTCTTCCACTTATGACTGTATGACTGTAACTTTGTTGCTTGTATCCTTACGATTTATATTGATATTGTTTCCTGGTTGCTTATTTGTACCCTATGACTATCTTTAAGTGTTGTACCTTATGATTCTTGATGAACATATCTTCCTTTATGCACATTGAGAGCATATGCACGACAAATTCCTTGTGTGTCCAATCATACTTGGCCAATAAAAAATTCTGTTCTGTTCTGTTCTGTTCTGTTCTGTTCTGTTCTGTTCTGTTCTGTTCTGTTCTATTCTATTCTATTCTACTCTACTCTACTCTACTCTACTCTACTCTACTCTACTCTACTCTAAGATCATAGTTAGTAAAGGTGGTTATAAATGGGCTCTGAACCCTATTACTTAAGGCTTAACCATTAAAAAAAAATCTTAGGAAGATGTAGCATCATTTTATTAATGCGTTATCAAACATTTGTAAGATGTCCTTTTATTTCCTTAACAGAATAAGAGTTGAAAGGGACCTTGGAAGTCTTCTAGTCCAACGGCCCCCAACCTTTTGTGCACCAGGGACTGTTCCATGGAGAGGTTTTTCTGCGGACTGGAAGGGGTGTGGTTCTGCCTGCATCCCATGGATGGGGCTTCATTTATTTCCATGGTCTAATTTCTGGCATGCCACGGAGCAATGCCGGTCTAAAGACTGAGGGTTGGGGAACCCTGTTCTAGTCCAACCCCTTTCACAAGCAGGAAACCCTATACCATTCCAGACAAATGGCTGTCCAGTGTCTTCTTAAAAGCCTCTGTCCAGTGATGAAACACCCACAACCTCTGAAGGCAAGCTGTTCCACTGGTTAATTGTTTCCACGTTTAGGAAATTTCTCCTTACTTCTAGGTTGTTTCTCTCCTTGATTTGCCTTCAGGTGCTTTGGAGAATAGGACGATGCCCTCTTCTTAGTGGCAGCCCCTCAAATATTAGAATATCGCTATCATGTCATCTCAGTCCTTCTTTTCACTAGACTAGACAAATCCAATTCCTACACCTGTTCTTCATATATTTTAGCCTTCAGCCATCTAATCATCTTTTTTTTTGTACTCTTTCCAGAGTCTTTAGTCTACATCTTTTTTATAAAACGGTGACTAAAACTGCATGCAATATTCTAAGTGCGACTATATTAAGGCTTTATAAAGCGGTACTAATACTTCATGTGATCTTGATTCTATCCTTCTGTTAATGCAATCTAGGATTAGAGGTAAGATAATGTAGGATTAGAAATACAGAACAGCTGGACAAATGTTTATTACTTGCATACCATCTCAAGATGGATGGAATAGCACTTTAATTGGAGGGTTAAACAACCTACGCTTTAAAAAGGCCTTAGTTGATCGGACAACTCAGCAGGCTTCAACAGGTTCCTTTCATAATTTTCCTCTCTATTTCTCAATGGAGGCCTAATTTAGATTAACCCATATTAATCTAGCACCTAACAATACAGATACCCTGGAGAAATCCTTGGAGGCATCAGTTCTTTCCATAGTACTACTTCAATACTTGAAGTAGGCCCCTCTTAAAGATGGCCACACTTTTTAGTGTTTACAGAAAAAGCAGGAATTTTGCATCCTACTCCATTCAAAAATAAAATTATCAGTAACATAATGATCTGGAACATTTTAAAAGTAGTCGTATTATCTACTACCAAGATTTTCTTGTTACAGAGGAATGCTGGATATTGATTTATGGTCTGGGCAATCTGGCCTGCATGTTCAACATTCTTGAAAACATCCTTATAACACACTTAAGAGAATGTCCTTTAGGAATCGGGTTTTAAAAGCAGTGAATCAGACTATAAAACATGGGAAATATATTTGAATAAATTTTGCCTAACATTTTGTTTTTTACTGCCTACCTGAAACACACACTCACTCTATGAAATCTATTTCTTCTTGAATGCACATTTTCAGTGCTCTCCTATCTTCAACATTTATGTCAGATACGGGGAATCTAATTTTTATAACCTGCCCAATGTCAAATGATCTTCTGTCACTAATGATTTCATTTTGTTGATCACAGCTAAACTAAAAACTGCTCTATAATTTGTACAGTATGCCATAATACCTTCTCCAATTTTTCTTAAATATTTTACAATTTTATGTTTCTCTTTATCTTGTAATGTTTGTCTTATTTTGCTGGTGTATAATCAGAAAAAGATTTGTTTGTATTTAAGTTTGTCTCCATTGATTTTTTTCTCCAAATTTAAAAATAAAGTATTACAATAGAATCCTAAGACATGACCTGATCACCTCAAGCTGATAAACGAATACATTATAGAAATGTGGACTATGACCTCTGTTGAAATCTACCAGATTATTTAGTATTTCCTTTTCAAAAAGTTATATATTTTTTGAAAGTGATGATAGTGGTTGTTTTAGCAGAATTGCTTACCAATTTTCTACTTTCTAAAACTATCCATAAATAAGCAATAGAAAGCAGTCTGTTTTCTATTATGGCTTATTGTTTTTTTAATGTTTGTAAGAAACATCATTTTGTAGGGGGCTAAAATATTGTAAAGATAAATAAAAGAGGTCATTATCACATATCTAAGAATGATAAAATAGTTGTATTGGAAAAAATATTACGAGCTTGAAATCTAGACCAAAATAGGGAGGGAGAGAAAGATGGGGTTAATAACAGTCTTCTCTTTTGTAGCTCAGAGAACATCACAAATACACTTTCAGCTCTGAGTTACAAATAATCTCTGCTTTTGGAATCTTTAATATTGGCAAGAACAGAATCTCAACTGCAGGTAGCAGGAGAGGAAGGGGAAATAATTCTTGCTGCCCACAAATCTTGCTCCAGGAAGCACTTTCCTCTACCGGATTGTTACCACTGCTCTGATGTGGCTGGCTTGTACATTGTACTAGGCCATACTTTGTTACACTCTGCTTGATTACCACGCTGGGTGAAAAAGTTAAGATGGCAAATGCAACAACATGATTACGGACACTATGCTTTCATACACATCCTCCCGTGAAGACACTCCTGGCTGATTATATGAGTTGAACTACTTAATTCGTAAACCCCCTGCTATAAATAATAGCTGGCTCCACATGTTATTGTATGCTCAAACAGCATAGGGAAATCTCTTGGTGACTAAAAGTGATTTTAGGGCAGAGATCCTTAGTTCAGCCACATCACAGTGTGGTCTAGGGAGATTCTCAGTCATCCAGGTCATGGTTGTCCCAAAGGTTCTTTTTCAAAAGGTAACTGGACTTTGTTTTTCCTTGAAGAAGCTTTGCATCTCATCCAAGTGAAGCAGCAGCTTCTTGGATGAGAAGCAAAATGTCTTCCAGGAAAAGCAAAGTAAAAGTGCCTTTTGAAAACACACCTTTGGGTCATCACAGAGTGGTTGCTAATCATTGGAGAAAAGTGTCTATGGAGATTCTCAGTCATCCAGGTAATGATTGTCCCAAAGGTGCTTTTTCAAGAACCAACTGGACTCTCTGGTTTTTCTTTAAAGACATTTCGCTTCACATCCAAGAAGCTTCTTTAGCTCAGAGCTGAAGTCCAGTTGCCTCTTGAAAAAGCATCTTTGGGACATTGGAGAAAAGAATGCTAAGTATGGGGTTTTTTTTTAAAGGAGAGCAGGAAAGTCCAACTTGATTCTTGATGAGAATATGGGCAACACTGATGTGGTTTTCTTTAAAAATGAAAATGTTTTGTTACCATTTTTTTTTTAAAAAAACCTTTTTTCCCTTCAAATTCTATAAATAATAAAAAAAGCAAGCCAGACACACCACCCCTTGGTGTAGCCTGCTACAGATCTAAGCTTTTTCCTCTGAATCTCCCAAGTCCCAACAAGATCAGGTAGCAGGTGTGATTATCTATTGAATCTCCCGGAGAAAAGGTAAGTATACAATACATCCAAAGAATAAATAAAAAACCTGTTATGGTCCACCGCCAAAGGAGAATTTGCTTTCTGCCAGGTAGATTTCAATATAAGGGGGCGGCGGGGGTGGGGTGGGGACGGACGGACGGACGGACCGAAATACTATGCTTCTTTCCACCTTCCGCAGTCAAAATGTCTCGGGCCAGTTCCTGCCACCCTGCAACAGGCCTTTGAATCCGCCTGCGGCGAGGCTTTAATCCAACCCCCCAGCGGACAAGCAGCCGAGGCAATTCCCGTTTGATCCGCTGTTGTTTCTCTTGCGCTCCGAGCGGGCCTCCTCCAGACTCCTCCTCCTGCAGGTGAATTAGTCGAAAACCTCCTCCGGCTTTCGCGGTTGCTAACAATGCGTTGTCCCCCGCTGCTGCTGCCGCCGCCGCCGCTCCTGCGCATTGGAGAAAAGAGGAGCAATACAACTAGGAGGAGGAGGAGGCGGAGGGAGGGAAGGAGAAAAAAAAATAAGAGAGAGAGAAAGGAATTAAAAAAGAGAGAGAGAGAGAGAGAGAGAGAGAGAGAGAGAGAGAGAGAGGGAGCGAGAGCGGATCTACTCCCTCCTCCTGCCCCTGCAGCAGCAACAACAGCAGCAGCATTAACAGCCGCCGGTCAGTGTGCAATTCAGCGCCGCTTAGCCGCAGAAGCAGCTTCTCTTCTCTCGGCTGTCCTCGGTCCGTTCGGCCCCCGAGATCGGAAAGAAAGACCGGACGAGCCCGGCTGCTGCTGGGGGGGCTGTCCAACGGTCTTGCTGCTCCCTTCTTGGAGAGGTGAGGCTGGGCTACCGGGACGGACTCCCGCCCGCTCCTCCGAATAGACTTTTCCCCCGGGTGGTGGTGGGGGAAGATCGCCTTTTCAGCCTCGTGGAAACGGAGGAACGGCTTTTCCACAGAGCGGGGTGGGAAGGGAGGGAGGCAGGACGGAGCTCCCTAAGGAAAGAGGCCTGGCGGCCGAGCGGCTGCCGCAGCCCCTCAGAAGCCGTCATTGCCCCGCCGCCGCATAAGAGAAAAGTCTACTTAGTTCCCTGATTATTAAGCGGGCCGGAGGGGCGGGAAGGGAGGGTGGGGGGGGGGAACGACAAACTTGCCCCTCAACCAATAACGGAAGGTTTTGCCTCGGTTGCCGGGGCAACCTTCAACGGCGCCTGTGGGATACGTTGCCCTGCTTCAGCCCTTCGGTTCGTTTCACAACTGAATTCAGACTTCTCCCCCCCACCCTTTTTTTTCCTTTTGGCATTGCAGCATTTTTGGAAGGACTGTTGGGGCGAGGGGTGGTGGTGGTGGTCTAGGGAAGGATGTCCGGGATGGGGTGGGGTGGGGGGCTTTGGGTATCTCTTTGAGTTGGCATGAATGCTGCTTTTTATTTATTTATTTATTTTTATTTATTTATTAGTTTGATTTATATGCCGCCCTTCTCCGGAGACTCAGGGCGGCTTACAATGCTTTTAAGCAATAGCCTTCATACTTTTGTATATACCTGCTTAGTAGGGCTTTTGGTCCCCCCTAAGCGGTGTTCTATTTTATACAAAGTCAGCTTATTGCCCCCACTAACCGGGTCCTCATTTTACCTACCTTGGAAGGATGGAAGGCTGAGTCAACCTTGAGCCTGGTGAGAATTGAACTCGCAGTAATTGCAGTTAGTTGGCAGCTAAATACTACTTTTAACAGTAGTTTAGTCCACTGCGCCACCAGGCTCATATTTTTGTTCATCGAATAATGGCACTCTTAGAGCCTTTTGGTGGCTTGGAGAAGTTGTCCCCTTAAGAGAGGGATGATTTGCCCAGTTGAGTGGCTGGCAAGATGTGTTTGCAGGTTGTGCCTCTCCTTGCACAAGTGATAAATTTGCCCTTGATGGTTTCCCTCATCTCAGCAATCTCCCTCTGACCTTCCTGGTGGAAAGGAAGGCCAAAAACAAAACAACGACAACAAAACAACCAACCAACCCCTAAACAAACAAACAAACAAAACCCCACCTTGCAGTTCTGGGGAAAATACTCTGAAGAGAAGGGGCTACAAGCTGGGGTTGCCAGGACGTGAAACCGTGGTTTGCTGCTTTTGAGAAAGATTTAAGGTGTGGTTTTTGGTCTCACACCAGGTGAGGGGAAAGGAAGTGTCCTTGTTCAAAATGCCTTTCATATTGTTGCCATCTGGAAATGCAGATACTGTAGAGCGGTGGTTCTCAACTTTTTCTTCACCATGGACCTTTTGGGGCCAAGGATCATGGCCACAGACCACCAAGACTTAACTCGAGATTTAAATCTTAACATTTCTTTAAGACTTTGTGTACCCCCAGGGGGTTGAGAACTTGCTTTAGAGCTTTTCACATTGTAAAAAGCCTGTATGATAACTTGGGCTACTAGCTACATCCAACCAGTTTGAAGAATAGTATTGACTTGGCTGTAAATGGAGAGGAATCACATCCATAAAGTATATCCTATTCTTAAAAACTACTTTGTTCTTTCCCCACTTGTGCGATTCTGGGGCCACTTGTACATAATTCTTGGGCTGCTTCCTTTATATCCAAACATGAATCATATCCAGATACTCTGGACTTTTGGACCATGTTCTTAAAATCTGTGTGAGTGTGGGGTTTTCCTCCTTTTTTCTTTTCCATTTGCCCTTTTCAAAACTTCATTATTGTATTTTTTTCCTATTAGCTTGCCCTGCTTCTCTCTTAGATTGATTGATCTGTGATGTACTTGGATGAGGAAACATTCACTAAAAGGCCATTTTGACTGGATTCACATACAGTAATACATTAGTCTAAAGTGCAGTTGACTAATTTGTGTCTCAGTGTGTTGTGAATTGAAGCAAGATAATTAATTCAATAGAGCTTGGTTTTATTAAGATGTGCAATCTTTGAGAAATCAATACATGTTGGCAACTTCTCTTATTTTGGGTGGTATTTATTTACAATGAGCTTTGGTGCAGAAAATTGGGAGATAACATTTCTTGCTGATCTAGAACTGGGCTTTAGGTCTTGGTTGCTGACACCAGATAAAGAGATTTGCTGCTGCTTTTATACAGTACATTATAGTACTGTACTGTACAGCAGTAATCTCCTGGGAGTTTATTGAAAGTTTTCTACAAAAAGTGAGTGAGTTGGGGGGAAATGTTTAAACTTTTGTTTTTGAAGAGTGCAGAAAGTCTGCTGGAAAATGTAACAATCATTTATGCAATCCTAAACAGTTCTTTGGCTTGGGTCCAATTTTATTATCATGCAAGTTATGAAAGCTTTTCAGGCAGAAGGTATAAATATTAGAAGTAAATATATAAATAAACAGACATAGGAGAGTAGTTTTGCATCCAGCTAAAATTCTTTCTAATCCAACATCCTGTTTCTAAAGTAAGCCAGCCAAATACCATTTGGAAAAATTGCAAGGGGGACAAATAAGAACTCCTTTGCACTAATGTTCATCATCAGCCTTTATCCTGAAAACCCTGTTGTACTTTCTACTGGAGAAAATGTATAGCCATCACAATTAGTAGCTATTAATAACTTATTCTCTATGAATAAGCCTAATAATCTTTTAAAGCTATTCAGCTTTGGCTTTATCACTTGGAATAGTAAATTCCGTGGCTTAAGCATGCAGTATATAAAGGAGTCCTTTCTTTTATTTATCCTGATTTGAAAAGATTGTTATGGATGTTTTGTTCATCTGCTTTCTTCGCAAAAAGCCTGATTTTAATGCTGCTTGTTGCTTCCCCATAAACCCTATTTAGTTTTTGTTAGCAGCTAGTAGTGGAATCTAGTACAGTGATGGGTTGCTACCGGTTCGCCCCGGATCGGCCCACCAACCCGGATGCTTCTGCGCGGAAGCATTGCATGTGTGCACGAGCACACACACACACGAGCAAACTGGTAGCAAACTAAATTGAAACCCACTACTGATCTAGTTGTATGGTATTTTGAAATTTGGAATGACATGGATGTATAAAGCTCTAAAATTATGGAATAGATGTGGGTTTTGTGAAAGAAACAGAACAGGAATGGAGGTTATGGCAAGTTAGCATAAACTTTTGTTTTTGGTATTTTTGGTATTCCTTTTGATATTTTCAGATTTTGTCCTCCAGGAGAATTGACCCAACATTTCTGCCACTTGTTTTATTTTGGGGAATATAGGCTAAGGACCAAAATGGGTGCCTAGAGCCTTGCAGATTTTACTCCTTACAATTCCAAGCACCTCTCCTCAAAATCTGGGCCTCGGACCCTTTACTTTCACAGCAGGTTCACCCTCAACAGGATTCACAAAATCTTGGCAAGGTCCTTAAACCAACAGAAGTTATAAATCTTTATATCATGGTATTCCTTTGGGTCTGTTTATGCAGTTTAAGCTTATTGAGGAGAGAGAGCAGTTAAGACGGCAGTTTTTTGCCACTTTATCATTGTAATTTCTAGATAAAGTTGTCTTGTAAATAAATCCAGAAAATTGTTTACTGACTAGTACTAGTTTGGAAAGGCTGACTATTTGGCTGTTGCTAGGCTAGTAAAAGAAAGTGGCCTATTATTAGCTGTACCTTTTGTTTCCATGCTGGTCATGGAAGAATACACTTCCAGTTTCCCTTAAATATAATGAAACCACATAGGTGTTTGGGCACCTATGGGCACTCACTCTTGTCAGCCTGATTATTTACCCATATGGAATTAATGGGACCCATACCTCACCAGTGAAGCTGTTCATTTCAAGGTAAATGAAATATCTGACCTTTCCAAATTGTTTTCCTCTTCCTTGAGAATCATCAGCCTCTAATGTGAATGACACCTTGGCAATATGCAGAAGGGAATGAACAAGGAGCAAAAATGGAAGATAGCTGCAATGATGATTATATATACTTTCATTAAGTATGCTAGCAAGTGCTGAACACATTTTCATTCTATTTTCAGTGTGATGAGAAATTCCTGAGGAAAAATGCATAGTAATCACCTAGGAGCAGTCCTCCTCCAAGGATTAGAGTCGCTGAAAATTTGTGTTCCAGCCTCATTGTGATATTGTGCCTCTAAAGAATACCGTGATTGGTATCCAGATCTGTTGACCTTCTTTTGCCTCTTAATGAATCACCTGCAATAGTTTTAAGTCCTAAAGCCAGACCAAAATCCTGGGTCAAATTTCTGCTTTACTGAATTTAGTTGTTTTGTGTACTGAAATATAAACTCAACTTTTTTGTTTTTGTTTTTATATTTATTTCGCTTTTATTTAAAAAGCCAAGCAATTGGTTTTTAAACAATTAGGCTACAGTATTTGGGAAAAGATTTGAGGTGGTTTCTATCAAGGTAATAAGGATCCTGAAGGAGGATTCTAGGGATTGAGAGGACCATACCTTGGTTTCCCCCTCTCATTCCAGAAAGCTAATAAGACTTGATAGGAAATATTTTCATATTGTTCAAATTAGTAGTCTAATAGTATTGGTTTGGATACTATCTTTTCTAAATTTTACTCTCATTACTCTTTATAGAAGATATATTTAGCAAGAACAGGAATTAAAGATGTCTTAACAAGAATAAATTACAAAATAATTTACTCCATATTCCTAATTTATCCTAATGTCACGACCCTCATATCAGTAAGAGGTTCATAAATGGTGATTTGATGTTTCTTCCTGAAAGCAGCATATAGTTTTGACTGATTCTGTCTGATATTTGTTTTATTCATTGAATTTAGTTGTTTAGTTGTAATATTTCTAGCTGTTCTTTAACTGCTAAGTATAGTGTATATTGAAAAATCAGAGGATTAAAAATCACATAGTGTAATGATAATAAACAATATACATTTTAATACAGTAGTACTAATGTACTAATGAAAAAAGGTAGATACCAAAATTTAGCATTCCCCAATGCTCTCTCCTAAGGCCATTTTTTACTATCAAAATCGTTATTTGAAAGTTAGGAAGGTAGGAACAATAATGTTTCTTTAATGTTTCAATTCTTATTTAGCATTATATACAAAGAATGCAGAAATAATCCTGCTACCCAATTCTGTTTCCACATTTGAAAACCATTTGTGTCTGTAATCTGTTATACATATTTCTGTATTTCTGAAAACTATACTGGAATTGCTCATGTTTTATAGGAATTCCTAACATTTGCAAGTACAGTTAATATCCTTATTACCTCTAAAACATTTTCAATTATGGTCTGCTTCATATGGAATCAATGTGGATAAACTCTTTGCTGATATGTGCAAAAGTAAACCATAAACTCTCTATATAAACCAGAATAAAAAGAAGGGATTCAGATAACATTAAATCACAAGCATTATACATTGTGACATACGAATCTAGCAGTATGATTGGTACACTTTACAAGAAAATGCAATTATTTTAGTATTATATTAGTTTCTTTCCAGCCTCCATAATTAATTTATTTCTATTATTTTGCCCTGTATTACTTTAATGAACAACATAATTCAAGAAAAGGATAATAAAACCAATGTTTTAACATTATGTATTTTTTCTTTCACAAATAATAGAAATATTTTCATACTATTAATATACTGTAGCTCTAAATGATTTTGAAACTCTGGAATTTTTATGTAGTGCTTCACGGGTTCTGCTGTTATTTCATAGAATTGTAGCTTTAATCTGGTCATAATGTTCTTCCTGGAGTGGAATGTGCTTTTCAAGTCAGCATCCCCTTTCCAAGTCATTGTTGCTCACTGCTGTGCAATAGATCAAAGCAGCTGGAATCAAATTTCCTATTCAGCCATGTCTACATTTATTAAGGCAATAATTGCTGGTTCAAGTGATGCTACCAATTGTAAACATAAGAATGAAACCCTGAAAATATTATATCTCTGTGAATGTCCCAGGTTTTTAAAAAGCCAGCACGTAGGACAAAAAGCTGGTTTTCAGAGAGAAATGGTTGGTCTCTGCTTTCTTGTATAATGTTTTAGTAGAATATTCTAACCAATAAAATCTAAAGCTAGTGGAGTAATGGGTGGAGAACCATAAAATTATTGAATAAATGGATAGCGTAGCCATGTTTCCAGGCAACCAGTTCTGTGGAGAAAAAAAAAATCAAGGTCATACAATCTTCTTTATACTGTATCAGGTGAGTTTTCTGATCCATTTAGCTTAAGGCTGCCTTTGTTGAAGAGATTTCCCAAAGTTTCTAGAAGGAATTTTTCTAATCGTATCTGATCTCTAATCGTAACTAGAGATTACATGGAAAGTGGATGATCTCTGCCTTTGCTGTGAGTCTTTAGTAGCAACATTGCTCTCTTTTTTGCCAACTCCAATTAGAGAGGGATCTACACCTGTAATAAATATTGATACAAATAGCAACATAAATTGCACTCATAAGGGTGGATACACAGGTTGAATACTGCCCTATGAAGTCAATAGTATAATTTGCCCTCTGAAATTGTTTATGATCATATACTGAATTTGTACATCATCCTTCAGATACATCTAATAAATTCAGATTATTTTTGAAAACAGCTAAGTAGTTGCTGAGGCTCTTATCATATGGTATACCTAACTTTAAGATAAAGTTCAGTCCAGTGAAGGAGGATACTTTCACTTAAGTATCCAGGTCGTTTTCTTGGTTTAGACTGTTTCCACCATTCTCTGTTTTGAAAGTATTTTTAGACTCCTCAGTTAGCCTACTAAGAGCCAGGGTGGCACAGTGGTTGGAATGCAGTATTGCAGGTTATTTCTGCTGATTGCTGGCTGCCAGCAATTTGGCAGTTCGAGTCTCACCAGCTCAAGATTTACACAACCTTCCATCCTTCAAGGTCGGTAACATGAGGACCCAGATTGTTGGGGGCAATATGCTGACTCTGTAAACCACTTAGAGAGGGCTGTAAAGCACTGTGAAGTGGTATGTAAGTCTAAGTGCTATTGCTATTGCTACTAGCCTGATATAACCTTCCAGTTACCAGGTATGACCCTGTTTAAATTCCTTAGCCCAGACAATTTCAGCCAAGTGCTCTTAGCTGTTGCCTTCTTATCCACAAATTGTTTGATTTCTATTCAGTTTGAGTCATCTATCTTCTTCAAATATCATTTTTCTTGAAACATCTAAATGTTGTTCCATATTCAGCTATTAACATGAAAGACTTTTGGGGCTTTGTAAACCCATCAAAATATTGGCCTACATCTATATGAGAACTGAAAGATTAACATTAAAAATGAAAGCTAATAAAATGTGTAGGTTTGCTCTGTTAAAAGAGTTGTACTATAAAAATTGGAGTCAGTTTTTGTAATGTATCTCCTGCATTTATGGCAATATGATCCTATATTGGACCATTTGTGTGTATTCTGCATTCCTATAATTATTCATAGAGCTAACAAAATATGTGATGTTCGTTGTGTTCATCATGAGGAAGAAGATGATAAAGGATGGATTTTGAAAATTTTTTACCGTATAGAAAATGAGCACTGAATTATGCCTTGAATCTGTGCATGGAATTTCCAGAGATGATGTTTTCTTTGATGTGGAAAGATAAGTGTTCTGGAATGTGCAAAAATAAGATTGCATTACCTTCACATGAAGCGGACCTTTAAAATAACATGTGCAGATGTGTATTTTGATTAGTAAGAGTCATGGGGGAACAATTAGTGGTAAACTTGCATCATCCTGCTCTGGTTCTATTTCACATTCTTGTTGACTTGGCAGATAGGATACAAGTATCAGTCAATGAAAAACCTCTTTAATTGTATTTCCACTGCTGCTTGAACTTTTCATGCTGAAATAACAGGGTTAAGATATGAAGTGGAATGGGGGTGGAGGTAATGAAACTCAAGGGACTGTTTTTTGGTGTGGGAATTAAAATAATGCTAAACTTTTCTGTAATTTTTGTATTGTTGCTTTGTAGGATATTCTTAATGATTCAGTCATGAAGTTGAATGTTGTAGTATAAGCATCATAACTTTTTGTGCCCCAGAAAGAAATCAAGAATGTGTTGTCTGAAGTAGTTTTTGGGAGCTTCAGCAGAAAAGATTAATTCAAGATATGGCTCAAAATATGTATACTGTACTGAACTGGTTTAAATTTTTGGATTTTAATTAAAGAAAAGTAAACAGTTCGGAGAGAGTCTAGGATTTTGTCTTGCAAAAACATTCTTTTAGCTTGCTACTTGACCCCTGTGTGACAACTGGAAAATAGACTACTTTCTACATCCAATGAATTTGCAGTTTCAAAAAAGTATACCTGTGTAGCTTGATACCAAATATTGGCAAATAATATCTCCTATTGGGCATTGATACTGGCATTAACTATTCAGCATGAATTTTTAGCCTAATTACTTTTTGTAGCAATTTGCACTATTCCCTGCAAGGGAGAGAACAGAAAGTCATTTTAATTCTAACCTTATTTTTTTTCCCTTACTTTTCAGTTGGAATGTATAGTGCATTTCTGTAAATTATTAAGAAGGAAGGGATTCCAAACAGTAAAGTTGAAGGATGCCATCTGAAGTGTGCCTCAGGTATAGTTCACAGTATCTGCCTCAGCCAATTTTCATTTTATATGTGTTCATATTACCCAAAGGATGACAATACCCTCTGCACGCATGGATACCCCATCAAGATTACCCTGTCAACAAAGGTTTGTTTTTGTAATGTGGTAGTCTCCCTTGAATTTTCATGAGAACTTTTCTCACAGAAAATCTTGATGCAAAAAATGTTTGCTCTTTTCACAGTTTGTCAGCTCATTTACATATTGTATATTCCTAAAATAAGAACTTGTAAATTCTGGAGAGAGAGAGAGAAAGAAAGAGAATAGTATTGTGGTGATCCTCATAGAGCAGTCCTCAAAATTAATTTTTAAAAAACATATATAAGCTAAAGTAGAATAATAATAAGATATTTTGCTCCTCCAAATTTGATTCAATTACAGTAATACAAATACTTTTCCCCCAGCTGATTGGACTATTTATGTTGTTTACATATTGCATATGTGATTCTAATTATGCATGGTAAAAAGGAAATGTGAACTTTGTATTGTGCATCTCTTTAGGTCTAAATATGTATCCAAAACTCTTGAACAAATGATTTAGCAAAGGAAATTGGCTTGGATTTAAATTTTTGGGACATTTTAGACATGCAATTTTAATAAATTATTATGCTTAAACATTTAACATGGTTCATTGCATTGGCATTTAATGCAAGTCAGTAGGCAAAAGAGCAACTTCATTTAAAAGCAAATTCTAAAATTAGTTTTGGTATAGAGTTGTGTTTCTTAATTTATTTGTCTTTCCTTCAGATGAATTGAGACTTTAAACCTAGAATTCCAGCTGAACTATCACTAACAGATTTTATTTAAAGATGAAAACTTTTGTGAGCTTTAGATCACTTTATCAGAGCTGCATTTAATGAAAAAGCAAGATTTTCTAATGATTTTTTTTTAAGTTGGCAAACTGTCACCAGATTGATGTTTTGCTTCCACAGACCAAATAGCTCTCCTCTTTCAAAATCCCTGCCAGTATTCCCAAGGGCTACACTGCCTGGGAATTCTGGGAGATACAGGTATAGACTTAACATGACCAAAGTGTATCAGAGTACTGTAGGAATGGCCAACCTTGAGAAATGCAAAATGACGTTCTAGTAATACTGTCCCTTTATTCTGTAGTTCATTATTCTTTGTGATTTGTTAAAAAGTTTTTTCTAGTGTGTGTTTATTTTTGTTGCAGCAAAAAGCGTTGACAGGAACTGGTAGTGATACATAAATTATCTGAAGGAACCAGTGCTATATTTAGTAAGACATTTCAGTACTTCAGTACTGCCACTTTGCCCTCTCAAAAAATGCATTATATAAAGTTGTACATTTCCAGAGTGTTGGAAAGAATGGTATGTATTACCATTTCTAGTGGCAATGACAATTTAATTACTTATATTCAGGGAAATTGGGGGAAATTGCATGCTATTGGTTGACATTGTACAATTCTTACACAACATAAGAATTGCAGTTCAGTTAATGTGAGCCTGGGAATGATAATTTATGTATGGGCACACTATGTATGTTTAGAATAGCATTATTTGGTATAGAAGAATGAGATCTATTTTTGTCTAATGGACTACAGTAGTATTTCTGACAGACCATAATATTACACTGTTGATTCTGTGCAGAAATAGGAAAAAATTAAAAATATTTTATTTTTAATTGCCAGAAATAATAATATTGATAGTAATAATTGAAGTTGAAAGATCATGCCATAAACAGACCGTGATGGTCCCAGACGTTATTGACACAGTGAGTGCCAAATCAAAAAAAATTTTATAAGGCACTTAGAAAATATGTGCATTGACAAAATTTCCATCTGTCAATTACAAAAGGTCACAATATTTGGATCTGCACATACATTACACCAATAAATTATGACATCATAGGTTCTTGGGAAGAACTTGATGTGTATAAAGGCCATCACCAACTAAAGAAGTGTCAGCTGTGATTTCACATGTTGTGAATATAATAATAATAATAAAACATCTCCCTACTCCAGATCCTTGGGAAGGGCTTGATAGGTGGACAGAAATATCAAATCCAATCTAAACATCTGATTGACTGTGCCTCCAGCCATAATATTGAATTCCTGTCCAATTTCACTTTACAAGGAATTCTCAGGCACTTTCCCCCCTAAAAAATATTGTACAGCTGCATTTATAAATAGATTATATACCTGGTAATTAAAAAATCAGATAATTTAAAGTACATGGGCATATTCCATAGATTTTATTTTGATTCTCATGGTCCTAATATTTCCTCTTTTACAGTATTCAAGATATGCTGACTGGTCAGAGACTTTGCCAATCCAGTTCTCACAATGATGCTGTCCTGGCAGCTCTGAACCAACAAAGAAATGATGGGATACTCTGTGATATAACTCTAATTGCTGAAGAACAGAAATTCCCTGCTCACAAGGCTGTGCTAGCGGCATGCAGTGATTATTTCAGAGTAAGTTAACATATGTTTGTATAGTGTATGCAGTATAGTTATATTTTTATGTAATTGTATTCTTCTAGATCATTATGATAAACGTAAATTCCTTTTTCTTTTAAATTTTGGACATAGTAGTGATAATCCACTCAAATATTTCAGTGTGAAAAAAAATATTTTTCAAGTATTGTCCTACACTTACATTTCTGGGAATGTATATATGTACTTATATAGATTCTGTGTGGTGCATCTAGTCCTTGGAAGGGAAGACTGGCATAAGGCTCTCTTCCTACATGTAAAATATATACAGATAGTTCTTGACTTAAGAACATTCATTTAACAACCATTCAAAATTATGATGGCACTGAAAAAAGAGATTTACGACCAGTCCTTGTACTTATGACCTTCATAGAGTCCCTGTGTCACATGATCAAAAGTCAGATGCTTGGCAACTGGCATGTATTTACAACAGTTGTAGTGTCCCAATGTCACATGAGTGTCATTTGTGACTTTCCCAGAGATTTTTGACAAATGTGCTTAATGACCATGGTGATTTGCTTAACGATTGTGGCAAAAAGGTAATAAAACCAAGTATAACTCACTTAATACCGTGTTTCCCTGAAAATAAGACATCTCCTGATAATAAGCCTAATCAGGCTTTTTAGCACATGCACTAAAATAAGCCCCCTCGAAAATAAGCCCTCCCTGAAAATATGTAAACGCATGCGCAGCCGGTCCCCGCCATTTCCTCTGGTTAGAGTTAGGGAGAAACAGCGGGAAATCAGGTAAGACGGCAAGAGGAGCCCCATCTTGGTCCCTGCACCCCAAAATAATAAGACCTCTCTGAAAATAAGGCCAAGCACTTATTTTGGGGTTCAAAAAAATATAAGGCAGGGTCTTATTTTAGGGGAAACACCGTAACCATCTTGCTTAATGACTGTAGTTCTGGTCCTAATTCAGGAAAAGAATGTTCTCTGTTTGTGATGAGGTTTGTACTAAGAGGTGTCCCTGGATCTGGGTAATTTACCGTATATTTAGATAGCAGGCTTAATCTTCTATCAGCTAAATCCTTTTGTGAGCAGACCTGACTTGACCTTACTTATTTATTCTCTTTTAATTCTCAGCCGACACTGCAGCTATACCATACACTCTCCTTGCATTTTGCAGACTGGTTAGCAAGCTCCAGTTTGATCAAAATACAACTGCCAGACTACATTTGAAAGGACTTCCTTAATGAGAGAGGAATGACTACCTAAATTTAATGCACCTGACAATTACCTGATTTTCAATGCATTATAATTTCATTTGGCTGGATATTTTCAGAATGGTATTATTATTGTACCTCATGAATGTACAGGTAGTATTTAGCTTTTGACTACTAAGTTGACCTGGAATTTCCATTGCTAAGCAAAACACTTTTAAGTGTTAAATGTCAGTTTAAAATGTTAAGTTTTTTTTTTAAAAAAAATCTTAAAATTTAAGTATTTTTTTTAAAAACACCATTGTTAAACGTCATATTGACTGCACCACTTAGCCACAGCAGTTCCAGACAATGTGGTTATTAGGTGAGGACATAAGCTGTCTGCAGTGTGCGACCTCCTGCCTGTTTTCCCATTGACTGCTTATTGGAAGTTGGATGGGAAAGTTGCAAATGGCGATCATGTCTCCTGTCACTTGAAAGCTCACACACCAATCCAAGCCATTCCTGTCTTGGTCCCTCTGAGCCCTGTGCTTTGGTTTTTCCAAGGCAAGGGATGATTTCAGGGAATCGATTCATTTCTTCTGCCCTGCGGGAACTGCTATGGCTTCAACTCCCTCCATCCCCTATCTCCCTTGCCTGTCCTTTTTGACTGCCCTGTATAGCCTAGCCAAGATGGGGATACTACTGCATAATGTCACCCGCCTTCATCGTCTTCATTTCCCTTCCCATTTGTTGGGCTCATTGAAGCCAGTTGGCCTCATGGTTTTGGAGCTCTATTGGAGCTCATCCCTGCCCTTCTGGGGCACCCTGATGAAGATACCACTGTAGTCTGCTGCTGCTTCTGGGTTTAGCAGTGACGGAGCCCCTGCACTGTGGTGCTTAAGGCCATCTAGACCATTCAGCGGAGGGGAGGAAAGGCAAAGAAGATTACAAAGGTCAGCTAGGAAAGTGGAACATAGCAGCATCACCATGCTTTGCAGGGCAGCTCAAAGGACAAACATTGGGCTGGGAAGATTGATGTTGGGGAATTGAAGCAGAGACAGTTCATGCAGGGCAAGAGAATGGAATTGCAGACCCCTGCGATGGTTGTAAGTGTGGGCTAGTTGCCATGCTCCCAAGTTTTGATCACATGGATACTACGATTGTTCTAAGTGCAAGACAGGTCATAAATCCAATTTTCAATGGCGTCATAACTTCGGACAGCTATTAAACACATGATCATAACCCAAGGACTATCTGTATTGAGTCAGTTTTAGTTTAGATGCTACTATGCTGTGTTTTCCTTTATTTTATTGAGTGCATAATTGAGACATGAGGTGAAAGTGATACTATCTCTTGGCAAAATATACAATATTAAGTTGGATTAGGGTATGAAAAAGTTGTGCTATGCCAGAGGATTCAAACGATTAGTCATTGTGGTGTCAGAAGTAGCATATGTTGCTTTCCTGATATACAACGGCGTTGACAATGTTTGCAAAAATACAGCTTGTCCTTCAGTGTAAGGCTTTCACTTATGAGCACTGTTGTGGGAGTAGTTTCCTATGGCTTTTTCACAAGCTGGAACACCTTATGTGCATGAAAAAGCCTTGTGGGTGTAGATTTAAGGCTATGTGCAGACATTGCTTAGCCAGGAAAAAAAGAATACTGCTTAGGTAGGAAGGAAAAATGCAGTTGTACATTTAGTCCTGGCCTGGCCAGCAGAGACCTGTAGTTCAGGGGGACCTCATAGCAGTTGCTACAATATTGTTTTTTAATTTGTTAAAAGTCTTTTTGTACTTGTATAGAATGAATGAATATGCCACTGCAAGCAAAGCTCCAGGTATCTCTCTTCATTTCTTAGATATTCAAGTATAGATTGCTGAGGTTCAGTAAGATTTTTAAAACAAAAGAAAGTGGTAATTTCTGCTGCCAACACCTATCTTCCAGGAGTGTTTTAATTGGTATCCATCCCACTACCCTGATAAATAAGAGATAGGGCTCTCATGTTTCCCTTTTGATGATTAAAAGGTAAAATTGCAAAACAGAACCCCTTAATAGTTTCAGTAGTGCAATCTTCTGGCCATGTACAGTGAAACCAATGCCACATTAGGACTGGGGACACTCAGATTCAGCAGATTGAGTATTTTGATTGAAAGTCATCACCTTTCAGCCTAGCCTTCTTTATGGGCTTAATGACAGATTAAAATGGAAGAAGATCATTGTTTTAAGCTCCTACAGAAATGGAAGAATATCAATGGAATAAAACAAAATGTAACTCCAAAATTTGACTCCCTTGAAGGTATAGCACAGGGGTGTCAAACTCATGTCGTCACGGCAGCATCACGTTATGTATTGGGACTTTTCCCCCCTTTGCTAAACTGGGCATGGACGTGGCCAGTGTGTGACGCATCTGGCCCGTGGGCTGGAAGTTTGACAGCCCTGATATAGCATATTGATTAGTAACTTCATTGGATCAGATCCAAATTGAAGACAATTGCTCCTTTGATTTATAAAAGGCACCACAAGCTTTTGTGCGTTTCATTGTTTTTCTTCATACAGTGTCCTGTGTATTTCCAGCCTTCCAAAGCAACTTTCCAAAAGACACAGAGGTTTATTGTATAGGAGAAAAGAAAAATTACAGAGACAATCTCTTTTCTTGGTCTTTGCCACATGAATAGAAACCTCTGTGCTATGTGGGAGCCAGTCCATGTTTAACAAAGGTCATTTTTAAGGAATAGCAAGAGAACAATGACTGTTTTCTGCTACTTAACATGGACATTATGCATAACAGTTTTAATGAATAAATATTTTATTTCTTCCTTTAGGCAATGTTCAGTCTTTGTATGGTTGAAAGTTGTGCAGATGAAGTGAATTTACATGGCATCACAGGAATAGGTTTAAAGCAAGCTCTGGACTTCGCGTACACTGGACAGGTATAATATTGCAGTCCTTAATCAGCCTATAAAAGTTATATGAACCACTTTTACCAAATAACTTCACTCATAATATTGAAGAAATCAATTGGGATAGGGAAACAATATAGACCAGGGCTTATGGAATTTCTTCAGACCCTTTAATAATAGTTCTGTTCTGGGCCAGATATGTAGAAAGGATATGTGTATTGTAGAATGGAGAACTGGAAAATTCTGATTCACTGCCCAATTGCCTTACCCATAGGGATGTACTGTACTGGGAAGAAAAATATGGTCTTTCTTTCCTCCATAGTTCCCAACCCAATCCAACTCGACTTTGTTGGTGTCTGTCCTCTCCAATCTTGTTTTAATATGGTTTTAAGAAGTATTCCAGTAAATATCATTTGATGATTTAAAAACCTTCCTTCCTGAGTCAAGAGGGCAAAGCCTGTGACCATGTGTGGCTTTCAGCCACAAAAATTTAATTCATGGTTGGCATGCTGTTTCTGCCAAACTGGTGATTAGTCATCTGTTGAGTGAAGGTGAATAAAATTCTGGTTTTCTGCGCCTTTCTAAAAGTGGAAAACCAGCTTTTTTGTGTGGAATCATTGAGGATTCTAGTCCCTTTCCCAGTAAAATTAGTAAGCAGCAATCTACAAGGAATGTTGATAGTGGCTATTAAGCAGGGGTGCTATTCAGCAGGTTCCAACAGGTTCTGGAGAACCGGTAGCGGAAATTTTGAGTAGTTCGGAGAACCAGCAAATACCACCTCTGGCTGGCCCCAGAGTGAGGTGGGAATCGAGATTTTGCAATATCCTTCCCCCAGGAATGGGGAGGGAATGGAGATTTTGCAGTATCCTTCCTCTGGAGCGGGGTGGGAATGGAGATTTTGCAGTATCCTTCCCCTGCCACGCCCACCAACCCACACCATGCCCACCAACCCACACCTATAGAACTGGTAGTAAAAAAACCTGAATTCCACCACGTTTATTAAGCCTATCTTGTAATCTTACAAGATAAGGCAGTTAAAATGCTACTTGTGAATTATAAGCAGATATGACTAACAAATAGCTAAGGGAATGAAAAGATCAATTTATATTTCTTTGTTGTACCTCACCCACGGCCTGTTTGTAGCAGGCTGTTCATATTGTGACATAAGTACTCAAATACCATATCTATTAGAAAATGTTCAAATTATCAAACAATTGTTCTTATTTCACACACTCATAAGATAATGCTCTAAATTTTGCAGTCTAAATCTCAACAATATGTGGATTGTGAACTGCCAGACATATAAGCTGAATTCAGAGGTTAATGGATAGTAAATAGAAAGGGCAAAGTAATTCCTGTACAATATCTATTTTTGTTGCATTACATTAAAGCTTTTGACTGGAAAATCACAATAATCTGTGTATAGTCCTTAAAACATGGGTGTACTAGACACCCCATCTGTTTATTGAAGAATTTGAATGATGACCAGGAAGCAACAGTTGGATTGGTATATGGAGCAACGGAATGGTTGAAAAGAAAGCAGTCCTCCAAGGAGATATATTTCCCTGTTACTTGCTTAAAAACAGAAAACAACAAAGACTACTGGATTAAAAAGAATAGAAATTGGAATTGTAACTTCTGGGAGAAACATCAACAATCTCAAATTGAGTGGTATGCCACTTTGGTGGTTGGAAGAAGGAGTTGTTGTAGCTGGCTTTATCTTCATAGTGTAGTTTCAAAAATTTACAGATTTCTTAAATATAACCAAGATAATCTTGGAGAAAGACTACAGTAACCCTAGACAAAATATTAAAGTGCCAAGACATCACACTTTGGATTTCTGAACTAAGAATCAGTTAAAAACAAGCTGCCCGATTCCAAATTGAATTCTAAATTGGATTTTGCAGTTTATGATCCTAATGGTAATCATACACGAAAAAGGCCTGTTTGTTTTGTTTGCTTTTCCTGGAATGTTTTCCTGAGACACCTATTTTCAAATGATAGAAGCTACAGTTTAAAAAGGTTAGATGTTTCTGTGCCCATGTGATACCTCAATGCCATTGAAACACTAGAGAAACCCTCAAGGTTTCACCCACAAGCTGTAATTCAAAACACTTGTTAGCAAATGAGTGGTTTTGTGCATTCTCTTCTCCATTCTTCTCTGAGAGCACAGCCATATACCATCTTTACCCTGCTGCCAAAATGCTTATCATTTTGTTTAGTAGATAACCTCCCAAGAAGTATGACCTTCCATAAGTTTCTTATTTCCATTGAGAAAATATAATCATTTTGGAGCAGCTAGATCATTTATGTACTAGAAGTAAGGCATCGTGAAGAATTGTAGAGCGGAGAAGGAATTGTGGAGAGCCACCCAAGAAAGACAAACTGATCAGTATCTGACATTTTTCCTTCTTGGTTTGAAGGAAGCCATTTTTCTGTAGTGTTTGGTTTTTATGCTTGTGGCTGCTTAGATTTACCTCTCCTTTAAAATCTGGATGAAACAAAGGAATGGTTGCAAAAATCTGGTAGAATTTAGCTTGTCTTAGCTTAATTTGTCTGCAAATAAGAAAGCAGGGGCAGATTCCTCGGCTCACTTTTTTCAGGTCCTTCTTCTCTGCTCCTTGCCTCTGCCATTCATCACTTCTAGCAGCCTGACTTATTTATCCGGCTGCAAAGACAAGGCACAGATTGCTATTGGTTTACGACCATTTATTCAACTATTTGAAGTTAGAGCAGCACTGAACAAAGGAACTTATGATCTGTGTCCAAAATTATGGTCATTGCAGCTCCCCCACAGTCATGTGGTCAAAATTTGGATGCTTGGCAGCCTGCACATACAATTGCAGGGTTTCAACTTTCCCTCTCCATCTATGCCCTTTTGGTCTCCTGCACTTCATGGTTCCTGATGCCCTAGCTGACTTTCGCCATGTTCTTTCTCCCATTGAGGATTGAATATGCCTGGCCTGGTCCTTCAATAGGCACCTATTGGTTGCTGCAGAAAGAGGTGGCTTCAGGGATAAAGTAGTTCTTCTGAACTAATTCTGAACCAATCTTGTTTAAAAGAGTTATGAAATTAAAACCCTAGGATTGTAAGTGGCCAAATTCTGATTTGTCTAAATCTGCCATGAAACTCATGTGACGTGTCAAAGAGGTCTTTTGCGTTTTGTGTTATAAACAATATCTGCTGTATAAAAAGTGCAAGGAGAGGAAGGGTTCAGCAAAGAGATATAACAGGTGTCCTATTCAAATTCTTACATAGCTGTGAAGTTCATCCAATAAACTTTAACTGATTACTTTTTCCCAGTGACATATATTTTACAGAATTTATGGAAGGATAAAATACTAGGAAGTGAAACATATAATCTGAGCTTCTTGGAGAAAACATGCCATGTAGATTGTGCACAATTGTGATGTGATGCATACTTTATTAAAAAATGAAACTATATTATAGACAATCACTTTACATTTTTCAAGCTGTTAGCCAAAAATAGTGAAAGTACAGAGTTAACTGAAACAAAATTGAAAAAACCCTACTAATCCCTCCTTTAAGGTTTTTTTAAACCATTGCTTAAGTATTTCTCCTTTTCTTGAATTTGTTATATATTGTTTTGCCTGATATTTTTTTTCATTGCTCCCTTGATTTTTTCCCCCTTAAAAGCATACTGTATTCCAAATGTTTAATACCTGTCTTTGAAATGTAAAACAGTCATTCATGCTTGAATTTAGTTAAGCTTCTATTATGAATATATATATGTATTGGATATGCCAATACAATATATTCTGTTTTGGGTTTTTCTTTCTTAATATAGTTGCCAAAGTTTCACTTTTCCAATGTTGTGCTCCTGTCAGTTTAAATCCTAGTACATTGTGATCTTTAACTATTCTCTCTTTCCTTTTAGTAAATTTCTCTGATTATACTAAACATATTTATGGTTTCAATTCAAAATTTATTTTTAAGATGCAGTGCACGCTTGATTGTTCATGACATGCTGACCCTCTTATGTCTTACTGATAGGCATCTGGTGTCCTGTACTGCATTGTGCTGCATTTGAAATATTTAATTAAACTTACTTTAATTAAATTTAAGTATTTAATTAAGCTTACTCTCACTTTTAAGATATATTTCACAGAAACCTAACCTTTTACTTACTTGCTTACATATTTTGGATAGTAGGAAAGAAAACATTTCTTTTCTGGAGAAGGTGGATATCTTGAGACCTCTAGTGAAAACGTTGGGTGTTGCGGGGATTTAGTATTAAAAATGGGAATTGGAAGGTATCTGGTGAAAATTAATTCTTCCTGTTTATTAAAAGCTGGATTCATGATTCATGAGAATTTATAAATGATTTAGGCAGCTTCATAGGAAAATCACTCTGTTGAGAAAGAATTATATTGAAATGCATATGTAGCACTACTTAATAATTTTGCAAAGACATGTAATATTTCAACATCACTGTGTGATTTTTGTTGTTTGATTAACTTTTGTTTAATTTTTTTGTCAGCCTGGCTTTCCAACTTAGTTTCAGAAGAATGCAGTTGGTAATGTAGTTTTCAGGAGGTAACTGGGAATATAGACCCAACTTAATCTAACTATCAAATGGCAGTCACACTACAAAAATCTTTTCTTGTGCTGATGTTCACTTTAAAATTATTTGGGAATTCTGATTGCCCTGCCTGAAAATCTAAGGATATTTATGGCATGTATGAATTTTTACTAATTAAAGCTGGTGTAGTGGCTGCGATAATAAATTGGCCATACCTAATAAACTCTGAATTGCTGTATTGCCTTGTTAAGTCTCAGAAACCATTTTTAGTTTCATATTTTGGCTAATGCTGCTAGAGCCCTTTTTAGTACAATCCAGAGGGCTTACAGTAACTTTTTAAACTCTGTTTCATGAACCATGCATCAAATGGTTATCCATACCTAAAGATGCTGAAACTATGCACTGAAATTATTAAAATAGACAATTTCTTAAGTTAGGTTGTGATAGATTTATAAAACAACTTTCTTAACCATTTCCAATCGCCCCATTGGCATGATTTCCCCAAAAGATTCACACATATGGTGACAAATATACGTGTCCCAGGATAATGTTGCAGAGTTCAATCTGGGTCGGTCCCTGGGACCAGAGGCTTAGTCTTCCAAGCTTTCAGATTCATGCTGGAGCCCATCCTCAGGTAGAAGATGGGCTCCAGCATGAGTCCAAAAGCATGGAAGTCTAAATCTCTGGTCCCGGTGACTGACCCAGATTGGATTCTGTCACACGCATGATTTCCCTCTATAAATCAGACTTGATTTATTCATTGGATGCTCATGGATATTTTTTTAAAAACAAAATCCTCTGCTTTAAAAGCTTTTGACATAAAACAAAGCTTATTTGCTAGGATTAGCATTGTCTCACCAAGCAGTCCAATGCCATAATTAAATGAATTATATTGATTTTAAAATTAAAAATAAAATAAAAAAAAATGTAGTTAATTTAAAAAGCTTTGTTATAAAAAAAATTCTTTTAATACTGCCACATTCCAGTATACCATGAGTATAGACTCATGGTTGTGGGATGCTGTAGTACTATATTTTTAACACATGGATCTGAGAGATCAAGCCATGTATGGTAATACCACATCTCCATATTATATTGACCCCCATTAATGAAACTTTGAGCCTTTGTTGCCACAGTATTAGTCTTCCTTACATTTTTCTTTTTCAAAATAATAATATCAGATTAAGACCAGAGAAGATTCTGCAATAATGTTGCATATTCTTCTGGGATTAGCATTTATCACTAGGCAAAATGAGACTGTATTTGGATATCATAAAACAGCAAACTCGTGTGATCATCTTCTTTTGCGCAGATCATCTTTTTTTTTCTTTAGAATTTTCTGCCTTGCTGATCAAAATAGTTTCCCTAAACCGTGTGCATCTTAATTTGGTACTGATATTGCTGTTTCATTTACTTTTTGGGGGCAACAGTGTCTCTTAGTCTGATCATATGGCCTTTAAGTGAAGGTCACTTTTACCTGGATTTGGGACCACTTAGATTTATGTTGGGGTAAAATATGTACTGCTACATTTTTGATACACTTCATAAATTTATATTCTACATAACTTCAATGTAGCATGCTTTGCTACATTTTCCTATGTATGTTACTGCTCCCATCTTACAGTTAGCGTATTTTTACTTGGAAAAGGACTTTTCTAAATAGTTTTTTATTAAAGTCTTTGCTGTCTTGAATTTACTCTTCCTTATATTGCAGTATTGCTTTGGCCTTGGCGAAAGATCTGTCAGAAGGATGACAGATAGTTCCAGCTACTGTAACATTGAATTGTATGGTTTGATTTGGTTTAATGCAGATTTCTGTGTGCCAATGAATGTCTGAACTTAGAAAACCACCTTTGTGACCCTAGAAATATGTATAGATGTTGTGCTTCCCTTTCCCTTTTGTTGTGAAGAAAAACATTATTGTAACCAGTAATTTCTAACACTAGCTAAGCATTTTGTTTGCAAAAGCTTTCAGTTGGGATATTTGAAATTGTGTATCTGCAGCTTTGTAAAAAATGACATCAAGAAATATCACTTTGTGAAGTTCCGTGGGAAGTAGGGGGAACTGAAGATAACCTTGACAAAGAACAAGGTACCGGGGAATAGAGGATAGAAGATAAGGAGAGGGTGGGAGATTACCAACATGTCCTACTGAACCAGGGGTGTCAAACTTGATCTTATTGATGCCACATCAGGGTTGTGTTTGACCTTGGGGGCCGAGGTGGGTATGGCCAGGATGGGCATGGCCAGCTTGATGTCACTCATATTGGGGGCCTCTGCGGTGGCCTGAGTGCTCTGTCAGTGAAAATGGTCTCCTGAGCTCCGTTTTCAGCCGTGACGGCCTCCTGCCACCCTCTGCCGGTGAAAATGGAACTTGGGGTGGGGGGCTCGCTGGCAGAGAGCAGCAGGGGGCCATTGCGGCTGAAAACAGAGCCTGGGAGGGCTGCACATGCCCCTCCCAAGCTCCATTTTTGCTGGCAGAGGCACTGAGGGCCAGTCCTTTGCTATTTCTAGGGCAGCCCTGCAGGCCAAATCTAAGAACCCCGTGGGCTGGATCTGGCCCCCGGGTCTTGAATTTGACACCTGTGCTCTGGATGGTGCTTCTTGTGTGGAGACTGCAGGACAACAGTTTCCCGTAAATTTAAGCACTGGGAGACAAAGGGATCAACCAAGTTGCTTGCAGGTGTGGCAGACCCTTTTAAAGAACACTAACATAGCAAACCTCACTTTTTAACTACTTTTGTAAATTGCCTATTTAACTATCTTAAAGCTGTTAGAGACCTTTGGTACAACAAGTCATCAGGTAAATTTAATCTTCGACTTGGAACAAAAGAAAAATTGATCATAAGCTTAAGAATGTAATGAATTTGAGATAAACAGTGAAAAGCTAAATATGTTTTTTTTTTATCTAAGAAACTTATAAGTGGATTAATATTCCAGATAAATTTGGAATATTGACTTTTACTATAAGTGTTTGGAATTAACTAAAACAGTTTCTTATGGGAAACAGGCTTATTTTGGCTATCCTGGCTACTGTAAACCACAACAAAGATAAGTTATTTTATGATTTTAGAAGCTGAACACTAGAGGGGACTAAAGATTCTAAGAAGGGGAAAAATATAAGCCTGTTCTTGATGTCAGTTAATACTATGATTTACAAAATGCCAAAATATATTATCAGAAACATTAAAGGAAATCTTTAAAGAATGGAGCCAGAAACTAGTAACTACAATATTAATACTATCAGTAATGATATCTGCTTCTGTGGATAAAAAGATATTAATGAAGAAATGACAGATGTGGAACAAATTTTGTCTGAAAAGACAGACAAAGTACAGCATGTGGAACTACAAATGGCTATTCAAGA
The DNA here is from genome assembly GCA_012654045.1 of Ptyas mucosa. Lineage (NCBI taxonomy): Eukaryota > Metazoa > Chordata > Lepidosauria > Squamata > Colubridae > Ptyas > Ptyas mucosa. The sequence continues at coordinate 9,111,413 of WNWU01000030.1, read as the reverse complement.
GAATGATTTGGAAAAGGACCCTTTACAAAAGAAACTGGCTGAAATTTTAAAAATTAAAAGGGAAATACAAACTAAATGAATGACTTCTTGACATCCTTGAAGAAATCTGCAATGGGGTAAAGAAGATTAAAGATAAATTAAATCCCATGACAATATTTGATTGAATTAAATAAGACTCTTAGAACTAAAGGGAATAAATAAAATGGATTTATTTAATCAAGGTTAAAATAAGACATTTGTTTTGCACAGTTATGGTAATGTTTTGTGGACTTTTTGTTGATACCAAGATTGAAAAATTGATCTGCTTATTAAATGATTAATTAATTATTAGCAGGTGTTTAATAATTTATTTATTTCTAATCTTATAAGAGTGCAGAGTTACTAAATATGTTTATATATGTGATGAAGGTTAGAAGTCACTCCTTTTATGTATTCATTTTCTTTTACTTTATTGTATTTCTTGTTTATCTTTTTACTGCAGCTTTTATTCTTTTCTATATTTTTTATTTATTTATTATGCCATTTGAATTTATTCATTTTTTACTATTGTAATAAAAATTCTTATTAAAAATTGCATTAAAAAAAAGAAATGTCACTTTCTTTTTTCTGCATGTTTTTCAGAACACTTTTCCAGAGAAATTTTAAGCTTTGGTTTTGTTTTCTTTGCTTAAAGGTTCTGCTTGAGCCAGGAGTGATTCAGGATGTGCTTGCTGCAGGTAGCCATCTCCAGCTGCTGGAAATGCTGAGTTTATGTTCACACTATCTTATTCAGGTAAGGATAATGAAATGGATATTTTTCTTTGTTTTCCTGAGCTCAATTCAAATGTTATATAGGGATGATTTTCAAAGTACTTATAGCTCAACATGGTAATTACCAGGAATTAACATGGATTTGTCAAAAAGAAGCCTTGCCAGACAAAGATTCAATAGATAATAGCAATAGCACTTAGACTTATATACTGCTTCACAGTGCTTTTACAGCCCTCTCTGAGCGGTTTACAGAAACAGCCTATAGCCCCCAACAATCTGGGTCCTCATTTTACCCACCTCGGAAGGATGGAAGGCTGAGTCAACCTTGAGCCTGGTAAGATTTGAACTGCCAAATTGCAGTCAGGCGGCAGTCAGCAGAAGTAGCCTGCAGTACTGCATTCTAACCACTGCGGTTCTTACTAATGAGTAAGGTGTATCTTTAATAATAGATTTAATAGATTATGAGTAATATATATCTTTACCTCACTAAGCCATTTGACAAAGTTATGATTGGCAACAATTAAGTACGGATTTGGTGGTATCACAGTGAAGATACACTGCTTTGAAAATAGTGCTCAAAAACTGCTCATTCAAACATCAGAGAAGGTTCCACAAGATTTAGTCCTTTGCTTGTATTATTTTGTTTTTTTTTTTTAAAAAAAAACGCACATAAGTGGTTGGAAGTAATACTTACCAAATCTAAACATGGAAGAAAATTGGATGAAATACAGGGGTGGGCTGCTGAGGGTTCTCAGGGGTTCAGGAGAACCTCTAGCTAAGATTCTGTGCAGTTCGGAGAACCCCCAAATCCCACTCCTGGCTGGCCCCGCCCTGCCCACCCTGCCCCGCCCCTCCCAGGAGTCCTCACGCGACCCGTTTTGGATGCAAGTGCAGGGCACGCACAGAGGCTCGAGGAGGGCGAAAAACGGGCCTACTGGAAGTTCGGGAAGGCCAGAAATGAGGCCGTTTCCTGCCTCCAGAGGGTCTCTGGAGCCTGGGGAGGTCGTTTTCGCCCTCCCAGAGGCTTGGGGAAAGCCTCCAGAGCCCAGGAAGGGCAAAAATGCCTCCCCTTTGCCGTGGTGCAGGAGGCCGACTAGGCCACATCCACCCAGCAACCGGGCAGAGGAATCCCTTGCTAAAATTTTTGAAGCCCACCCTTAGCGAAATAGTGTATTAAGTAGAAGGCAGAGTTAAATTCAAATACCCTAGAAAACTGCAATAAAATTCAAATCAGTCTTGATAGTTTAAAGAAAGAGGCTGAAGAACAACATGCAATTTAATTATTTATTTGTTCTTAATTAAAGGTATTTCTTATAATAAATACTGACTTTAATTACCCCTACAACTTGAAATGAAAAACATTCACAATTAAATTCTTTTTGTTAAGTTACAGTGGTGGTGATTCAGCCTTACCGAATTCATTTTTTTAAGAATTTCATTATTAGCATTTTGGTACAATTTCCTGCTCCATACAGAGATCCAAATTAAATGATTCACAATAAGTAGAAAAAATAACCTCTCTGAGAATTTTTTCAACTATTGAACTGCTCGTAATGTTTTGATTTTTTGTCTTAATATTAAACTAGAATATGTTTCATAAAACTTAAATAAATTGTTCCATGCCTTGACATAATTGATATAGGACATATTTCTTCGTTATGACATCTTTTTAAGCACTTATCATAATTCATCCATCATAACTATCAATTCTATTTCTTAAATATGTAAATAGAATGGTAGGTTTCCCTTCAATCCGAACTGAGAGAGAAATTAGCATACCTGCTGCTCACTGGTCCGCACGAGTGGCGGGAAAAATAAAGCGATGCCTTAAAGGATCCCTTAAAAGAGAGCACTGTCAGCCAGCCAAGTAGTATTTTGTTCCTATAGAATTAAAGACCTAAGTCACTTACTGGAGTCTTGCCTCTTCCTTTCAACCTCAGCTTAACACTATTTGCAAGACTAAACATTCCTAGAACTTTTAATTTATTTTATAGGATTTATTTTCAGGTCTTCTAATCGTACACATTGTTCCACCTGGACTAAATCCTCTTTAAAGAGCGGTGGTGTCTGGTGGACAAAATACTTAATGTGTAGTCAGACCACTGAAAAATAAAACAAGATCAAGACTATTAGGAATCGATACATTAAAAATTTGGCCTAAAATCGATTGGTGTATTTTACATCCATAATACCTTGTTGACTTATGGTCAATTGATAATCAATTACTTTTCTAAGATCTTTTTCACAAGCATAATTGCCTAGTTGAGTATCTTCCATAGTGTATCTGCCCATTTAAATTCTGTTTCCTAAATGAAGTGCTTTGCATTTCTTTGTGTTAAATCTAATTTTGTTTTTCAGTAAATATATTTTCAATATATATTTCAATATATAACAGCTTTTAAGCCCATATTGGTAGGAAACTAATATCACTTTCACTCCATTATATAACTAAGGTTAACAAATATGCCCAGTGATATTCTTAAAATGAGGAAAATAAAAATCATCATCAAAATATCAGAGTTATAAGTGATATATATAATCCAGGGAAAACCTGGATATTTGTTTTGCCCTTCAAATTTAATTTGTTATTCTGTTTAAAATATTTAACTGGAACTACCTAAAAAAGCATATAAAACTTTATGAAAAAGTAATTTTTATGACATTATTACTTTTCATAATGGTCTTAATACCTTATTTCCTCTGGATCATACACAAATATTTTTGTCCACGAAATATTTTCCATTTATTTTCTTAGAGATAATAATCTCCAAGTATTTCATTAATTCTGGATGATGGACAGAGCTTATGTTTTTATCTACATCCATTAGGACCTTCTTTACAATTAGTATAATATAGTATTTGATTTATTTCTATTGATTATATAGACAGAATATTTACCCTATACCTATGGAGTCCTTGGTGCTCTGCGAGGTTGTTTACTTGCAGATCTTTCCTTATCAGACTAGATAACATCTTCAACATTGAAATTTTTATGTAGTTTGGTAAGGAAAGATCTGCAAGCAAACAGCCAAGCTTGGAGAACATCAGGAACTTCACTGTTCAACCCTGAGCTGCAACATTTTCTATTGCTACCCAATAACTATTTAATTTCTGCAAATTTACAGAAAGAATGTGAATACTCATTTTAAAAAAACCCATAATATTATCTATATGTAACAGCAACTTACATTCAAATTTGGGTAATGAATTACTTGAATTTCCCCAGTTTGTCTTATTAAGCATAGTGAGGTTTTAATATGAAATTAAGGGAGATAAAAGAATCCTTGATACGTGCCACTTTGCAATTTAAGTACCAGTGAGATAATCCCATTAGTAATTACTTGAGCAGAGGGATTAGAATAATAAGCTGTTATCTATGAAATAATTTCTGTAGGAAATCTAAACTTCTACATTTCTTGAACTAAAACATAATTTGCAGGACTGTATATTGAAAGCTTTTTCTGCATCCAACAAAGCTAAAAAAGGTGATAGGTGTTTACTAACTAACAAAGCTAGTATGTAAACTGTCAGTTTAATTTTATCTGGGTCATGATGTATTTATAGAATCAGATTACGTAAGATTGTTTATTGTAGGTAAATAAACTTCTCTAATCTTCTTGCAATGCATCTGTTAAAAACTTAGCAACAGCACTTAATAGAGATACCAACCGTAATCGGCAGTGGATCAGGTCCTTATCAGCTTTCAAACTTTCAGTTATATAAGCTTCATAATAAGAAAATGACAGGGCCTCCTTTCTCACCCCCAATAAAAAATTTAATAAATTTTCAAAAGTATAGAGATTCCTTTTTTATCCCATTCTCCATCTGCCCCAGGGGCCTTTCTGGATGCTGTTATATCAATAATCTCATAGATTTTTCTGTAGTGTTGTAAATGCAACTAAATTCTCTGAGTTAAGATTCCTGAATGACTTATTGCATTTTTTAAAAAATAGCTTGTTGCCCATAACTCTATTAGGGTGGCACGGTGGCTCAATAGTTAAGATGCTGAGCTTGTTGGCTGGAAAGCTGGCAGACCAGGTTAAAGACCTGAATGCCACATGATGGAGTGAGCTCCCATATTGGCTCCAGCTCCTGCCAAACTAGCAGTTCGAAAGCATGCAAATGCGAGTAGATAAATAGGTACCACTTCGCTGGGAAGGTAACAGCGCTCCGTGACATCATGCTGGCTACATGACTGTGAAAATGTATTTGGATAATAATGGTTCAATGGCCTTGAAACGGAGATGAGCACTGCCCTGTATAGTCGGCAACAACTAGTGGAATAAAATCTGTAGGGACTCCTTTTTTATAATTCTTATTTGTTGAATATAAAACCTAAAAGTTGAAAATGAATTTCATTATAATTTCTATGAATTAGCCAATTGAATCCCTTTAATAGACATTATGTTACCTTTCTTGAGATGTTTTAGGTGAAAACCCAATAACTCCCTGTTCCAATATGTTTGTTTCATTGGTTTTATTCCAGATTCCATTTCCAATGCATATAATTGATCTGGCTGTAATTTAACGAATCTAAAACATAATATGCATTCTGAGTTTGATTTGTAGAATACACTTTCAGTGCTTCTTTTAATTCCAATTTTCATATTCTATGCTGCAGCGCACACATCTTTTTCCTCCAGGAGGTGTAGGCTATTATCTCACCATAAATATATGCTTATCCCAATCTGCCCTTTCTATTTATTTGAGAAAAAAAGAGTAAAAAAACCCACTGTATCTTTTTTTTTGTGGTGGTTCAACAAATTGAGAGTCTTCCAGCAAAGAATTATTAAAATACCATCTGATGAGATTTTACTTTTCAAAACCAATGATAATACTACTGGTGTGTGATCAGAAATGAGCTTGTTTAATTTAGTTTGTTATGGTTGTAGATCAGAGTAACTTAAAATAATAAAATAGGTACATCAAAATTGAAACATGAGTAAAATAATATATCAGAACCCATACAAAAATTACATTAATATAAAATACTTGCATGTACACTATCTGAAGCAACTGTTTACATTCCATCATAGCCAGTAGAGAGAAACTGGCTGTATTTCCTGAGGTTTCTACCTCCTGATCAGCTCACAGGAAACTGAGAGATCATTGTCAATCCTGCTTAAATACTGAGTTGTGGTGGGAGAAATACATGTACACACTGAATTTCTCTATAAAAAAATACAGTGCAACACTGCATGATCTACAGTTTTGATTTTCCCCTATCTAAAAGTCAAGAGTAGATGCTATTCTTTAGAAATGTTGCAAGATCTGTTCTGTAAAATAATAGACAGATGAGCAGTTACAGTGGCCAATGTAACATCTCTTCTTATAAAATAAAATAAAATTAAAATTAATTTAAATGAGTAGATGATACATGCTACAAATGCTTGAGTTTCAGTGAATGCTATTCCAGCCTCTGCTGAAAGGACTGAGTTTGGGATTCATTGTGGAATCAGGAATACATCCTTTTAAAAACCCAATTGAACAACTTCTAGAAAACTTTTTCTTGTAGTCACTTATTTGAAAGGCTGTGCTTCCAACTTTGACTTTCAACACTTTCTGTTCACTAGATACATAATTACCTTCTTTCATGTGAAAAAGTCTAAAAATGTTCACTTTCCATTAATCCTGTTGGGAGATTAATACATATTGTAATATTTTTTTCATGCAGGATTTGTACTAATTCTTTCTGCATTTTAAACAAGTTTCATTTAAAAGTTGCCTTTTCTTTCATGACTATTTTTTCCTCAAGATTAGTTGTTGAAGCTATCAAATGATTTGTCCCTCTTTCAGAATTCTCGTTTATCTTTTTTCATTCACTAATTTCTCAGTTTTCATCATAAACAAATGAAGGCAGGGCGGAAGACTTTGGACAATACCTGTATGACAAAATCGCTCAGATCCGGGGGGATTTGGACTCCGACTGGGTAGATCAAGGCAGGGTGACAAGTAATAGTCTTGAGAATATTATCTGGGGAGAGTTTGACTCTGTGACCCCCGATGATGTGGACAGGATTTTGGGGGGACTTAGTGCGGCCACATGTTTACTGGACCCGTGTCCCTCCTGGTTGGTACTGGCTTCCTGGGAGGTTACACGAGGCTGACTCCAGGGCGTTATCAACACTTCATTGAGTGAGGGTCACTTCCCCACTGCCTTGAAAGAGGCGGTGGTGAGGCACCTCCTCAAGAAGCCGTCCCTGGATCCGGCAATATTGGCTAACTATCATCCTGTCTCCAACCTTCGCTTTATGGCGAAGGTTGTTGAGAGTGTGGTCACGCAACAGTTTCCACAATTCCTGGAGGAAACATCTTATCTAGATCCGTTCCAGTCAGGTTTCAGGTCTGGGCACAGCATGGAAACAGTATTGGTCGTGTTGGTTGATGATCTCTGGAGGGCTCGGGATAGGGGGTGCTCCTCTGTTCTGGTCCTGTTAGATCTCTCAGCGGCTTTTGATACCATTGACCATGGTATCATGCTGCATCAGTTGGAAGAGTTGGGGGTGGGAGGCACCGTGTTACGGTGGTTCTCCTCCTTCCTCTCTGAGCGGTCGCAGTTTGTGTTGGCAGGGGGGCAGAGGTCGACCTCGAGGCCTCTTATCTGTGGAGTGCCACAGGGATCGGTCCTCTCGCCCCTTTTGTTCAACATTTATGTGAAGCCGCTGGGTGAGATCATCTGTGGTTTTGGGGTGAGATACCATCAGTATGCTGATGACACCCAGCTGTACATCTCCACCCCAGACCATCCCAACGATGCCCTTGAAGTGATGTCCCAGTGCCTGGAGGCTGTGTGGATCTGGATGGGGAAGAACAGGCTCAAGCTCAACCCTTCCAAGACTGAGTGGCTGTGGCTCCCGGCATCCTGATATAGTCAGTTGACTCCATCACTGACTATTGGGGGCGAGTCTTTGGCCCCCACAGAAAGGGCTCGCAATCTGGGAGTCCTCCTGGATAGGCAGCTGTCCTTGGAGGATCATCTGACGGCTGTGACCAGGGGGACCTTTTGTCAGGTTCGCCCGATTCGCCAGTTGCGGCCCTTTCTTGATCGGGATTCCCTGTGCAGTCACTCACGCCCTTGTCACCTCTTGCCTTGACTACTGCAACGCTCTCTACATGGGGCTCCCCTTGAGCACTCGGAGGCTCCAACTGGTCCAGAATGCGGCCGCTCGGGTAGTGACGGGAGCAACATGGCGCTCCCATGTAACACTGCTCCTGCGCGAGCTGCACTGGCTCCCGGTGGTCTTCCGGGTGCGCTTCAAGGTGTTGGTTATTATCTTTAAAGCGCTCCATGGCATAGGGCCTATTATCTGCGAGACCGCCTACTGCCACAAATGACCTCCCACTGACCCGTGCGCTCCCACAGAGAGGGCCTCCTCAGGGTGCCATCAGCCAAACAATGTAGACTGGTGACCCCCAGGGGGAGAGCCTTCTCTGTGGGGGCACCTACCCTCTGGAACCAGCTGCCCCCTGAGATAAGGAGAACTCAAGACCTCAGTGCCTTCCGCCGTGCCCTTAAAACCTACTTTTTTCAACAAGCCGGGCTGGCTTAGGAAGTAATTTTAGACGTTTTTTAAATTGGTTTGTTAATTTTTAAAATTGGAGCCAAATTTATATGTATTTTTAATTCTTAATATTTGTACTGTATGTTTTTAATTCTGGCTGTTCACCGCCCTGAGTCCTCAGGGAGAAGGGCAGTATATAAATAAATAAATAAATGAATGAATGAATGAATGAATGAATGAATGAATGAATGAATGAATGATGTATTCTTAAACCATGTATCTGAAACCTATCATTTTCTCAGATGTTCATCTCTCCTCATTCTCATTCATTCTTCGTCTCCAAATGGCCTAGGTACTTTTTTTGTATTCAGCTCACATTTATTCAGGATGTTATGGATTTTTTCTCCAAACTCATTCCCTATTCTTCCATTTTCACCATTCACTAGAACACAACAAGTATTTATCACTAATCTAAGGTTTCATACTCCATCAGTAACAAACTGGATGATATCAATACATACTTTCTGGTACATATTACATAATATTTTTTTCATTTAATGTATGCCTTACTTCCCTGCATGCATTCTTCAATTCTGTTTCACAAAACCAAACTATCTTCATGCATACTTATGGCATTCTTTGTCTTTCTTTTTATTTCACAAAAGCCCAACATATCTATTTTGCTTGTCTGTTTTCCTCTATTCATTAATTTATGAGGGGGTCCTTGGTGCTCTCTGATCTTGGTTGCTTTCTTGCAGACATATTGTTATCCAAACTAGGTAACATCATCAAGAAAACAACCAAGTTCATAGAGTACCAATGACTCCTCATTTCAGCCCCGAGCTACAAATATTCTCCTTTATTGGTATCATTAATTTATGCCTTTTCTTTTCTTAAATACAAATTACAATGTGCTCCGTATGCCTTAGTCATCAGTGGTAGCTACCCTGTTTCCCCCCAAATAAGACATCCCCTGATAATAAGCCCAATCGGGCTTTTGAGCTCATGGCAGTAAGACCAAGTGCTTATTTCAGGGTTCAAAAAATTATAAGACAGGTTCTTAATTTCGGGGAAACACGGTAATCGCCTTCATAGGTTATGATGATGATAATACTAAAAAAAGTATTATCCAAAAGTCTTTTATCCAAAAGTCATGGTTAACCTCAGTGAAGGACCCATTCTTCTATGCCGGGTAAGCTCTATAATAAACTACTATAATATTGTTTTCTCCATTTCATTATTTAGGAGGTACATGAATTGTCCTGACACTCAGGGTGTAGTCAAAGCTGAACCATTCCAGTGCCTTGGACTGGCCAGCCCTCTGCACAAAATTTGGTCCTTATGGTTCTTTCTATTTACTCCCAGTATTTGTTCCCTCTTTCGGAGTTTTCAGAATTGCTTACAAGAAGATATAAGTCTATTTGAATTCAATTTTTAAAAAATCATTTAATAAAAAGTTAAAAATAATTTAAGAAAGTAATTAAAATTTAATTAATCAAAACAAGAAAACTCTCACAGTGTAATGTTAATTTCCACCAAATAAAAAGTCCTGATTTATGACTGTCTATAGGCTTTGCCTTCAGGCAGTTACTTTAACTAATACAGTAGATTTTACAGGGTGAATAATTCTTTTCCTTTAAAAAAAAAGTCAAACAAGAGATAGGAGTCATTGGATAAAACAACTTCCTTATGGATATGCATCAAGAACTTGCATTTGAATATTCCTTGTTTCTGGTATGATGAGATCTGTACTGTATGATATTGAACTGTACATATTTCATGCAATATATGCTTTAATTTATATTTTTTTGATAAGGAGAACTGACCAATATATGTAATTAAGAGGTATCCCATAACTCGCCTCAGATTATAAAGAGTTCCAGAATACCTAAGAACTGTCCATTTTAGAGAAATCCCTATTATTATTACCAATGAACGGTAGATGGCAGTATGAGTCCACTAGTCTGAATAAATTAAGGCATTAGAAAGGGGGGAAAAATGAAAAGAAATTATTTATTTTGCTCCATATTAGTCTTGTGACCTAATCAGTAAAAAAGTCATTATTCACACAACACTGGGCAATATGCATTGTAATTTTTAACAAATAATGGGGAACTGTTAACGGTTTCGCAGGAAATACAGCCCTGTCTTGTGCAGCAATGGTCATTTATCATTGCACTTTGTGAAATCTCTCATTTGTTCTAATTTGAATGTAAATGACTCTAAGGTTTTACAAATAAGGTGACAGACTCACATAAATGTAATTGCAGGGTTCATCTCTCTCTTTTTATATATCACTCATTAAGTTATGAATTAAATACATCGTATTAAACCAGGGGCATGTCCAATGATGATATTGTAATGGCAAATTACTCCATGCTATTAGAGGTGTATTTTTTATTCATGGACATTAATTTGTCATTAAACGGCATTAGTTTAGCACTTTTATGTGGGAGACGTGACCTGAAAGAGGAGACTTGCTGCTGTAATGCAAGAGAAGAGAAATATGAATACCAGATACATGTCACTCTTTAAGCTCTTCAAATGAAATGGAGGAAAATTTATATCAGCTTCTCTAGGCCTATCCACCCACATGAACAAATTCTTTTTTAAATTGGTTTTTATCCATGTTCAGAGACATCTCTGAAGAATGAGTAGCCTTCATTTTAAAAACCCTGTTTCCCATTCAAAAGCTATGGAGAGAGGTGAAGATGGGAAAATGTTAAGTTCATTTTCACAAGTCTCCCAGATCTTTGCTGAGTTTTGATTGATTACTCCTTTCAGCAATCAAAAATAGTGACAATAATCTATTTTACTTTTAGTAAGGAAAAGTAACTTAATTGGTAGGCCAATGTTGTATACCATAACAATATAGAAAACAAAAAATCCAAAGAGTTGCCTTTTTTAAAAAAACAACACCCTATTTGGATTTAATTGACTCCCTCAGAAATATTTAACCAAAAGTTAAATTGATAGGAGAAAGGAAGACTTTAGGCATAAGGAATTAATTTTTAAACTCTGTCCACCCTTCCTTCTCTTCAGTTCTGCCAGTGAAGAAGGATTCACAGAATATTTGAAGTAGTTGGTATCTGTATGCATCAATAATTAGTTGTGTATCGATGGTTTGTGATGTGTGTATACTAAACATGAAGAAAGATACTATAAGTGGGAGGAAAATGGACCCTCAAGTCCCAAGATCTTTCAGTCTCTCAACCAAGGTTAAAAAGAAAGCTTCCTTTTTCTAGTATTCTTCAGGCATTGAAGGAGACAAGGGAGACCAAGGTTAAAGCACATGGGCATACCTAAATTAAAGTAGCACTGAAGTGACAACAGGCCAAATACTGAAAAGAGAAACAAAGGCAAAATGGCGAAGAAAAATCAAGAGAGGAAATACGGGAAGCCATGGGATGCATTTGAATATTTAACCGCACTCATGGGATAATAATACCATTATATTTGCCATTGTCTCTAAGAATTAAGTCTTTTAGGACATTTCCCCAAATACCAGTGATGGTGAATTGAAGATGCCAGAAAACACTTAACATTTGGTCTAAATTCCTTTTTGTGTCCGTGGGTTTGCCCCCTGTAAAGCATTTCTATTCATAGAGGTAAAATGACATTTAAGACTTTGAAGAGTTGATATAGCTGCAGTGTTTCAATTCCTATTTTCACTAAGACTGACTGATTCTCGGAAGCATTTCTGTGAAATCTGGAAAAAAAAAATCATAGAGAACCTTAAATGGCTTTTCTGAATTCAGTTGTAGGCTTACATTTCTTTTTACTGCATTTTGCATTTAGTAAATCTAAAAAATACTATGTTCTTCCTCTCTGTCTCCAAGCATGTGTAATTGCGTATATGTATTTGGGAGAGAGGGAAAAATTATATATATTTTATGTATGATTTCCACATAATTTTAGTAAATTGTCCACTGAATTACATGTGTATATACGTATATTGGAAATGGAGCAGTAATACCTTGACTTACAACTGTTCTCTAATCCAAAAATAAAGCAGGTGGGGTAACAACTGGGTATGATGCCTTGGATATTAATGGCTTGGCTCAGCAATGGAATTCTAAAGCTGTATACACTTTTTCTGTCTTAATTATGCATTCATTAGAAGCTTTTATACCCAACAGAATAAAGTAAATATTTTTTGATCTCTGTAGTGTGCTCCCAGATTGTAGATTTGCACAGCAGGGTCTTGATAATCTGAATAAATTGTATTTCCCCAAGGAGTTTATCTTTCAAATAAGGTCATAAAGAAGTACAGCCTCTCCCCATAGTTCTCCTTGTGTTTTTCTTTCCTTTTTATAGCACAGCACACAGGAACAGAGGTATATTGTACTCAGTTCAGTTGTGTGCGTGGTTGTGATTAACTTTCATTTATCAGCCTGTTATTGATATACATCCTTTTCTGTGGCATATGCAGTGATTTTTTAAAAAAAAACAACAAAGGAAAAACAAATATGAAATGTGAAATAATTCTAAAAGAAAAAGTTCATTTGTTGTTATACTATGTGGTATTTTACAACACTGTTGTTATGTGTGCATGTGTGCGTGTGTATGTGTGTATGTATACATCAGGGGTGGTATTCACTTACCTTTGCTACCGGTTCACAAATGTGAGCACTCGCGCACGCCTCCTCCCCACATGCACAGAGGGTCAAAAACAGGACGTGATGACATCCGGGCAGGTGGGCGGAGCCTCCTGTTGCCGCCGCTACCAGATCACCTGATCCGGATAACGCTGACTGAATTTCTCCACTGGTATACATTTGTACTGTAAAGAAATACCTATTTGGACCTGCATGTCATATAAATGTATAAAACATGTACCGCATTGTGAAGTAGGAGAAACACTCTGAAAAATATCTTGGTAGTTAATTCATGTTGCCAATCTAATATGATAAAATTATTTATCAATGTATCTTCATTGTTAAATCTCTCAGTAAATTATTCTTATGCATGTTTACTCAAAGCTAAGGCTCAATAAATTCAATAGTATTTCCAGAAAATTGTTCTATTAACATTGAAAAGTCTATGTTTTATTGTTTACGATAAACTTCTAAGACGTTTTGGTGGTTGGCACTATGCTTAGTCTAATCAATAATAATACAGTATTATAATTATAGTACACCCATTGTCAGCTTCAATTACTATGTAATTTTTGCACACTGAATAAATGTTAATTTGTATAATAAATAAATGAGCAATTTGTACATGATTTAAGCAGGGGGTATAATATCCCTGTTTGGAATTTGTTACATTTAGTTGAATTCTACCATGAAAATATAAGGAGAGCAATTTCAGTTTAGTTACATGCTCTGTTTTAATTATAAGGAAAGTAAGCAAGGTAATTATAACACAGTTTGTTTATTTATTACTACTCTTTGTATGCTGCCTGTTAGTTAGTGTGAGTGTTGAAAAGTGGAATAGCCTGTTTTCAATAGTGACTGTGATGAATGATTAGCAGTGGCCTTGTTTACTTGTCAGACTTAAGAGTGAACCTGGAGGCTAGTGATTCCATGTAAGATTTGAAAACTGAATGGGGAAAATTGTTGTCTCCTGAAGTTTTCTATGGTATAACAATCCCACCTAAAAGTAACAGTAGTTCAGCATAAGGTAATAGAGATTGGAATGCTGGCTGTTGAGTTAGAGAAAGAGGACAAGTGCAGAATGTTGAGGTTGTTCAATGTAGAAGATTAAGGGAACAATGGAATATGCTTGGGAATCTCTAAAACAAGTTACCTGAATGGATACAGTAAATTGTACAGTTGCAAGAAACAGCTGTGACTGGATTTCAGGCTGGGTTTTTGAGATATACGATCATTAGATTTGGGGCAACGTTTAAAATTTGATTCAAATTATGTTTTATGAAATAATGCTTTTGAATCAATATTTTGAAACAATTCCTAGCATCGAATCAACTACCGTTTAATCTTTTTTTAAAAAAAATTCTGGAATGATGGGGATTGACTTTGTTAAGTCTCAGACATTGTGAATGTGGACTATGCACAGGGGTGTGTGATATCTGACACTAACACAATAATTTGGAGGCTGGTATGCTGTCTTTTTTCATTCTTGCAATTTCTAATTTATAAGGGGTGGAAGGGCAATATTCCAAAAAAAAAATAAATATTGTGATTATGATACATAACTAGCTGAAACTGTTGAAGGATTAATTTTCTCTGAAAGGTTTACGATCCCTGCTATTTTCACCCAATTATTCCTAAAAAGAAGACTCTGCAGGCATTTTGATGCTTCCTCAATATAAGTTAACATTATTTTATCAAATAGATGGAAGAAATGTGAATCAGTTTGAATCAAATCAGATTTCAGATTTTAAATTCAAACTGGAACTTACTTAAATACTCCTAATTATTGCTAGTTTTCACTGGTTAGAACCCATGTCACCTAAATAATAATGTAATTGTAAAATAGTTTAATGTACGTAGGAGATTTGCACTTCTTGTAGGAATATCCTTGGTCCACAGGAACATAGGCAAGGATAAGAACCATTCTGGTTAATGATCTGAACTTTCATTTATGAATAGTAATACCTGCAAAACTTTGGACATTCATTGTAACATATAGAACAAATAATACATTTAAAAGAACTATCACAAACTTTGGGCATTCATTTCAATGTACAGAACACAGCTCTTTATAAGAACTATCACAAATAAATACATTCATAGAGTTGGAAAGAACCGTTCAGACCATTGAATGTAAACTTTATAAATACTATGATCCAAGTGACCCAAACAGATGTTCAATCTTCCACTTGAACACATTCCAATATAAATTAACTCATTATGTTTCTTGGTATTTGGTCCATTGTCAAATTGCTCTTACTGCTAGGACTTGGTCTTTAATTTTTACAATAATCCAGAATCTGACTTCTTTTAAGTTAGGAGTTGCAATAAAAAAGCAAGTTGGAATTGGTTTGTGATTGTGAGGAGGTCCTGAGTGAGAATTAGAGGGTCTTTAGAGAAGTTAACATGGCAGTAGTTCACAGCGAATGTGAAAGTCAACCATGAGAAAAGTCCTTTGGATGACTTTGTGGTTCAGTGTAGGCCAGGGCTAGGGCTGTTTGCCTGTCAAGAATCAGTGGTGAGCCATCAATGGAGTAACTGCAGCTAAAGACTTCTGATCAGTTATTTGGTGGTATGCTGGTGATAAGCTGGAGGCATTGCCACACATCTGATGAACATTTGTCAATGGTGTGCTGGCAACAGCGATGGAACAATGTTTTTCAGGTGATGGTAGCTAGCTTAGTTGGGGTAACTTTTCCATTTCTACTTGTGGTGATGGCAAATCCAGGATTACCTCCCTTAGAGTTTTGGAGGGCCTGAGCACCCAATGACAGTTTTGAGTAACACTGGAAACATGAGTAGTATGGTGTACTGACTACAGGATTTATTTGTGTTTTGTGTTGCCATGAGGCAGTAACTGCCATTGGCAGTAACTATTTTATCTCTTAATAAGCCACAACACAACTCAGAGGCATTGAAAGGTTTGTGGATGGTTCTGTTTTACAGGGGCATCATGGTTTTCCATTTTCTACTCCAAAAAACTGATTGAAGATAAGAATAGGACCTGTGATCCACATCAAAAGTGGGCATTGGTGGACAGTGTTGAGAAATGGTTGTGTCTGGGCTACATTTGTTTCCTTTAGTGAGAGACATAGAGAATGATAGTGATTCCCCCAGTACTTCAGGTAGGCATTTCTGAATATAATTTAATACTCTCTTCATTATCTTGAAGAGAGAAAGGGTAGAGGATGATGTTGCATCCCCAAAACCTGCTGAGTCAGCTAATTGAATGTTTGTGGTGTTAAGGGGGTCCTTTGTGAGCAAATGTATTATTGGGGGAGAGATGTGGTGGAATATGTTATTCAGCTGATGAAGCTGCATGCCAAAAAATGGTATGCTAAGTTGTCAGGATGCATATAGCTGATTGGATAACCTACTTTTCAACCAGCAATAAGCCTTTTGGAAACAGAATGATATGATAACAGTTGTATTAATCCTTGGAGTTAACTGAAGCACGGTTAACGTGGTTACCTGGAAGAGTTAGAATTTGGTGATCCTGAAGAAGTGAATAGGGTCCTTGTGATTGAAATGCCTGTATATTAGACTCATTATGTCTCCTGGTTGATTAAGGTTTCCCAGAAGATATTTGTAGTTGCCTTCAGGTACATCCAGGTAGTGTTGATTATTTCCTTGAGGGATGGACTGGTTCTTCCAGCTCTTAAAAAGTAGTGGTCTGTCCTGCTCTCCAAAAAAAAAAAAAAAAACAAAAAACCCCTCAATCCAGCAGTCCTGGACAGTTTTAATCCTAAAAAGGTAGACAGTTTGCATCTCCACTGGCTATAAAGGAAAAAGATTATGCAGACACTTTTCAGTTGGAATTCGGTTTGAGATACAGTACTGGGCTAAGTATTGATTGCACTTGGTAGATGACCTGTGCAGGATCATGATTGGTGATAGTACAAATATATTATAAAACTAGATATCTCAAGGTGGGAAAACAGGAATTTTGAGCTCTGTGTCTGCTTGGATTTTGACAGTGAAAATCAGGAGCTGAGATCTAGGCATGCATGGAGGATTTTAAGCTATGTGTCTGCTTGGATTTTGGCTGTGGAGATCCAGGCAGGCACGGATTGGCAGGGAGCTCTTTCAGCTAGCCCCCAGAGACAAAAAAGGAGTACTCTCGGCAGGCAGCAGCAGCTTGCAATCTTCCCTGCTGGCTTCCCCATTAACTTTCTGGGGAAGCCTGCAGAGAAAATTGCAAATGACAATCACATGGTCATGGGGCACTTGACAACTAGTTGAAAATGCAAAAGCACTCAGATTGCGTTCATGTGACTGCAAGGGAGGATTGTAACATTTTATGATGGTCATAAGTGCTTTTCAGGCCAAAAAGCCCTCTATAGAGGCTTTCGTAACTTTGAATAGTCATTAAGCGAAGACTATCTGTTTGTGGCTTGCTTTCACTCGTGCTGTATTTGGGTTATTGTGTATTGTGGGTTGTGGTTTTTTTTGTTGTTATTTGTCATTTTACTTTTATCCTTTTAAGCCTATGTCAGCATCCAGATCAGAGGTGGTATACAGCAGGTTCTGACCAGTTCTGGAGAACCGGTAGTGGAAATTTTGAGTAGTTCAGAGAACCGGTAAATACCACCTCTGACTGGCCCCGCCCCCATCTATTCTCTGCCTCCTGAGTCCCAGCTGATTGGGATTTTGCAGTATCCTTCCCCTGGAGTGGGGAGGGAATGGAGATTTTACAGTATCCTTCCCCTGCCACACCCACCAAGACATGCCATGCCCACCAAGTCATGTCCACAGAACCGGTAGTAAAAATTTTTGAATCCCACCGCTGATCCAGGGTTGCTGTTCACTAGTTGGTGGCTATATCAATCATTCAAAAAATAAAAAAATAAAAATAAAAAACTTAAACCCAATTTCTATATTCTGTTCTCTGGTATGAAAGAAATCATACCTCAACCATCTTCTGTGTAATATGATAGTGAAAGAGGGCTATCCTGTCTCCCTTGACTCATCATTTTTCAAGGCCGAACATACCCAGTTCCCTCAATGTCTCATTATTAGGGTTAGTTTCTAATCTCTTGATAATTTTTGTTGATGAAAATGGGCTTCATTTCAGTGCATTATTGCTGAAATAAATTACTTTTGGGGCTCCTTAAAAAAACAAATATCTCTCTCTCATATATATTAAAATGTGATGCGAAAAGGCAGATAGCAAGGTCATGTTTCAAGCAGCTGATTTAATATTGGTGTGAGGATGCTAAAGAAAGTTAATCTTTTTAAAAACTTTCTATACTGTTATCATTATGTTCCCAAAAGTCTTCTTGCTGATTGGAAAGTAGGTTATCTGATCAGCTTTATGCATCTCACCAACTCGGCATGCCACTTTTGGCGTGCAGCTTCATCAGCTGGATAGCAGGGTAGCACACTGTATAATTTTAAGTCGAACAAGTGATTGGTATTACAGTGACAATAATTCTGTTGTAACAAGACTGATAGTTTCCAGGATTTAGAATTCAGAAATACCATATTTAGTCTTCAATGGACAAGGATACATTCTAATATGAAATCATCATCACCATCTATCATTGTCATCACCATGTGGGGAAAAATGTTTTTCTTTATTTTTTATTGCTTTTAAAATAATTAAAAAAACAAAACAAAAAAACAAACACATTGATAATTATAATACAAAACCATATGTTCTCAAAGAAAAAAATGCATATAAAAATGCTTAAAAATAAAATAAAATAAAATAAAATATAATAAATCATTACAGTTAACAATTCTAATTCTACATATACATGTCTAATGCAGACAAATACACACACACACACACACACACACACACACACACACACAGAGTAGGTTTTTTAAAAATATATATAGCCCTTGACTTGCAACCACAATTGGGACCAGAATTACCAGTTGCTAAACAAGGTGTTGTTAAAGGAGTAGCCCGCAGTTTTACAACCTTTTTTTGCCACGGTTGTTAAGCGAATTACTACAGTTATTCACCGTAGTGAATCACTCAGTCGTTAAATAAATCCAATTGGCTTGTTGAAAGTCAGCTGGGAAAATTGCAAATGGCAATCACATAACTCATGGATGATGCAGCAATCATAAATTCATGCTGATTGCCAAGCACCTAAAATTTCATAATATGACCATTATGATGGTTGTAAGTGTGAGGACTGATCATAAGTCACTTTTTCCAGTAATTTTGAATGGTTGTTAAATGAATAGTTGTAACTTGAGGACTACCTGTACTTATCCATATGTATCCATTCATAAGTAGCAAGTATAATCAGGTGTTCAAACCATTGAGTAAATGGGCCCATCATTTATCTTTCGAGTGTTGCAATGTCAGACCTTTAGCTGTAGTAAGGGCACAGAATACATTGATGTTGCCCAGTTGTCAAATTCCATGTATGTAGGTATGTAATTCAAGAGAATATTATTTTCATATTTGGGCACATGCATGGGGGGGGGCAGAGGGAGTGTGTGGGGGTCATGTGCGCATGCGTGGGGGGCATGGTGGGTCACACATTACACTATGGGTGCTGGCACATACCCACGCTGTCGTGCGTGCTTTCGGCACATGAAGAGAAAAAGGTTAGCCATCACTGACATAGAATATGTTAAAATTCAACTGTGTTGTCTGTTAGTTGATACAAAGTCAATATCTCTACTTCCATCCAATTCTTCCATGTTATCATCTTTTTCCCAATTTTTAAAATTAA
Source organism: Ptyas mucosa (assembly GCA_012654045.1). Taxonomy (NCBI): domain Eukaryota; kingdom Metazoa; phylum Chordata; class Lepidosauria; order Squamata; family Colubridae; genus Ptyas; species Ptyas mucosa. Next base: position 9,091,865 of record WNWU01000030.1, on the reverse strand, counting down.
GCTTTCTCATAAGGTCAATTTAGCATGAATAAGGGAGTAAAATATATATATATTTTTAGACATTACATTCCAGAACTTTCTAACTGACATAATTGTTTCCAGAAATACTAGCTCCAGACTTGGAAAAGTAAATCTTCCCTCATCAATTGCAAATTGCATTTTTGTAAAGATATTCTTGGGATTAAAGAATACCTTACAAATTTTGTAAGCAAAGAATTTATTTTCTGAAAATACTTTCCAGATAAATAAACTGGAATTCCTCTCAAAATATAAATTATCTGGGAATAATATTCATTTTGAAAGTGTTCATTTTTCCCCAAAGGGTGAGTTTTAATGACTCCCTTCTATTGATATATATATATATATATATATTTTTTTTTTAAATTTGATTTATATGCCGCCCTTCTCCGGAGACTCAGGGCGGCTTACAATGCGCTAAGCAATAGCCTTCATACTTTTGTATATTTATACAAAGTTAGCTTATTGCCCCCACAAACTGGGTCCTCAATTTACCTACCTTAGAAAGGATGGAAGGCTGAGTCAACCTTGAGCCTTGGTGAGATTCGAACCTGCAATAATTGCAGGCAGCTGATGTTAATAACAGGGCTTTAGACCACTGTACTATCCAAGGCTCTTTGGATATTTGAAGAAAATTCTATATTTTATTTATATTACTGTACTTGTTATTAATTTAATTTTGTCTTTTGGTATATATATACCTCTACCACATGGAGCAAAAATGATACATGATAATGATTGAGAGTGCATTTAGAAAAAAAGGACAAATATGGTAACTGCTATTAAGAACATAGCTGTTCACATTGATTGGGATTGGGAAAACTATTCTAGTTGTTTGTATTTTGAAAAATAATGACAACAATGTCATCAACAATGGTATGTGCCATATCACCATGCTTCTAAAAATTTTGGAAGTGTGTGATGTGCTATCTAAGATATAAACCAAAAGATCCTCTTTGGAACTGATTGTATTGTTATTAGCCTTTGATAAGGAGTGCCAAAACAAACTAACTCAGGTTAGTGGTGGTTCTTTATATTCTCTTTGTGTTTTGGTGCTGAATAGCAAAGAACAGCAAATGTTCTCATAAAGGACACAAAAGAGGTTTATTTTGTAGAAGAAATCAGAGCATTTAGCAGTGTTGATTTGAATATTTTGAAAATACATTTCCATCTGTTGTTACAGGATTATCCTAAATATTGCCAACATTTAATCCATAGAAACAAATTCTTTCACATCTCTATCTGTAGTTGTGTTATGAGATATAGATAGTGATGACATAAAATTGCAGTAGTAATTTATTCTAGGTTTAGCATGCTAAAATATGTTTATTTGCAGGAGGACAACTTTTTAAGTAGAATGATATTTCAATCTGAAGTTATCTTCCACTATAATTCTATAAGTTTTTATTAAATTCTCATTCCTTCTAAACAATTTTTGTGTTTTGTTTTATTTGCCCAGGAGTTAAATAGCTTTAATTACTTGGATCTCTATAAACTTGCTGATCTTTTCAACCTAAATCTGCTGGAGAAAGCCGTGGTTGATTTTTTAGTGAAACATCTCTCAGAACTACTAAATAACCACCCCGACGAAGTCCTTGCGTTGCCATATTGTCTCATCCAAGAAGTTTTTAAAAGTGATCAACTCACGTCACTCAGCGAAGAACAAATCTGGCAGGTAATGTACAAAGAATGATTAAACTGTTCAACGACTAGTATTGTACATCCATAACTAGGGAACTAATTTATTGATTGATTAATCTTATGACTGTATCAAAGAAAATAAAACAAAGTGGAATATAATGTCTATTTCCAAAATAAAAAGACTACAGCAAATGACAAAAAACAATAAAAGAAAAGCATTAGGAATTAATTATTAGTGCAATATTAATTAATTATTGCCCCGAGGAAGCACTAGGGGGCATTCTGAAGACTGCTTTACTCCTTTGACAAGAATGCAGGTAAAACGTCACTGTTTCAGAAGAGGAGGGAGAGGTTGATAATATCCCAACATACTGAAGGCCTTCATATGCCAAGAAGGGGTTCTAAAATAGAGTAGGGGTTAACAAATACAGTTAATTGGTTGGGGGATTATATTCTCAGCTTTTGCTGCATAGCTTGTATCTTTACATTCTTAGCATAAGAGGCTCTTCGTATTCAATGCAGTCTACTTTACAGTTAGAAAAATACGCAGGGATAAGCTGAAATATGCTTTGCCAAAACCAAAAATAGATGTTCAGTTCATTTCTCTTATATTTAGTAATATTAGTCTGTGTATAATAACTATCAGTAGCAGTTTCCTTGAAGGACAAGATATACATCCCTAATAAGTAATTTGATGAAGTTGATCTTGGAGGAAGCAGCTGATAAATTGGCATGTCAACATGATCCTTTAAATCCCATAGTTATCACACTTCCTATCAGTGGAGATTGTCTGAAGTGTCCAAATGTCTGAACCGGGCTAAAATATAAATAGGCTTTGTCTGATTAAATTGAGTTTCTTAGTAAGAAATCTTTGTTGTATTTAAGTAGTTGGCTTTTCAGAACTCAAAATTCAAAGTAAAAAAGATGCTTTGGAGCGTATGGGACTATATATGTAGTACCTCTGTAGATGTAGCACCTGAAGGCATGACATGAAGCAATGGATGGAAACTAATGAAGGCGAGAACCAACCTAGAAATAAGGAGAAATTTCCTGACAGTTAGAACAATTAATCAGTGGCTTTCCTCCAGAAGTTGTGAACGCTCCAATGCGGGAGGTTTTTAAGAAGAGATGGGACAACCATCTGTCTGAAATGTTACAGGGTTTCCTGCTTGAGCAGGGGGTTGGGCTAGAAGACTTCCAAGGTCCCTTCCAACTCTGTTATTCTGTTCTGTAGATACTCAAATGAAAAGTTTTTCTGGGATTGTGCTGAAGCTGTGGAGGCCAGTTGCATAATCCTGGCAGGAAAGGGCAGCTTCTTTCAGAAGAAGGTGCTATGGATGAGTGCCCACTGCACTCTGAAGCACTTTTTTATGTTTGAATCTGAAGCGTTATACAATGCTATTAAATAATATATGAGGATCCTCATCTCTTTACACTCTGCCCTGGAAGCATCTTAAACAGAAGCAGGAACTTCTCATGAATGGTGGATTCTGGCTGAAGAGTTTTAGTTCAGTGCCATTGTTTTGGAGCCATTCAACAGTTCAAAATTTCTCCTCCTTCCCCTACTTTGAGCAGGAGTGCAAAATTCACATCTCGGGGGTGGGGGTGGGGAGCGAGAATGAGTTTACCACGTTTCAATGAGAGAAATGCAAGTGTGGAGTTGTCAGAAAATATGGCTTATACTGAAATGCAGTAGGATCACCATTTCCCCAAGTCATGAAGCATTATGAGAACCAGAACTTTTGCAGAACATTATGGTCTGTTTCTCCCCCCCACATGCTGCATGGTTCACACAGCTATTTTTGCTTTTGTGCTTCTCTGCTGCCTCGCATTTGGTGTTGCGAATAGTGCGTTTGGTTATGACAAAAGTGCTGCTTTCTGAGTGACAGCAAATGCTGCACTGGCCATTCTAGGTGTTATTCTAATTGCCTCTCTAATGGTTACTAATGCCGTTACCTAGAATCTTTTAAGCTATTTTACTGCTGTGGGCAAAATGAATGAAACCAGAATTTCATTCCTGGACCTCTAGAATGAATTAAGACACACATAAATATTTGCCAATTTAAGCTTTGAGTGGGAAGTAAGTAACTGTTTTTGTTTTATCTTAGTAAATAAGCAATTCCTTCACAGTCAACCCAATACATGAAAATCAAATCAGGGCTGCTCTGTAGCCTCGAGTGTAGTTAAGTTCATCATTTTTGTTAAGGTTATACTGGTAAAGCAATATACCATGGAAGAATCTAATATTCAGCCCAGGGTGAAGATTGGGTATGCCAGAGGATTAGTGTCAGGGTGCTTTAGAGAAGTGAAACTTGATATACAGGCTGGAGCCAGAGCTACAGAATCTCATTAAATTGCTGAATTGTTCATTACTGAGCACTCTCTCTTTAATAAAGTGCTCATTGACTTTGACAAATCCCCATCCTATGTCTTAAAGGACAACAACAGGGTAAGAGGCATTGGAGAGGGAGGGGGCTCCTGGCTTCAAATTTGGGTGGGGGTATTGGTGGAAAAGCAGTAGGAAAGCTGGTGAAGAATACTACTCTCGTGTGTTAAATCGGTGAGGTGTTGGTAAAAGCCAGCTGCAGCCATGTTGTGTATGCACATGCATGAACAGGAAGAACTCTGATTTAGTATTCCCCCCCAAGGCATCATCCACTAGTTGTGCTTCCAATAAGCATCGACCACAAATTTAATGGTGTCTCTGCGCTTTCCTTTTCCCAAGGGCAGGGCGCTTGGAGTGGATAGCAATATTGCCTAGGCATAAATAATTCCTACACTCTTGTCACTGAAATGATGACTCATATTCGGTATACTGGCTGAACAATTTAGAAGAAAAATATTTATCTTGAATATTGGTAAGGCCAGGTTAAAGACAGATACGATGGTGGCTATCATGGAGTTCTGGTCACATGATCCTTGTGTAGATAGTTTCAGAGTTCGTACTTTGCCAGGAAATGTCCCCTATCTGTTATAGCCAGTAAACAAGTGCTTAAAAACTTGGTAAATGTTAAAAAAAACCTCTGGGTAGAATTTGAATATAAGAAAATGCTACGATGCCAGCATTAGCATACTTGAATTCTTATACACTAAAGGGTTTTTTTTCTGATGAAAACACAGATGCCTTCTTTTCAAAATCAGACAGCAGCGGCATAAGTATCACCTTGCAGGCTATGACCCAATAAAAATCACATCTTTTTATGAAAATATTTTGGACTTGCTGTGTTCAACATCACAGTTAGAGAACAAAATGTAGAAAATCACAACATATTTTTTTTCCTTTATTCTATGTTAATTTTCAAAGTCTGGCTCAGAAAGTAAGATAAAGACACTCTTTAGAGAAATTGCAATTTCACAGCACGTAGATGGATTACAACAAGGATTGTCTGTTGCAAAAACCTCAGGACAGCCAAGGATCTGATGAGTATCAACTCTGTATTCTAGATGTTTTGGAATTCTGGCTAATAAATTTCTGCCAGCCTAAAATATTATTAATATTATTGTTTGGTCCCATAGTCAGCCAGATAGTTAGACTGAATTTGGCATTTTTATCTACCTATTGGGTTAGGCAGATATTGTTAAAGGTATCATAGCAGGATGTAAGCTGTTCCAAGTAGAGCTGCCTTTTGCAATTTACTGACAGTAATTTTGTCAATGCCATAGTATTCAAATGGTATCTCTGTTGTTTTAGGATTGCACCCAAGGTGCCTATTACTATTGGTAGTATCTTTGCTTTCTTTTGCCACAGTTCTTCTACTTCTATTTGCAGTCTTTGTATTTTGTTATTTTCTCTCTTTCTTTGTCTTCTCTTCTGCTGTCTCCAGATATTACAGCATCCACTATCCAGACTTTTTGTCTTTCTTATCAACAATCTGTTGATAAATCTGCTGTTAAATCTGGGGTGTTATGTGGTGCAGACACACAGACACACGTCAATTGAAAAGTAAGGCTTTACACTATATATACAAAGGTTGAGGTAGCAAAAATAGTTCCTCTTATGGTTTCATGCTTTGTGGCTTGTGTGATGAGATTTTAAAAAAAGGAGAGAACAATTCTCACAATCTAACAGCCATACTTCAGAGACCATCCTAGATGAGGAAAACCTGGTCTGGGAGCAACACATATCTCTCTCCCCTGCTTCCCCATTTCTGTGTTGGAAATATACTTTCTTAGAATATGCTATGCTGTTCACAGTTCTTGACTTTGTTGAATAGAAAATATATTATCACCAGTTAGGAAAAGACTGAAATAAAAGGAGATAACAGCACAGCAAGCAAGCAACATTGAAAGAGTGAAGCACAGCAGTTTGTAGGAAGACAGGAGGGCAAAACATGAAGACGTCCTGTGTGGGTGTTCAGAATTGTGGGAGCTATAGTCCAAAATACTTGAAGGACCCTAGATCACTTATTCCTTACTTTATTGAATATGTATTATTGTGTTGACATATTGTGTTGTCTTTTGGTTTAGACAGCTCATTTGAAGAATTATGAATTTGGAAATGGGAACTTAAAAAGACAAAAGTTGAATTTGATTCATATGTTAACAATATGTTTGGTTATTTTGAATTTAGAATAGATCCAAATATGTCATAGTGTGAAATCCTGATTTTCAGAATGTGTCTTTATTTTGTAACTCTGTGGTAGGCCTACATTCTTTGCTTCCATTTTTATTTTAGAGGTAGAAAAATAATAAAAACAGGAAAAAATGTTCAATGTCTTTTGGCTGGTTGCACCAGAAACTTGATCTGCATACATTCCTAGTCTGTATTTCGATTGATTCTGGGTAAGTCTGATATAATCAGTTATGTTTTTCTGCTGATTTTACATAGTAATACTATAATCTTAAACATACAGATAGTTGTTAACAATATTTAGCACAATGACTACATTTGAATATGTCTTCTAGAGGTCTTTCTGTTCTTTTTCTACAGAATTGAAGGAAAAAAATAGAGTAGCTCAGTTTCAACATAAGATATTCAAGGTTCTTAAAAAGTCTTTTATTTCATTAGGATTTAGTTATATCTAACCTCTCAAGGTACCAATTATGTAATTTCTTAAAACTGGTAGGACTTAATGTTTTGTCTCATGAATTTGGGAGCATGCATACAGTATATGCAATCCTCTAACCTTTTTCACAGACGAAATTGTTTTATAACTTTTATAATGATTTTTTTCTGAACTATTTCAGCAGTGTTTTCTTACTTAAGCTGACATAATAGGGGTATTCTTTACAGATTCTTCCTATGTTTATTTTTAAACACATACACCCTTATAACTATGTGATAGTTAAAAGAAAAACTACCCCTCTCTTTCATTTTTATTGTCTGTTTTACAGATCAACCAAGCATTGCTGAAATTCATTGTTTTGCTTTATTTAGATAACTACCATATTTGAATGGTCAATATAGATTCATTGCCAGAATTCAGAAATGTCCCCTATATTGGTGTGCTTCCTCTATCCTGGAAGGCTGAATATCAGAGTATAACTAAAAATATGCTTTCTTTGCCTTTCTAAAAAGAAAAAGAAAGTGTGGTTTTACACTTTGGTCTGGGGTTCTGAATCTACATACATGTAAATAAAAAATCATTAAAATCAAAGGGCATGATTTCAAAAGGAATATTTTTTCGAATTTAAGGTGGGGTTTTAAAGTGTATGTGCTTCAAAAAGAACAGTGGCTTAATTTAGCTCTTGATCAGATTGACTCCTTTTCGAGATTTGGCCCCTCATCTCACAATGAGAGTTCATTTGTCGTCAGTCAAATCATGCCGACTGGCGACTCCCAGGGGGAGGGCCTTCTCTGTGAGGGCTCCAACCCTTTGGAATGAACTGCCCCCGGAGATACGGAATATCCCTGATCTCCATGCTTTCTGCTGTGCCCTCAAGACCCTGATGTTCGAACAGGCGGGGCTAAACATATGAATATGTGAATGATCTTTTAAAATGTACACCGCCTTGAGTCCTACGGGAGAAAGGTGGTATAGAAATATAATAAATAAATAAATAAATAAATAATTTCCCCTACATTCTGGGTGGGGTGATTGGCTCAAGATCAATCCTAGCAAAACCAACCAAGTAGCTGTGGGTTGGGGGGAGCCATCTGGAATCAGGAAGTTTTCATCTTTGGTTCTAAATAAGACTGCACTGCTCCAGGCAGACCTAATGCATAATTTGGAATGTCTATGGAGATTTTCAGTCATCCAGGTCATGGTTGTCCCAAAGGTGCCTTTTTAAGAAGCAACTGGACTTTCTGGTTTTTCTTTGAAGATGTTTTCTTTGAAGAGCTGAAAAAGCTTCTTGGATGAGCAGCAAAACATCTTTAAAGAAAAACCAGAAAGTCCAGTTGCCTCTTGAAAAACCATATGTTGGGCATAATTTGGAAGTTTCTCAGACTTCTTAAAGAATAGGTGGCATCTGAGGCTCAGAGAACCTTTGTACAAATTAATCTTTTATGCCAGTTGCATCCATTGTTACCCTACGCAGTGTCAGTCATGCCTTAGTCATCTCATCTGTTATTACCTGAACACGCTCAACATTGAGCTACCCTTCAGACCACTCATATCACTAGTCTAGAATGCAACAACCTGAGCAGTTATGGTCATACCTTAGTGTTCCCATGTAACCTCACTGCTTTGCAAAGTGTATTGGTTCCTCCTGACCTTCCAGGTGCAATACAACATACTGCTTATTTGGGAGATCACTTGTCTCAGATTACTTCTGCCCTTCTGATAAGATCTGTCAAAGATGGGCATGATCCAGGTTCCTGCTGCAAAATAGTGCCATCTGAATAAAGAAATGAATTTCAGATACTCTGGCCAAACTTTAAGAATGAGCCCAGGGTTGGATACTAAGCTTGTTAACTTTGTAGAATCTTATTCAAAACATTTACTGTGGACTCTAATGCAGTCTGTTATAAGAACCTTAGGGCATAGGAACATATTTTTCTACCAAGAGGAACATTTTACTATAGTGTTGTATGCCGAAAACAGGTCCTCAATTGGCTATTGCAACTTTCTGATTAGAAAATTAAAGCAGTGTAATTATAGCTGCATAATCTCCTACGATGCTGAGCTTTAGTCCTTGACTGGGCAGTTCATAAAGTGCCCTATTATTTTCTGTTAGCTCTTTGATGATATTCTTTTTGAAACTGATTAGAGAAGGAAAAATCATCCTTAGTTGTAGTGTTCTGTCTCCTTTCCTTTCTGTAAAAGTTGAGCCCATTCCATTTTTTAAAAACCTCACAATAAGCTTCTGAAATAAGTCTGAGAAATAAGCATACTTGGTGGTTTTTAAATGGACTGATCTACATTTTTGAACTCAATTTGTCTTTCGTTGATTTCTTCAACCACACAAATTTTGTCTCCTGTTCTATTCTATATTAATTCATTTGAAAAGTAGCTTCCTGAGCGAGAAGATGGACAGGCTGTCAGTCCAGCAAGAATTCTGAGACTCTTTACATTATTTCTTTCCAGAATTCTGTTGCCTTGGAAGGACCCAGGGGATATACAAGTAAAGTAAAAAGTTGCTGGTTCTCCAAACAGCATTGGTTGCTTTCCCTTCACTTTTAGCTTGGAGAGGTGAAGAACATGAACAGTCACATCACGGAATGTTTTTAAATATAGAACACAAGTCAGACTTGAAACAAAATATTTCATGGTATTATAGCTTCATTGTATTATGTAGTCTTTCACATAAGACTACAGCTGCTGATCACTGCAAGAATTTCAAAAGATTGGTGACATGAAATACAATAATAATGACTGCTTTACAAACAAAGCAGGTCAGTATTACTGCTGAAGGATGATCTTCTGCTCTTCAGCCAGATACAGCTGCTTATTGCTACTGCTGTTTCTGCTGTAAGTCAGTGATCTGTTAAGCATCTTTGATCATGGGAATGTTTTTTTTTACATGCTACACAATAATTTCCTTTAAGCATCTTTAAGTTCCATTGATTTCAGTGGGAAAGAGTGAATTGCACACTTAATGGCTTCCCATGGAAACTAATGGGACTCAAGCGTATTTAAATTAGACTGGATCATGCTCACTTAACATTGCTACATTTACATATCTGCCAATAGTTAATAAGCCCGGGGGCACACTAATATTGCTGTAGCTACAATTAAGGTAGGTGCATGTAAAAGGACACGGAGATAAATTCTGTTTGCCGGGTAGGTACAAACTGGAAGTAAATTTATGAAATATGAAGCTCTTTGAATTAGCTTCGGCCTTCTTTCTCTGCTTTGCCTTTCTTCAGATACAAATTAATCTCCTCTGCTAAGCCTCTTGTTTTGCTGCAGTGTCCTGAATGCTGATGTACTGTGGGGAAATACGATTGGCTAGATGTATGTGATGCAGCTCAAGAACATAAAGGTGTCTTGCAGTTTTCCACTTAAAACACCTACTTTGCTCAGTGATAAAATGAGGTTGCCTTTGGCACTTTTATTTTAATAGTTACTAGAATCTCAAAAAAAACAATGTGATAGAATTATGCAAAGCTAGCTAAGAGAATTTAGTGAGTTAGCAATGCCTGGAATATTCTGTTCCTCTTTCCTCATAATTAAGAGTATCAGACTGTTAGCTTTAATTCATAATAGATTAAGTAAGAACATAGTTCTGAAATTAGCAGCTCCAATATATTATTTATATTTATATATATATATATATATATATATATATATATATATATATATATATATATATATATGTATGTATACATATATGTATATACATACACATACATATCCCCCCTCCCTCCCCCCCCCTTTTGTAGTAAATTCCAGAAATGTTCTTGGTTGTTGATTTCCCCCCCCCCCAAAAAAAAAAGAG
>WNWU01000030.1:9045904-9077190 GCA_012654045.1 Ptyas mucosa | reverse complement strand
TAATAATAATAATAATAATAATAATAATAATAATAATAATAATAATAAAATAATAATAATAATAATTTGTAAGCCACCTGACTGTGAACAACTCAAAAGAACAATTGCATTTGCTACCATTTAAAAATGGTAAAATGAGAATAAGGAAATGAAAATCAACTAAATTAATATAGGGGAGAAGAGTACTGAACCTAATAATAACTATCCTATTTTCAAAAAGGAAGATTTTGCACATTTTGGAAATATTGAATAGAAACCGAATGGACAGAACCCCTGTAATCCATAAAAAGTAACTGATTGAATGATTAAAATTAGAATTCCTGTGAATGTTTGAAGAACATCCATACTCGTACCCTCAAAGAATTTTGAAACTTTCTTGTGTAAGGTGGTGGTGATTAAATATATAGATTGTTTCTCATCAGAAAATAGTAGAAGTTGTAAACTACAAACATAGAACATGCCCCTCCCTTTTTATAGTGTAGTATGACAACAGGAGTATGCCAGCATTGCTCTCAGTAGTTATGCACGTGGTGAGTACAAAGTTTGACCCAGATTTCTCCCAAAGAAATCCATACTATATGCTTAAAATGTGAAGTATTTAAATAAAGCAGCCATGTAGTCCATCCAAATCATTAAAAAAAAACATATTCAGTAATCTGTCTTGATTGATGCAGTATGGTCTAGGACAGCTAATACTCAAAGAGAGGAAAGCACCTATGTTGGTCAACCTTTAAAAAGGGCAACAAGGTCTTCATTTACTTAAAGATAAAGAAAGATTGCAGACAAGACCAGGAGCAGTATGATTCAATGAAATTTAAAAAAGGCTACTAAGCAAGAGAATTTCTTACGGGGAAGGGATTGACAGGGATTGAATTTGAGTTGAATTGGCTCAATGCAAATACTGTATGCCAAGCTAGTTCAATCTGAGCTGATTCAACTGAAAAATGTCCTAAGATTCCCAAGGCTTCTACAGTACTGATAGTCACTTTATGCCATTTTATACAATAGCAAAGGCCTCTTTTAAACAGCAATAACCGGAGGGCATTTTGGTCTATAATTTCTTGATGGTATATTTAGAAGACCCGGTAAGCCTGTGTAGTCTAAGCTCTTAACTGATCCATCAGCCCTTCTGGCATACAAATGGCCTCCAATATAGTTATAGTACAGGCCAGGCCTTCTTCATCCAACACTGCATGTTTTCCTTACCTTTTCTTTCCCTCATTTACATAATATTTACCCCCCCCCCACATTTCCATTTGTCGGAGGCACCAGCAAGAAGTGCTGCTGCTTTCTGCTTGTGGGAATCTACTTAGCTGCCATAAAGCATGTTGGGTAACCAGATGCTTGAGAAAGCCCACAAGTGTTCTTCATTTCCTCTAGCTATTGCCCCCCCTTCCAATAAGCTTTCAGCAGTATGCTTTAAACAGTTTGACTTTCCATGCCCTGCTAATGTGTATTTATTTATTCTCATTGTTTTTATTGGCTTGGAGCATCAGTGTTTTTCTAATTGGGGATATAAGCAGAAGCAAGTACCGATGCTTCTTTTTCTTAAGTCGCATATTGATCAAAATATCTATTGTTTATCTGAGAACTTCAAAACAGACAAGATTTCTATGTTTTGTTTTAATGTCTGTCGCTTGTTAAAAGCTCCCAGGATATTAATATTTGTGTTTATTATCTGGTTTTATGTTTTCTAGATGGATGGATGAATGGATGGTTGGTTGGTTGGTTTTTTAATGCATCTTAAAACCTTGTTACGTCCTAGTACTCCTGGACAACAATAAGCCAGAAAATTATTACACGTCTGCTCCACAATATCAGTTCTCCTTTCTACCATTCTCTGGAACATTACTTTCAGTAATCCATTGTCTATGGTTTTGGCAGTGCTACTGGACTATTTTCTCCATTATTTTCAGTGGAGTCTCTTAAAGTAGAAGGGAAACCTTTATCTCTTCAGTTTTTTAAAGAAGAATTGAATACCTAGTGTAATTAAATAGCTACTATGGTATAGTGGTTAAAATGACTAGAATAAGGGAAACACACAACCTTAGCCATGAAAACACACTGGGTGAATGTGGGACAGTCACTCTTTTTCATCTCTACCTCATGGTTTGTGTCCTAGGGAACATAGGAGGAAGAGAAGGGAATGCAGCAGATACCATTGTGAACTCTTGAATAACAGGTGGAATAAATAAAACCAATTCAAATATCTCCCTTTACGAATAGTGAAGAATAAAAAACTATGTCAGCACTGAACCTTCCTTTTTTAATATACTTTATTAAATTTCTATAAAAATAAAATATAAAAGCAAAAATTATTAAGAAGGAAAAAGATGGGGGAAGGGAAGATGCAGAGGATTAAAAGCAAAACAAAGATAAAGGGAAGCTTCTAGCTTTCTTCATTACAGTTACAAATATAAAATTCATTAACCTTTTGATCTAAAATTCAATAATACCCAGTATTTCTATAATCTTAAACATTTCTAATCAATTCCCAAAACTCCCTTTTATGACCCTGTATCAAATCCTAAAATCAATATATATATATTGTTTCCAGGAAAATGATCCCAAAGTGTTTACCACTTACAAGCAAAGTTAGACAAGAATTTTCCTTAATCAAGATAGCTAATTTCACCACTTCAATCAGTTTCATTAGTTTCACCATCCATCCTTCCATTGTGGAATCTGTAAGACTTCATCGCTGGGCATTACAAAAATCTCACCCCAGTTATAATGTTTAGAAACAAAGACCCATATTTTTTCTCTAACTGCTTATCCATCAAACCTAAAAGTAAAATCTCTGATTGCAAGTGTACCTTTGTTTTAAAAATTCTCTGAATTTTAAATGTATCAAATGTATTTGATCCAAGTAATTCTTAGCCTCCTTATATGTCCACCAGAGGCAAGAAAAGGTGCCTTCAGAATGATTATATTTCCAACATATGTTTGACACACCATTTGTATATATCTTTGTCAATTTAAGGTGTTAAATACCAATAATATATAGAAATTCTCTTTCAAATTATAGCTCAAAGTGAATTTCAATAGCAATATCACTTAGACTTATATATTGCTTCACAGTGCTATACAGCCCTCTCTAAGTGGTTTAGAGAGTCAGCATATTGCCTCCAACAATATGGGTCCTCATTTTATCAACTTAGAAGGATGGAAGATTAATTGTAGAGTTAATTGTAGAGTGAAATATCTAGGGAGCAATAGTTCGTTAAACGGGTTCTAGGTTACCAAGTCTCTGATTTATGCCATAGAGATTTTTTTCCCCTCTCCAATTAGATCTGGAGAAATAGAACCAACATATAGTACTTTGCGGCTATCCAAATCTGCTTTGGAGGATTGCTTATTTCTGGGAAAAGGCTGACCACTTTATTCCCACATGGAATCTCCTACTTTGTCAATATTCATTCAAAAAAGGAGACATGGGAACCGTTATCATGTTGAAAGGTATCATGGGGATTTCAAATAGTATGCAATATGTGGGAATATCTCCTTTACCATTAAAAATGATTTTCTGAAATTGAAAGAAGACATAGCAGGAAGGTGAAATTTTCAAATATTAAAAGGACTTGCTGATAGTTTGACTGAATCTCTAGCCATCTTTGACCTTCACAAAGCACTAAAAATGAGTATCTGGAGAGCTATAGAGCAATCAGTTTGACATCAGTTAGGAAGAGTCCAGAATAGATTGTTTCCTAAATGTTTAGAGATTGCTTTTCAATGTAGTACTTAGTTGAAGTCAGTATTTCTCCCCCCCCCATTTTTTTGATTGGGCACTTCCTTACTGGAGATTGTAGGCATTTGAAGCATATAATATACTGTATATACTGTAACTTAATTTCAACAAAACAAAGTAGTTCAGTATGGGCTGGATGGCATCCTTATTTGGTGAATCTAATTCTTACTTGAAAATTGTACTCAGTAAAAGCTCATCAATGTTTTCACATCAAAGTTCAGGAAAGTGTTGAATGGACTATATCCATGATGGCGAACCTATGGCACGGGTGCCACAGGTGGCACGCGAAGCCATATCGGTGGGCACGCGAGCTCAGCTCCGACACACATGCGTGTGCCAGCCAGCTGGTTTTTGGGCCTCCTGGGCTCACCAGAAGTCAGGAAACACACTGTTTCTGGCCTCCGGAGGGCGTCGGGGGGGAGGCCATTTTTGCCCTCCCCAGGCTCCTAGAAAGGCTCTGGAGCCTGGGGAGAGCAAAAAACGGGCCTACTGGGCCCACTGTGCCATCACGTGCCAAAAACGTGGGGAGAACGGGGGGGCGGGGCGCATAGAATTATGGATGTGGGCATGCATGCGTGTGATCCCACTGCGCTCCCCCCGCTTTTGGCACGCGATGGCAAAAAGGTTAGCCATCACTGGACTATATGGTCCTCTTCAACTGTTTTTTCTTAATGAAGTGGTAGGAGCAATGCTTACCATATTTGGAAATCATTTAAAATTGGACTGGATAGCTAATATGCTGTATTAGATGTATAAACCAGAGTTCCCCAACATCTTTTTGCAATCCTCAGAGCTACTTTAGGTTAGGTAGAGCCAAAGCTTTGAGCTCCTTTTTTATTTCTTGTGAAGCTTAAAGGAGTGAAATGGGCATCAAACCATGAGGTAAGGCATCCATTTAAGTTTGTAACCTCACCTTCCCACACAATTCTGTTAATTGTTAAGATTTATATCTGGCTTTCCTTGAATAATTCATAGCAACCTATACAGAGAACTCCATTTTTCCCCCAACAGCCACTGAAGAAAATTGGCCTTAAAGAGATTGAACCAAAAACTAAGGACAGTCCATGTGTCTCCAGCTTATATTCTGTGATGATACCTTCAACATCATCAAACAACATCTTTCTATCCCAGGTCCTTGGGAAGGACTCGATAAGTGGATAAAAATGCCACATCCAGTCTAAACATCTGACTGGCTGTACAACCAACCATAATAATAATACCACTCTTAGTTATAAGAAAGTTGCTGCCCTTTGTAGAAGATACAATTTTCTGCTGTAGTATTTGGAGAGTTACAAATTATTTATTTTTATGTATTTGTCAAATTTGGGAACTGCTCATCTTTCTCTCAGAGCAGCTCTGGGCGATGTATAGTTAAATGTGTAAAAAACATAAAAACAGAACATCACTAACAGGAATGGGGTAGAAGCAAATTCAAAATAACTTAAAAGGCAGGAGGAGGACCTTAGGCATTGAACATTCCTAGGCTTGTGTGCTGCTCTGCGATCTCTAGGCAAGACGGCAGAACCAGGTCTTCAAATACTTTTGAAAGGCCAGGAGTCAAGAGCATCAGTAGTGGGTTCCACTTACCTTTGCTTACCTGCGCAGAGCATCCGTGATGACGTCCAGGTGGGTGGACGGAGCATCCCACCGCCGTCACTATCGGTTCGCCCGAACCCGGGTGAACCGGTAGAAACCCACCACTGAAGAGCATATTCTACAGCAATCTTTGCAGCTTGGCGGCCTGACTGGGGGGGGAGGGAGAGGGGAACTGGGTAGCGTGAGCAGCGGGCCGGCGTGTGTGGGCATGCAGCGCTTGTGTAAGCGGCAGACTGGCACATACACATGTGAGTGCCTTCTGGCCCATAGCTCATGCAAGTTGACCTGTGTGTTCTGCAATCTGGCCAGCCAGTCATGCGGTCCAATTCCAAATAGGCTATGGCCCAGTAGTGGGCTGCGACTAGGGTTTGGGGACCCCTGTTCTACAGAGCAGGGACAGTAGCAGAGAAAGTCCTCTTTGCAGCTCACCTGTTATAGAGTTTATTTTTAAAAGTATCTTGATATCATATCATTATTCCCTTTCTTTCTTTCAGATAGTTGCATAAAGAAATTAAAGCAATTGCTCTTTTTATTGTCCCAGCTTACAATGGGAAAATGCTTCTTTTTCTGATACAATTTATACATTTTCTATTTACTACTGATCTTCCTTCCTTCCTTCCTTCCTCCCTCCCTCCCTCCCTCCCTCCCTCCCTTCTTTCATTTTATTTACATTCACCGTGGACTATAGTATTCTGCAAGTCTGTCCATCCTAAAGGTCATTAGAAGCTTGCTAAATATGAATGGGAGAAATTGAATTTCCCATTTTTTGAAAAAAACTGGAACATTTAAAAAGAAAAAAAAACTTTTGCTGCAGCACTTAGGATAAACCTAAGTGTTGAAAATAGATGCTGATAGGAAATTGTAACACGAATGTCAGACAAATCTGTAGAAAACAGTTAAGATGCATATTATCCTCCCAGGGAGAGAGGGTGGAGGGAGACCGAAAGGAGCAGGAGCAGCAGAAAGCAAGACTACCAATCTATTAAATATACTTGTTGGCAGGGAAGGCATGGGATGTCTCTCTGCAAATGCAGTGATTGCAGGGGGCAATGTAGCAGCATGTGGCAGCCTAGCTTGCGAGCAGACAAATCAGCTTGATGACTTTCAAAGCCAGGGATTCTGCTGCAGGCAAGGGTATTTGATCTAATGGGTGGGGGATTAAAACATATAGAGAGTGCTATTCATTTCACTCCTATTTTGTGTAGTCAAATCTGTATGCAAATCCATAGCATCTCATTTTGCTAGTTTTTTTTTTTAAAGGATGCTAAATAAGTATCGGTTTTAGGCATGCATGTGGTATGTGGGGAAAAAAACCCTAAACCTGCAGAACAAGAGTGTTCCAATTATAAATAAATGTATACCATATACTCCAAAGCAAATATCTTAACTGCACCCAGTCCGACAATTATGCTTTTTACAAAAGCACAACTGGGATTTGCATAATTTTCATTCCCGAAAAAGCTTGTTTTAAGAAAATGTAGAGCCCAATTTTTAATCTTAGTTTAAAATGCTATGTACCCTTTGCTCATGTCTCTGCAATTACTTGTCTTCCAGCTCTTCTGGCCCTGTGTCTATTCCCCCTCCCCCCACACATAGACACACCAATATCTCTATTTCAACCAATAGCAGTAATTTCAGACCTGTCTATAACTTCATTGTGCTTGCTGATCTTTTAACCATCTTTATATTGAATTTTTATACCCTGCTATATTGGGACACAAATTCCTAGAATTCTCAGCCTGTGTGGCTAATGGCTATGTTGACTAAGAATTTAGGAATCTATAGTCCCGAATGCCAGTTTATTGCATATATTGGCTTGCAGGATTGTCTCTAAATTAGAGATCGTGCCCTTACATAGTAGACCATACTTGGAGTAAAACTGTGGTTTTGATTATATTTGTGGCACGGTGGCCGAAATGTGCCAGGATTAATTGATACTGCCTTTATTATAGTAAAGGAATATTGCATATGATGCTGGTATGATTTAAGCTACTGTATTTATTCCTTCTTTTTTAAACTAAAAATGTTGTGGGAAAGCCTCAATTGACATTTGAGATAAGTTTCTGTGGGCCCATTTGGTGACCCCATGGCAAATTTTGAACTCTGCAACTTTGAATATGGGAATAAATAATAAACAGTCCACATTATAGGATGAAATCAAAACAAAAGACCATGTTCTACATTTGTGACACTAAGAGAGAAATGTAGCAGGATTGATGAAATACAAGTATAACAGTGGATCTGTAGATTTAATTGTGGATGAAAGGGATAAATGTGTGCCAGACAGAAACTGGCTTTTCTAGATTGCTAGATAAGGCTCTAGCCTCATGTAATGCTTCAGTGAATGATGATAATGAAAAACAAGAATTTTTTAAAGGAAAATTCTTTCCTTTAAAGAATTTATTTATTCCGAATAAATAAATACAAGTATAATAGTTATTCCATTAGGTGAGACAAATGGATGAATAATTATGACATGAGAGTACAAAAAACAAGAAGGGACGATTCAGACACCCAAGATGAAGTTGAATCAGAATGGTTACTCGGGAATATTTGCTTAGAAGATTCATTTTTAATGCATACAGGTAGCCTTCGATTTACAACAGTTCATTGAGTGACCATTCAAAGTTACAATGGGACTGGAAAATGACTTATGACCGTTTTTCACACTTATGACCTTTGTAGCATCCCCATGATCATGTGATCAAAATTCAGATGCTTGACAACTGACTCATACTTATGACCATTGCTGTGTCTTGAGGTCATGTGATCACCTTTTGCAACCTTTTGACAAGCAAAGTTAGTGGGGAAGCCAGATTCACTTAACAACCATTTTACTAACTTATTAACTGTGGAGATGGACTTAACAACTGTGGCAAGGAAGTTGTAAAATGGGGCAAAACTCACTTAACAAACGTGAAATTTTGGGTTCAATTGTGGTCGTAAGCCAAGGACTACCTGTAGCTTAAACAAAACAATGGATATAAATCTTAAAAGCATAATTGGTTAATTCTTTATGATGTAAGGCAGATTCCGTGGAAGATAAGGGGTGATGAAAGAGAAAACAAATTACATGGGAGTACAACTCACAACGTCTGAGAAAGTATTAGAGAACATATTAATCTCTCAATGGAATGGATGAAGAATGGATGTAAGAAAATAATGTTTTGGAAGCTGCTTTGAACAGAGTGAAAAGACTTCCGTTACAGAATGCCACAGATGTCTCTGCAGTTTTGCTAATGAGAAGCATGAGAAAGGATGCTTAGTGCAATGATGAAGTGAAATAAACTGTGGATGATATCTATAAGATAATGAGTGCAAAAATTAGGACAAAGGAAACATGAGTTGTGTAGAATTAAAAAAAAGCTGCAAAGATTAAAAAGGGCAGGAAGTGCACAAAGCAGTTTTGAGGGAATAATTTAAAAAAACATGTTTTGGAACTGGATGAAAAGGAGCAGGCAGTGAGCCTCTAGCAGAGTGAATGGAAACAACAATAATGAAATTATTTAAAACGAAATTGAAGTGGGGGAATGGCAGAAGAGGATTTTAGAGATTTGTAAAGGAATGAGAGTGATTCATCAGAGCTGAATAGAAATAATGCTACAAATGTTAGGGTACAAATTGGGGGTGGGGGAAATAACTGGCAACAAGGAAGACATACATGCTTTGAGAATATTGAAAAATAGCAAGACCACAGGTATTTATGGAGAAATGTTAACATGATTTTAAAAAAAATTGTACTCATGACTGAGAGTAGAATGACAATTGCTCTCTTATACAACGGGAAAGGTAACTAGTGAAATGCATATATTAGAGCGGTATTGGTTTATTAAACTTGTCTGAGACCATGTTTGACAGAATTTGGGGACATCAGCAGATCCCCTTGCTGGCATTTGTAAGTAATTTGTTAGGTATTTTGAGGAGAAAAATCACTCATATTTATTTTGAACTGGATATTATATTGGCCAAGTCTTATATGAGGTGATCAAGATCTTGTGAGGTTCTTTTGAGCTCTTAATGCTTAATTTTCCTGAGGATCATCTATGGGATGAGCTCAGCCACTTACAACTTAGATTCTTTCCCTTATGAATGATTTGTGCAGCCAGAAAGAACATGATTTTATGTGGGTTCAGGAGGTGGTAGAGGGATTTTTGGTGGAGAGATTCTTGCCATATGTTTTTAAGTAGGCAGTACAGTGTGTGCTTTTAAAATATCCATTCCTTGATTTAGCCATCTTAGAAGTTTTACAATTTTTTGGTAAATATAGGAGATGTTAAAGGAGGAGGAAGGAGATGTTAAAAACCTGCACTTCTGTGTGGGGTGTTTCAAAGCTCGGTCCTTCCCCCATTTTATTTAAAATCTACATGAAACTGCCAAACAAATTTTATTTCATTCTTTGACAAATTCATAGACCAGCAAAATGTTGTGGACATAGTATACTTGGATTTCAGTAAGGCATTTGACAAAGTTCACCACAACCTACTTCTTAGTTAGTTAGAAAAGTGTGGGATAGATATCATCACCACCAAATGAATTTGTAACTGACTGACAAACTGCACTCAACCTGTAGTTCTTAATGGAACTACATCTAAATGGAGGGAAGTAACAGTGGGGTACCCCAAGGTTCTGTCTAAGTGCCAGTACTCTTCAATATCTTCATAAATGATTTAGATGGGGGAATAGAAGGGAACGCATCAAATTTGCAGATGACATCAAGTTGACAGGAATAGCCAACACCTCAGAAAATAGGCTTCAGTTCCAGAAGAATCTCAACACATTTGAAACCTGCTTTCTTTCTTTCAGCTTTCTTTCATTGGGGGTGTTACTTGGAACCCTGACATTGGCCCTATCAAACAAAATGAAATTCAGTTGTAAGAAAAGTAAAGTTTTACACTTAAGAAAGAAAAACCAAATGTATAGTTATAGAATAAGTGCAACCTGGCTCAATAGCAGTAACTGTGAGAGGGATCTTAGAGTCCTAATTTCCTGACAGAACAATTAATCAGTGGAACGGGTTGTCTTCAGAAGCTGTGGATGCTCCATCACTGCAGGCTTTTAAGAAGAGATTGGACAGCCATTTGTCCAGAATGGTATAGGGTCTCCTGCTTGTGCAGAGGCTTTGACTAGAAGAACTTTCAACTCTGTTATTCTGATAGGAGAGATCATCATTCAGTTTGGGGTCAGGTATTGTCATTATAGCAATAGCAATAAGACTTTTATACTGCTTTACAGTGTTTTACAGCCCTCTCTAAGCCATTTTACAGAGTCAGCGTATTGCCCCCAACAATCTGGGTCCTCATTTTACCAACCTCAGAAGGATGGAAAACTGAGTCAACCATGAGCCTGGTGAGATTTGAACTGCCAAATTGCAGGCAGCCAGCAGTCAGCAGAAGTAGCCTGCAGTACTGCACTCTGACCACTACGCTACCATGGCTCACTATTATGGTGAAAGTGTCCAGCTTTAAATTAATTAGAGGTATTGACTTTTAATTAAAGTCATATAGGCAATATAGTATAAATCTTTTTTTTTATATTATAAAAGTTTTTATTGGTTAAAAAATAAACAATATTATCGCTTACAATATGTAGAATTTTCATTATCCTTTTACAAAGATAATATATAATTACCTTTTTTCACATACAGCAGATCTTCCCTTGTTAAAATTACAAATTTAGCAACCGGATTTATATAAAAATATCAATTCAATATCCAGAGTAATATTAAAGTTTACAAAAATAAGAGATATCATAAAAGGCACAAAATAATATATTCCTCTCACTTCATCATTTCTTGGTTCTAGATCTCAAGGTTCTGGCCTTAGCACCCCCCTCCTCCTGGACCACCACGGCCTTGCCCGCCCCTGCTCCTTGATCATCTAGTACCTCCCCTTCCTCGGTTCCTGTATCTTCACCCTCTAGGAGGGTCTTATGTTGCTCCAGATAGGCCTGAGCCTCCATCACACTATTAATTTTCTTCCTACTGCCCTCCCAGAAAATCATCAAACCTTCCGGCATCAACCACCTGAAGCCTATTCCCTTAAGGTACAATTTACTTGATAAAAAATAATTTCTTCTTAATTCTCGTACCTGTCTAGGGATCTGCTTCAAAATGGTGACCTCCTTGCCCCTGTATATCAGCGCCCCCGATCTTTGAGTTCTCAGTATTTCATCTCTCGTTTCCCTTCTCACAAATTTAATGTGGACCTCTCTTGGGACACTATGTAAAATTGCATATTGTGAATTTACTCTGTAAACTAGATCCATGTCCCATCTCATAAAATCCAAACCTCTTTCAATAAATTCGCCCAACAATTTAACCATCACTTCTCGCAGATCTTCCTGGTCCACTTCTTCCACATTTTGAAACCTGAGAAAATAAGACATTCTATCCAGCTGCGAAGTTAAAATTACATTTCCTCTCATTTCTTCCCTCTTCTGGATTGCCCGCACCTCCCCCTCCAAACCTCCCACCTTTTTCTTGTTGTCCTCAACCACCTGTTGAACAGCACTTAAATCTTTTTTCATAACTACCATTTCAGATTTTATTTCCAATTGCCCTTTTTGCAAAATATCAAGCTTATCAAGTTTCTCATCCAATTTTGCCAGTTTCTGCAAAATGTTTTCAATGTCAGCTGCGGCTGGTCTTTGTCCTTTAGCCATCTTACAGTAATAAAGAATGAGAGGTCCTCAGGTAGGCACAAGCATCCAGAAGGAGAAGGTTCTCTTAAAAATCAGCTCTATTTCCTCACGATCCACCAGAGGGCGCTCACAGGAGCAACGAGTCCGGCTTGTAGAGTAGGTCAAACAGGAAACCAGCGGTGGGTGATGTCATCAATTATATACAAAGAAGCAGGAAATCAAGCTCCAGCCATGTTTCTCCAGAAGGACAGAGGGCTCCAGCCTCCCTTCCCAAATTCTGCCTCCACCATTCTCCACAAAAAATCAGTAAAGTAAGAGGTCTCCTTATTTTTTCTCGCTCTTTCTTCTCAACTACGGCGCCCTTCCCAGCTGCAAGGAGGGGGAGAAACTTCAGCCCCCCCCCTCTCACCCACAGGACGCCTCGTTGCTTCGCCAGTCAAAGTCTCTCCTTTTCTAATTATTCTCCGGCCTGCATCTCTTCCTCTTCCGATCGCCTCTTTACCTGCTGCCTTAATTTCGATATACACCGGGTCCTACAGGCACATAGGCACGCAACGGCCTTGGAATGGCCGCTGCGTGCTGCCCACACTCGCTGGAGCCTCGGGCGCGCCAGCATTGGCCGCCCAGCCCCTGGAATTGAGGCAGGGGACCCCTGGCGAGCCGCCCTTAACGGCGGGTACCCCCAAACCAGGGCACCCGGCCCCGAGGGGCCTCCAAGCGGGGGGGGGGATTCAGACGCTGGGGCAAAGAACCCAAACAACGTCTGCTGCCATCTGGAGCCGGAAGTCGTCTGATATATAGTATAAATCTTGATCAGCACTTAAAGCCTATGAGAGACTGGTTGAGGTGAAATTGACTATACTCAATTCCAGCAAAGTGGACATGGAAACTTTCTGGTACTATAGATGTTCCATCTGTTACTCTAGATGGGATGGAATTACTGAGGGAACTGGTGTGCCATCTAAAAATTGGCTTGAACTCATGGCTCCTGCTGGAATAACAAATAGGAATGCCCCAATTTATTCAACAGTTCTACCTAGTTTAATCTCTTCCCCACATCCTAAGGTTTACCAAGAAATATCTCTTTGTTTCCCTTCATGTTTTCTTATTAAAAGCCCATCATTTTGATTGACTTCTTTTTAATGTTTTCCCCCCTCTTTCCAGCACCTTGCTTGGAGTTTTAAAATAGACTTTAACTATACTCTGGTGTACTGTATTCCTTTATTTGAAAGGTGATATATTTCTAACACCAGAGTGAATTAATTTTCAAGTATAGTAATGCTTATTTGTAATGGATGGGAGAGGTAATACAGAAAAAGTTATGGTTCTCTTAAAATAACCTAGATTGTCAATATTCTGGAAGTGAACTTTTATTTTAGCAATTTACTCATTAACATTTTGTGGCATCACAGAACAGTAATGGAAAAGTAACGGTTGATAGGGATTGACTGATCAGTTAATAAATAAAAGTTTAATATTGCTATATACATATTCGTGTATAAACTCACCCACATATAAATCAACCTTTGCATTTTTAACAACAAAAAACCTTGAAAAATGCACCACCCATGAATAAGCCAACCCATAAAATGTTCATCTGTTTTAATTTTCACAATTGGCTTAGCTAAGGGAGGGACATTTTTCCTGGTATTTTGGTTGGAAATTTGAAGGCAGATTTGTCAATAGTTAAAGGTTATCTATGAGTATTTACAGGATATATGGGTATTTTAAAAAGCTAAGGGGGAAATCTATTGTATATATTCATGGAGAAGACGAACCCATTTTTTCCATTTATTTTGGTACCTAAATTTTTGGCTTATCCACAAGTAAATAGGGTACCTGTAATAAATCTTAAATCTTAGGAAAAAAATTAAGGTTTCTTTACCATTACACATTAGGAACAAAATACTGCATATTTTTGTGAGTTGGCTTATATAAGAGATTCTTCCACAGCATACACACATACAGATACCCCTCCCCTCCCCACAAAATGCACTGGATGACCATATTCTTAGGTTTTAAAATATGTGTCTTGTTTTAGCTGGCAATGATTTGATCCAATCAAATCCGCATCATTTTATATTATTAACTTATAAATAGAAGAATAAATAGGCTGGAAAGACTTCTGAATTCAGCAATTTTCTTTTCTACATTAGCATGCTTTCTCGCTAATAAATAATTTCCCATGAACCCTTCCCAACTGGGTTTAATGTTTGTGTAACACTATGAATGTTTGTTACAGGAGGAGTGACAAACACGGCACAGTATCAAAACAGGCTAATGGTGTATGATCCAACCCAGGTAAGCTTATATTCATTCTGTTAGTCTAGCTCTGCTTCTCCAATAACATCTGCACCGTAGTTTGTGTGAATGCATGCGAGAGCCCAAAGGCAAAAAGACATACAGCTTCTCTCTCTCTCTCTCTCTCTCTCTCTCTCTCACGTTGACCTCATGTTCCATGTACTTCAATGAGGTGGCAAGGGAAGGTGTATTATTTAATTGTGCAGAATCTCTCCGCAGCCAGGTGCTGTCTGTCCTTGTTTGCTGCAAGAATCATATTCTTGAGCTTTATCAGTGGTTGTAAATATAAGATTTCCCCTGAGATTAGCGTCCTTTATAGGCCCTACCCAGTTTCTTTGAGTTTTTTACATGGAATTCCTAAGACTGAATCTCATCACTTAGTCCCCAGGTTAAGAATGAGTTCTGCTCCCAACTTTATCTTTAAGCCAGAATTGTATATGAGTCTGAATTTGTACTCAAAACCAGAGTGCCTATTACTAACGAAGATGTTGTCCTCCCTTGGGCCAACAAACTGCTGAAGCCTTGCAATGCATTCAAGAAGTGCTGAAAACAGGCTACGTATAAAAATTGTACGGTTTCAGTGGTTTGTCAGGTAGAAGAGGAAGGTGAATGCCATTCACCATTTTTAGTACTAGACCAGCTGTTCGAATTATCAGAAGAAAATACAGGTCCTTCATTTAGGGACCGCTGGTGTGAGTGTTGGGTACAGAATTCCAGAACCTGTGCTCTGCTTTGTCAATATTATAGTAAGCATTTCTACTGTCGAACTGAGCCCTTTGGCCTCAATCGGACAAGTAGTCAGAAGCCTTACTTTGTATGGAAAGACTTGCTCATATTGTAAATGTTGCCCCCATTCTGAATAAAGGCTATCTCTGTTTAAACCTTAAAATGTCAAATGTTCCCCTTTTTCATGTGTCCCCCCTGTCTGCCACGCTCGTCTGCCCCCCCCTTCTGCCACGCTCTCCCCTGGGCTGTCACATTTTGGCTGCTCCCAAACTCCATCCCTGCAGGCTGCGCTAACAATGAAAAGCAAATTCGGGCTAGCATTCTTACAGCGAGGGTTGCTTCAGTTTTACACACATACGTTTTTATTTCTATTTTAAAAAAATAGAATCTGCTGGCAGATTGTATGGTGGGCACTCGAAGCCCCTCGCATCTGCCTGCGTCTTGCACAGAATCTCAATAACTCTATCTCGTTGGGTGCTTGTGCCTGTTTCTGCGCAAGGCCTTTGTGGTGTGCTGATAATGTCTACCATCTGCCACCGAGCACATCGCTACCTGCCAACAGGCAGGCTGGGGTGACCTCTGCTTCTCCACTGCTGATTAATATTCACACGCTGACTTATTAGGAATGACCCCACCAGCCCCCCACCCCCGTTTCTTTGCTTTTGCAGTGCTTGGCGGCTTACCTGGCAGTCACTGCTGTGAAGGAAGCTAAAATATAATCAGGGGATGCAGGCAGGCTTTGCAAAGCAGATGGTGTCTATAGTCCTGTGTCAAGGGAATGCACTGTAAATGCAAATATTAATTTCTCCCAATCAGGTGTTGCACAGTTTAATGGATAGCTATACGTTTGGAAGGGCTACATCGAACAATTGTTTTCTGACTTCTGCTCTTTGACACTCGCCACTTAACAATGTTTCAAACAGCTCAAAATAGTTTCCATGCTGGTCTTAAATAGTGCTACTCATCAAATAGATAAAATATCTTAGAAATAACAGAAAATTGGTCTTTTTTTTTTTTTTTGGTCCTGGATGGAATTTCATTAAACTTGTATTTTTCAGTGATTATGCTACAAACAAAAGGGCATTTTGGAGGGTTTCTTTTCTTTAAAAGAAATGATACGGTTTTATGCAAGATGTATTTGGATAGCAAGTGTTACGAGTGTGTTTCGGCGTACTGGTGAATGGGAAATCAACACACCTAAAATGTTCATGGTGTGTAGGAATTAAAGTTTTCTTTTGTCTGCTTTTGCAGAATAAATGGCTCAGTCGCAGCCCCATGTTGCAGAGGAGAGTCTACCATTCCATGGCTGCTGTTCAAAGGAAACTCTATGTTTTAGGGGGCAATGATCTAGATTACAACAATGACAGAATTCTTGTCCGCCACATAGACTCCTACAGCATAGATGCTGACCAGTGGACCCGGTGTCATTTCAGCATGTTGACAGGCAAGTGTTCTTAGCAGAATGTGTCAAACCTGTAGGAGAAATCCTATTTTTAACTGGAGATATATATTACAAAAACAAACGAACAACCCGCCCCATCTTTGGCTGACATCGAAATTCTAAGCAAGGCTAGACTTGGTTAATAATTAGAGAGATAGCAGGAAGTATCAGGGTTGTTGGCTAGATTGTGAAGCTGAAATGACATCTACAACATCTACGGAGATGTCAATGACAAAGCATTTCAAGATCATTTTGGAGGAAAATTACAGTTCATGTGTCAACTTCAAACCGAACCTGGCAGCAGCCATTTTTCCATTCCTCAGTTGCCACACAGAGGAAGGGGGTTGGAATGTCTTTCCAGACAAAACAGAGAGCTTTCTCATGAGAACCAAGGTCATATCTTCCGTCAACAGATAAGGTTGGGGAAGGAATGCCTGGAGAGCCCAATTAACCCAATTGGCCAATGTGATCTGTGACTTTTGGGGATGGGGTTATTTCTTAGTTTAATTATACTGAAACTGTGGGATTTAGAATTAGTTTTCCTTTGAAGTTCTGCCAATATGATGTATTCAATAAAGAAGACCTTTGAGGAAGGATCCTAGTTTCAGAGTTCTGATTTGCTTGGGTTCGTTAATAGGAGCCTTGACATTAAATCTATTCTTATAAATCTACCCCGGGGTACTGAGCCCCATCCAACACCAGGGGGACGGAAAAGACTCAGGGACCATTGGAGATGGAGTAGACGGAGGAAGTGGTTGCTAACTCTATTAACCCATTAAATTACCAGTTGAGCTTGATTTGGAACTTTTTTCCTCCTCCTCTAAAAGAGAGCTCTGTCTTCATGACCACTCCAGTGCCTTGCACCTTATATGGTATACCTAACATTACCAAACATAATTGCATACAAAATTCCATCCAGAAGAAACTTTTAAAGAATCAGCTGGTGGGACAAACATGTATTGCATTTGCAGAAAAATATAGTCCTCTAGTGCATGTTAAGTTAAAATTAACTGAGACTGTCACAGCATTAGATGTGTGGCATTGTGCTATAAAGGCGTTCTGACGTTTAATAATAAGTCAATGAAATTCATGGTTTATTTTTCTCTTTATCAGGCCAGAATGAATCTGGAGTGGCTGTACACAATGGCAGAATATATTTAGTTGGTGGCTACTCAATTTGGACAAATGAACCCTCAGCATGTATCCAGGTAACTGTCCTTTTGATAGCTTTCAAATTGTTCTGATGAGGGATGCTTTGGTGAGGAATAGGAACAAGAAAACATTTATGTTATGTTATGTTAATTATACTTGTATACCGCCCTTCTCCCGAAGGACTCAGAGCGGTGAACAGCCAACAGATAAAATACAAAAAATACAAAATTTAAAACAGTATTAAAATCCAATTAAATTAATTTGGCCCACAGTTAAAACCCCTATATTAAGACCCATAATTTGACAATTTAAATTAAAACAATTTAAAGGAGTAGGTCAGGTCAGCCCGTCTTGATGAAACAAAAACGTCTTTAGGACATGGTGGAAAGTGCGCAGATCCGGGATCTGCTGTATCTCTGGGGGCAACTCGTTCCAGAGGGTAGGTACCCCCACAGAGAAGGCTCTCCCCCTGGGGGCTGCCAGCCGGCATTGTTTGGCTGGCGGCACCCTGAGGAGCCCCTCTCTGTGGGAGCATACTGGTTGGTGGGAGGCTACCAGCAGCAGAAGGCGGTCTCGTAAATACCTGGGTCCTAAGCCATGGAGTGCTCTAAAGGTGGTAACCAATACCTTGAAATGCACCCGGAAGACCACTGGGAGCCAGTGCAGCTCGTGCAGGAGAGGTGTTACATGGGAGCGCCGAGTCGCCCACATAACCACCCGCGCGGCCGCATTCTGGACCAGTTGGAGCTTCCGGGTGCTCCTCAAGGGGAGCCCCATGTAAAGAGCATTACAGTAGTCCAGGCCATGACAAGGGCCTGTGTGACCATGCGTAAGAAAACTATTGGACCCTTTCACTAATTATTTTTGTGAAAATGTTTAACTGGGATGCATAATGGTGTAGCCATGTGCAGTTTTATATTAAGTGTACTTAATCAGATACTTTAGATCACCAAAGAGCTTTTTGGTGAATTTCTGATTAAAAAAATGGCATGAATATTACGACTTCACTGTATGCTTGATTTTTTTAGAATATCATTTAGCTTTAGGTGTTTTTTTAATATCCAGTATTGTTTTTTAGATAGTATACAATATTTATTTTAATTAGGTAGTCCACAGTGCATAAAGAGAGCCAGTCTGGTGTAGTGTTCAAGGCACCGTCTTAGAAATTTGTGAGTTGCTGCCCCGCTTAGGCTCTAAGCCAACTATGTCCTTGGGCCAGTCATTCTCTCAGCTCTAGGAAGGAGGCAATGGGCAAAGCACTTCTGAAAACCTGGCCAAGAAAACTGCAGAGAATTGTCCTGGCAGTAGCCAGGAGTCAACACTGACTCAAAGGAACCACAACCAAAGCAAACCTGAATGTGGCCTCACCTTTGATATTTCTTATATGAGGTTTTGTTTGCTTTGAATAAAATAGCATAGACTTAATTTTAACCACCAGTGGCACAATGGTTAGAATGCAGTATTGCAGGCTAAGTCTGCCCACTGCCAGGAGTTCGATCCCGACTGGCTTGAGGTTGACTCAGCCTTTTATCCTTCAGAGGTTGGTAAAATGAGGACCCAGATTGTTGGAGGCAATATGTTGACTCTGTAAACCACTCAGAGAGCGCTGTAAAGCACTGTAGAGCAATATATAAGTCTAAGTGTGATCGCTATTTTTCCTTACACAGGTGCTGGATGTTAGTAAGGAAGGAAAAGAAGAAGTTTTCTATGGGCCTTCCCTGCCTTTTGCTTCAAATGGAATTGCAGCCTGTTTTCTTCCTGCTCCTTATGCCACATGCCCAAATCTGCAGCCTTTGCAAGTGCCTCATCATAAGATGGGCAATGTATGAGAAAAGGAACCTGGCCACAAGAGAACAAGCTACTTCATTCATCCTGATTGTGTCTTTACATCAACAAAATTGAATGGTTGTGGAATCTAACCTTGTATTAAGTGCAGTAGAAGCCAAAAAGCAACAAAAGGTGGCAGAATTACACCGGTCTCTGGTCTTCAAGTGGCTTTGACCATGTTTGCCTATTAAGAATCTTTCTCCAAGTATTCCGAAAAACATTTTTTTGCACTTTAATCCCTTGCTCCTGTTTCTGTCATTTTCACTGTCTTGCAAAAAAAAAAGTATACAAAGAAAATTTAAAGAATTCTACCTTTCAAAATGTGGGCTAACAAACTACAAGGCGCTTGGACTGTTGAGTTCTTGAAGGTTTTTTCTTGGGCTTTGTCCTTGGAATTAGAAATGTTGAAAATACATACTGTTGTGTCAACAACTTTTACTTGCAAAGGTGCTTGTAACCTACTGGCTATTTCTCATACTTGCCTCACAGATCAGACAGGGGCTAAAAACTGGAGGCACATAGATATAGTTTTACTTATAGAAAAGGCAGACATGTGGCACTATAAAGGAAGTCTCATAAAGCTGGAGTGACAACAGGACTTGCTACTTGGACCATGTATGTTACCTTGCATTGTTGTTTCCTAAGTGATGTCTGGAAACCATAATTTTTTTAACATGTTGGAGAAAATAAAGTTTAATTTTACCATTTTTAGTTGTAACAGCTAATACCTAAACAATATCCTGAATTTTTAAAATTAAAAAGCTTGTTTAGGAAACAATACTTATCAAGCTTATCAGAGTGAATTTTAAAGGAGTAAAACTGTAAGGGATTTACGAAGATGTTGAACTTAAATTGATGTAAATTTAAGAGGATCTGTTTCAAGTTTGAAATGAACTAGATCAACCAATCCCAGAAGTAATTTGAGCGCAAAGGCTTTTAGGGTGATAAAAAATTGTTCACTTCAAATTTGGAGGGAAAAAGAATTGAAATCAAAACAGAGAATTTCACTTTTATGTGAAGCGTTTTGCATACCACTGTAAAGCTGATTGCTGCATGTTCCAAGTTTTCTCCAAAAGGATTCAAAATACATCTGGCTGGACAATTATGATTTTTCTTTTCCAGCTTTTGAAGCTATTTTGTGTAGTTACTAGAGATCTATGATACAGTTCTTAAGTTTTCATAACCAAAACCACTAAAGGCAATATTTTCGTTACTCGGTTATATATTATTTTAGGCTTCTGTTGTTTGATGTATCATTACAGCCAAAAAACAAGCTACGACCAAAGAAGTGTACCAAGAAATGCAGTAAGTGTAAGACTGGCTGGGTATTCACTTCACAAGCAACGAAAACATTCCCAGTGCTTTCTGACAATGAAGAAACCCAACTTAATTTACAACAGCAGTTGGCAATTTTCTAAATTGCTAATCGTATGCAATTTTGGTAACCTGTACCTAAAAATGTAGAATTATCATCCAAAATTTTACACGTTTTGGCAATTATATATTTAGATTTTTCAAAACCAATAATTTGATATCAAGCAAGGGGTGTGTGAAATTTCATGAAAGCCAAATGTCATAATTAGCAATTAATAACTTTAGCATAAACGAAACACAGGAAATGAAGAAATCTTGAAACTGAAATCAAAATGGATGAATTTGTGCAGATTGGGGGTGGGAAATGCCATATTACTTCCTCATATTTCTCCATAGTCAGGAACATTGTGATTGGCCAGACATTTGGTGCATGGAACATTCCCCTTTCCCCAAGTTTCTTTGACAGATAATTTTCCCCCACCATCTTGAAGCACAGCAGCCAGCTTTACATCCAACTATCTTATCTACCATAGATATAAAAACAGGTCACTACTTGAGTCCTTAAGATACCAGGGACTGAACCTAAATCTTCAAATAACTGCGACACACATTCTCTTCAAGGAGCAATGATTATAAAAAAAGAGGGTAAAACATGGCTGCAATTTCCTATTTATCCCCTTTTCAAGAAGTGTTAGTATGAGGCTTGAGCTCATTCTGAAAAATCATACATGTCTCATGATATTTCCAGTTGTTTAGGCATTATAATTTCATATTAATGCATTATGAATTTTTAATTCATTCAAGAGCCACTTAGGTGAGAGGGGAAGTATAGAAATGCGATGAGAAAAATAACTAAAACGAATGTCTGAATCTTGAAAAAAAAAATAGGAAACTGCCATTTTACACTTCTCACAATCTGTTTTAATATATGCAGGGTATCTACAGTAATATTTTTTTATCATTAATAACTTCATGACCAATTTCTTACATATTTTGACATTTATTTGAAAGAGATACCACATTGATAATTGTGTACCCACTGCAAATTCGTAACCTGCATGCTTGAATATGCTGAGGTATAAAACAAATAAATAGATGGAGAATTTCAAACAAATGTGCCTCCATTCAACATTACTGGCATATGTGCATAGTCTACAATAAAAATAACATTTTTCACTATTTACTGCATTTTAGTGCATTTTTGTTTATATTCATATTCTTAAAATATATTTTCACACAGTAACTATTTGAGTTTCTAACAGACCAGTGGAGCACATAGTGGTGCTGTTTCTCTATGCGGTAAACCAACTTAGGAAATCACAGGAAATTTGCATATATGCAGTTTTCAAGCATCTTTATTGACATTAACAACCAAAAGTGTATTATTGTTTTTAGATTTCATACTTGGACTCCAAAAACACAGTCCCACATTAATAACATCCAAAACATTGCCAAGGGCTTCACCGACACCATAAACTCAGATAAAGACCTGGTCTTCAGAAACTTATGGAATGTTTGAAGGATGGGAACCCTATGTATCTCAGTTGTGGGTTGTTCCAAAAAAAGGGGATGCTTCTACACAAAAGGCATACTTCCTCTATTAGGTGGAGGTAACGTGAAACACCTATTACAGTTCGCCTTGTTGCATTTATACAGATTGTCTTCAAGGGTACCCTCATGTGTAGCAATTGTCCAAGCCTTCTGGTCATAGCTAATTGAGGAAAACTTATCAGTACAAAGATCTTTCTGGCCATAGTGGCCACTTAAACTTGGAGGTATAGACGGGAGTCCAAGAGGGGATCCCATTGAAATGCAACCTCACCCAAGAGCAAATGTGAAAATATCCCAGATGTCGGGATAATGGTTCTTTCCAGATAGTTTAGATTACAGTTCTACAAACTACCTGAGCATTAGTCTTGCAAAGATTTATGGGATCTGGATTACAGCAAGTTCCCACCTTTGGCTTTATAGTACTTAAGAAACTTGTCATCAAGAATCTAGCAGTTTAATTGGTAGGTTAATGAATATAGTATCGTTTTGAGTGGCCTCCATGCAGCTTGCAAGTATTAGAATCTAACAATATCTCAAATATACAGCCATATTCATTTTCTCTGTACAGGACAATTGTAGTCCCCCTCTAAGACAATTCTTAGTCTTTTTGCACTTGTCATTTTAACAGTATCAAGACCTGGTCAAATATACTACTGTACAGTGATGGTTAAAACTTCAAAATCATATCAAGGAAAATGGGGATTATAAACTAACATCTTTGATGGCATTACTGGTAGTAATAGTAATATTCAGCTCTAAACGAAGTCTACATGTGCCACAATTTTTTTTTGTCAAAGATTGACTTGAAAATCCTTAAGGATGTACTTCTACATTTATTTCTGGCTCTTTAACAAAGCATCTGTCTTCTGCTAAGATTTGCAAGGCTGTTATGGGAATTCTTGGATTCTCTGTATGCTTGCTTTTCTTATGGAAAAGGAAAGAAAACGTATTGTAGTGTTATTACCCCCAAAATAACGTGTGGTACCACTTAACTAAGTGGGTGACGTGGAATAATCTACATTAATGATAGCTTTTATCCAAGCTAATTTCAACAAACCAACTACATACATCAACTAGCTACGGTAAAAAGAAGAAAGCTGAGAGTTTTCTAGTGCAGCTTAATGAAATACAACAAAAATGTAATACATTTTTACTGATGTCTGTAATCTCACATTCTGTGGAATTGTACCTACAATTTTGTGCAAGACACACAAGGAAAGTAAAACTCCATTATCAAACATTGTCAAATGCCCTTGGTACAGAGATCTGATGAGCACATGGAATGCCTGAAGCTGTTTGCTTCCTAACCATTTTCATGCTTGTCACAGTTAATTTTGGCATATCTATCTTTCTTTATAGACACCCAAGTTTATTTAGCAAAGAAATTATTAATAAAAATATGAGTACAGCATAGACACCTGTTTTCTTGCTGAACTGTTCCATTTAGGTGAGTATGTTATATCTAGAATAACCTGCTAGGGAAGGAAGACTTTATAAATACCATTTAGATTTATTTTTTTTTAAAAAAAATGCTTCATTCCATGAAGGTACATCTTTCACCCCCTGGATCTCAGAAGCTTTTGTAATAAGGCAAAATACCTCATCACTTATGTGAAATAAAACTCTCAAGTAATTTAAGACA
This sequence comes from Ptyas mucosa, assembly GCA_012654045.1. Classification (NCBI taxonomy): domain Eukaryota; kingdom Metazoa; phylum Chordata; class Lepidosauria; order Squamata; family Colubridae; genus Ptyas; species Ptyas mucosa. The sequence continues at coordinate 9,053,253 of WNWU01000030.1, read as the reverse complement.
CATCTTCATCTTTCCAACAATAAAAAAATACAGAATTTGACAAAATGGACTTGCCTATAATTGTAAATGATGGCAATTAGTATGAATTTTCAACAATTTATGCAATATCATAGAAAATTGTTTGATGGTTAAGAAACTGAGCAATTTATGTGCATACTGGATGCTTTCTTCTCCATTGCTAAAATGAAAGTGGATCGTATTGGTGGCCAGATTCTTGCAATTTGCAAGGGGATTAGAAGTACATTGAAATACACAGCATTAACGAAAAGCCTACAAGGAGGGGAAAAGAGAGGTTCTACCATTTAAATGCACGCTGTAATACATAAAATACAAATGAAGCGCTATAACGGTTAACACATAAAATCCAAAATGAGAAATGAAAACTTTTAATGGACTGAATCCTCAAAACCGTGGCAGCAAAAATTCTAAAACTGGGTTTCTATATCTGCATTCTGACTACTGAAAATGCAAATGGGGCGGATCCTATCAAAGAGGTAGAATTTACCTTGGCAGAAAAATCTGAGACCTACCACATCATCCTGAGCTTTCTACAAAGTTTAGGAAGTACAAAGTTTCACTACTAATAAGTATATTTTAAAGGACTTTATTTTATCCTGCCTTTACTATTTATAAAAAGCTCAAGGAGGTGAATATATCTAATACTTTTTTGTTCCCTCATTTTCCCCATAATCAGTCTGTGAGGTAGCTGAACTGAGAACATCTGGCCTTCATGCCTAAAGCAAGATTAGAATTAACAGTCTCCCAGTTTCTAGCCTTAACCATTAGACCAAACTGGTTGTCTAGATGTATACATTGAGTAGGACTAAGGTCAGGATTGCATCTGTTGCCTAATTTGTCTGAGTCCAAACTTCATTTTGGGAATAGCTAGAATACATTGATCTTAAACTCTCTCTAAAAGCCAGCCTTAATCACTTACACTTTCATATTCTATCTAAATATAAAAAGGTCAGGCTTGTAACTTATCTGTATAACTTACGGTGTAGGGAAAGACTTCATGGTTGCAAAAAAATCAAGGTAAAGAAAATGTAACATTCATGTCCTTCTTTTCTTGACTCTTTGAAAGGACTCCTTTCTAACTGCACATTAAGTCCTCTGCTCAGGACTTCTTGACTACAATTTATAACCATGGCCTACATAACCTTGTGCAAAAAATAACTGAACAATATGATAAAAAGATTTACTTGATAACAGCAGCAAGATTGTTGGTGGCACAATATTGGAAGAAGCAAGATTTACCTACAATCCAAGAATGGACAATGAAAGTAACAAACCTAGCGGAGATGGCAAAAATTTTGGCGTATTTGAAGGAACAATCAAATGAAAGATATTTAAGGGACTGGAGAAGATGGATAGATTATATCCAAAATAAATATCGGAATAAGAAGTTACAGATAGGGTTTGGATAAGTATGTAGATATTTGAAGTGTTTTTAAGCAATTAAAATGGTAGGGTAAATAGGGAATTGAAGAATTAAGAAATGTTGATTGTCATAATTAGTTAGACTAGGTTGATTTTGATTACTGAATGTTATACCCTGTATTTGATCTGGGAAAGCGGGGGTGGGGGGGTGGGAGAAGAGGGGGGTGGAGGGAAAGGGGTAGGGGAGAGGGGGGGAACATGTAAACTTTTTGTAAAACTTTTTAATAAAAAAAAAGATTTACTATGGTTTACAATCTAATAAGCCTTTGAATGGTCACACTGAATTCAGTAATTAAACCTTCACTCAATAAACAGAATTTAAATCAGAATTAGACATTTCTATCTAAAACCGAATTCATCTCCTTGGAAATAAGTGAATTAATATTGCAGCTCTAAACTCTATAAAGGAATTTGTCATAAAAGCAGTTATTTAAAACAGAATCATAAAATAAACATAAAGCACTTGGGACTTTTTATGTACCCAATTAAATTTTAACATTTTATATATTTCCGTATATTATTGCCATATATATTTTGCCATGTCATGTGCACTCTGCAATTGTTCAAATTTTCTCCGCTACTTCTTAAGATAATCAGCCAATGCAGATTTATAAAGCTTTTCTGCAATAGTTAGATATATCTGTTCCCTGAATCCACAGGCAAATAATCACTGCCAGCGATCATATAATACAATGTTAAAAAGATGTGTTAATAAATCTTTCAACTGACTTCTCATTCAAAAGCAATTTTTCATGAATGGAGACTCATAAAACTCTTTAAATATCTCAGCTGAGTATTAATTATATTTCCAATAAAAGACTGTTTGGTTAAACAAGCTGTTATAATGTAACTCCTATTTTCCTACAAATCAAAGGCTTCACACTCAAAAACTTAATGCAAAAGGCGTATTTCTGTTTCGCGTTTCTACTGAAAGGTAAAGACTCAGATTTTGAAAGCATCTTACCTGAAGTTTTTTAAAGAAAGCCTTTTAGAAATGAAGGCCTTTTGAACTGAATTAAACTCTTCCAAAGTGTAGTTGCTTACAAGAAACTACAATGTAAATTCAGTAAGTCTCTTTCATAAATGAAAAGAAGGTTTTGGTGCCACACTATTAAGTAGCCTAAAGAAGCTTTTACATCCTGTAGGTCCTGATGTAATAATAGTTGAGTTAGGGAAGAGATAATCTGCTATCTTTACATAATAAAACCCTAACAATAGAAAATGCTCTCAACAAGACTAGGAGGAAGTTTTTGTGACAATAATTGATGGATACACACACAAAAAAAGAGTCGCTGGTTATTAACTGAAAAATTTCATTTCACCAGTTTTGCCACTGAGTCAATATAGCACCCTACTTAAAATGAAGGGTCTACACGCCAGATGTGGCAATTGCATAATTTATTGAATGAGAATCCATACAGCAATACAGTGACCTGGTGAGCAGTTTTCATTATTGAATCAGTTCTTGGTATTCAAGAATAGGAACACAGCTCAAGCAAGTATAAGGATAACACAGAAAGGGCCAGAGGTCGAATTCTGCAATACACGTTTACAGATTTTAAAACAGGGGCAATGCTAGGACAGCTCTTACCGTTCCACGCAATGCATACACAAGATTGTCTGTTAACATAAGGTACTCAAGTTTCTTCACCGCATCCTGGCCTTGCTCATGTGAAGTGTTGGCGTGCAAAACATTCAAGATGTCAAACTGAAAGACGTGACAGCAAAAGAGTGCTGATTTACTGGACCAGGAAAAAGATACTGTTGGAGATTGTGTTTCCCATTTCTTTTTAGTATTTAGTATTTAGAATATAACACATTTTTATTCTTGGCATAGCTTTCTAGTTCTGATAGATTGTAATGGCACCCAATGTTCATGTGAAATGAAAAAAACATTCAGGGTATTTTGCATATGTTGTTTGAAGTTTTAAAATATTAAATCACATCTGCTTCTATAAAAATATGCAGAAACATTATGTACCTATACACAGGAAATGTGTTGTCTGCATAAAGGACCAGCATTCTATGGAACATCTCCCTCTCCCTCTCTCTCTCTCTCTCTCTACACACAAACACACACACACGCATGCAAACCAATCAATATGCTGCTAATAGGACTCATTTTCCAGTTTCAGTATCTCCATTTGTCCAGGCTCTGTGAGGTGAGATAAAAGTCTTTTGTAGGCTTCTCTGTTAAGAAGGAAAACAAACAAAAGATATAACATTTTAATTAAAACTAGTGTCATAGAGCTTAAGAATCCGGCATGTCATTCTTTTGCTATTGTAAGGAAATTGTCAGTATTTTTTTTCCTATAATTTTGTACTGTTTAGTGCAAGTTACGAGATTATTACTATTTTATTTTATTTTATTTAGTTATTGAAGCAACAGCTTGAGACCATGACAATTTTAAGCATTATTTCAATCAACCTCTTCTTTGTCACTACATTAACAGATGTTCTAGTTTACACCTCTATAATTCTCAGGCATATTGATCAGTAGTGAAATCCAAATTTTTTTACTACTGGTTCTGTAGGCGTGGCTTGGTAGGTATGGTATGGCTTGGTGGGCATGGCAGGGGAAGGATACTTCAAAATCCCCATTCCCTCCCCACTCTGGGGCCAGCCAGAGGTGGTATTAGCTGGTTCTCCGAACTATTCAAAATTTCCGCTACCGGTTCTCCAGAACCTGTCAAAACCTGCTGGATTTCACCCCTGATATTGATCTAGAATTAGAGGAGCTGTAGCTTGGCAAAAGTTCTGCTACAGAAGTTAGGCTCACTATTGTGAATGGCTATGAGAGAATTTCCATTTAAAACAAGTTTCAGAGTACAGATCTCTCTTTCCAGATTTACATTCTTTAATCGTCATCGGGAACAGTCCAAAAGAAATCCTTTCTTCTTATAAAGTGATCGCCACTCAGCTTATAAAATATTTATGTCCAATTCATTTATTTAAAATATTCTTTCCCCACTTTTCTCTTTAAAGCAGGGGTGTCAAACTCAAGGCCCGTGGACTGGATCTGTCCTGAGGGGCCGGCCTGGAAACAGCAAAGGACCAGTCCATGGAGCCTCTGCCAGTGAAAAAGGGTCGTGTGTGTGTGTGTGTGTGTGTGTGTGTGTGTGTGTGCACAACCCGAGCTCCATTTTCACTGGCAGAGGGCTGCAGGAGGCGGTCGCAGCCGAAAACTGGGCACAAACTAAAAACAAAACAAAAGGAGAAATGTTTCCCCTTTTGCATTTGCGCATGCAAGAAGGGACAGAAAAGGGGAAGGAAAAGCGGAAAGACAAAGAAAAAGAAGGAAAGATGGGAAGAGAGCATGGAAGGAAAAATAAGGAAAGAGCGGAAGGAAGAAGAAAGGAGAATGAAGAGGGAAGGAAAAAGAAAAGGAAGGGAGGAAGTGAGGGAGTGAGGGAAGGAAGGAAGGGGATTACAACAAGAGTGAGTGAAGGTCTCAGGGAAGTCCTGCCTTAGCATTTGGCCATCACAGGTGCCCCCGACACAAGTGAGTCGAGCTGGCCATGCCCACCCTGGCCACGGCCACCCATGGCCCTCCAAAGTCAAACACAACCCTGATGAAGCCCTCAATGAAATCGAGTTTGATACCCCTGCTTTAAAGAGCACTCAAAAACAGGTATGGGTAGATATGAAGACTGCAGGGTGTAATATAAGCTGAGATACAGACATTGGAAAAACCTGGAAGAGACGACAAAATAAGAATGCAGAACTTCCAGAATATATGTTCACAAGTCCAGCCAAGTCCTTTTGGGTTGTTTGAGGAGGAACACCACTTGTTTTGAGCAACATATACTATACTCTCAATCCAATTTTAGTTACATAATGCAGGCACCTAATCAAGGCATCTTGGACCAAATACGCATTTGGTCCAACCACATAGAAGGTAGTCATTAAAAAGAAGAGGACCCAAATAAGCAGGGATACAAATAAGAACCTTTGAATGACCTTTTTGTCCAGGCAGAATCATTCAAAGTTTGCATGTTATTATTTTACAACCAGAAAGAAAAACATACTAGAACAGAGAAAGCTAACTAGCAACAGGAATTATATATTTATATTATGTTGTTATCAATTTTTAGGAAACTTGTTTTAGCAAACAAGTAAAGGAAGTTAATAGAAGACTAAATTGGTTTTGTTTTCCACTTCCATTCCATAAGATAGCATCAGCATCATTTCAAAAAGATTAAAACTGCACCAGTTTAGAGCACAGGTCATTTCATATTCAATAAAATGACAACTGATTTGTGATTAAAATCACAGGGCCTTACTAAAACACACACAATTTTCTTTCAGTTCAGAAAGCTTATTTTTTTCATATCTCTATCCCATAGTAGCTCAGTATTAGGGTACCTGGTTTAAGGGTAGCGTATTTCTTACAGCAAGAGTTTCAAACCCGTAACGCATACTGATTAGGGAACTCTTATTATGGAGTTCACACAACAAAAGGCGTTGTGATGATTCCGACATCCATTTACTGCTGCATTTGTGTGGAAACTGAAAACAGGAAATCAAATTGGGTGGCGGGGGAGGGGGGGAGGGGAGAGGGAATCGAAATTGTAATCTCTATATATGAAAGAACTAAGCGAAAAGAACTGTGAATAACTTCTGCCTGAAGGAAATATGTACCATCCTTCAAAAAAGCTTTTGGAAAGAACGAGTGGATATCTCTTTGTTGCTCTAAATCAGGGGTGTCAAACTCAAGGCCCGAAGGCTGGATCTGGCCTGCGGGATGTTTAGATCTGGCCTGTAGGGCCACCCTGGAAACAGCGAAGGACCGGCCTGCAGTGCACCTCTGCCAGCGAAAACGGAGCTCAGGAGGGCCACATGCAGCTCTCCTGAGCTCCGTTTTCACTGGGAGAGGGTTGCAGGAGGCCGTCGCAGCCAAAAACGAAGCCCGGGAGCCTGTTTTCACTGGCAGAGCGCTCAGACCAGCACAGGCGCCCCTGAAACGAGTGATGTCAAACTGGCCACGTCCATCCTGGCCACACCCACCTCCAAGGTAAAACACAACCCTGATGCGGCCCTCAAAGAAATCGAGTTTGACACCCCTGCCCTAAAGCAACAGTAATCCCCAAACTTACCTTTGCAAGGTGTTTCTGCCAAGGCCTTGTTTGTATTCTGAATTTCTCAGGGCCTCAGTCATAGTCGGAATCAGATAGATGACAAGAGACTGGTCCAGAATCGCCACTGTTTCCAAGATGCTATAAACCTGGTTATCATATACAGTAGTGTAATCTTGAATAAACTGCCTGTAAGCGAAGAGAAGGGCATTTATTGCAAAGATACCTGTTTGGTTTTCAGAAAACAGGCTCAGCCAAGAAATGCTTGCTTTTATTTGAAAAACAATCCATGGAGTATCGAAATAGATGCTATCTGGAAGCAGAAGGAAAGCAACAAATGCACACCGCTTAGAGTGCAGACACACACACACACACACACTATATATATATATATGCAATTTCTTTCTAGTCAGGTTCTACCTACGTAAGCCTGGCTAGAAAGAAATTGCATATAAAGCCTACGAAAAAGGAAAAAGAAATTTATATATATATAAATTTATATATATATAAATATATCACATTGCTCCTAGAAGCACAAAGCTGAGAACACCAGCCTGAAGATGACGAATGAGACTTCGTCGAAATGTTGCCAAGACGCTTCCAATTTTACGCAGGAGAAAACCCGAATAACCAAAGACCTACACACACACACACACACACACACACACACACACACACACACACATATATATATGTATGGATGTATATACATACATACACACACACACACACACACACAGAGTGTACATGTGTCTGTATATATATATATATACATACATACACAGACACAAACATAAATGTATGGATGTATATATATATATATATATATATATA